>OZ005657.1:50815152-51415152 GCA_963930645.1 Salticus scenicus
GTAGTAGTTAGCTAGGAAAAAATTTTTTTGCATGGGGGGGCATCGGTTCCCCCCCCGGGGGGGAAAATTCCCCCCGGGGAAGTAAATTTTCAAGATGGGTATCTTTCGAAAGGTCTCGTTGATAATAGTAATAGTTAACTTGGAAAAAAATTTTGTGCATGTGGGGGCATCGGTTGCCCCCACACCGGGGGGGGAAGTTCCCACCCGGGGGGGCAAAGTTTCAAGATGGGTATCTTTCGAAAGATCTCGTCAATACCTTTAAAACGAATGGTTGAACGATAAATCTGTGATAATTTAAACCAAAGTTATCGATTTTTTTTAACTTTTAACAAAAAAAAACTTAGAAAAATATCGCAATTTTTTTTTTTTTTTAACGAAATTTAACCAAATTTGGTATTTAGTTGGTCCCCGACATAAACTGGTGCTGATTATGTTTGGGGATCAATAGCTCAACAGGTGGCGCTGTGATAGCATTTTATCTAAATTTTTAACATGGCAGAATAGGACAAAAATTCGTATAAATGTGCATAATTAGAGTTGTTTTAAACTTGTGATTGTAAAATTAATATGAATTATTGATAATAGTAGTATGCAACTAGGAAAAAAATTTTTTGCATGGGGGGGCATCGCTTCCCCCCCCTAGGGGGGAAATACCCCCCCAGGGGGGGTAAATTTTCACATTGGGTATCTTTCGAAATATCAGGTTGATAATAGTAGTAGTTAACTAGGAAAAAATTTTTGTGCATGTGGGGGCATCGGTTGCCCCCCCCCCCCACCGGGGGGGAAGTTCCCACCCGGGGGGGCAAAGTTTCAAGATGGGTATCTTTCGAAAGATCTCGTCAATACCTTTAAAACGAATGGTTGAACGATAAATCTGTGATAATTTAAACCAAAGTTATCGATTTTTTTAACTTTTAACAAAAAAAAACTTAGAAAAATATCGCAATTTTTTTTTTTACTTTCTTCTATATGTAATATAGAGAAAGTATTGGATTCGCGAAAATTTTCGACCTCCGTTTTTTGACGGATCTACACGTTTTGGGATGTCCTGAACACGAATTAATAGTTTTTAGAAAATGTCTGTCTGTCCGTCTGTCTGTCTGTGTGTCTGTATCATTTTTTTGTGGACGCTGTATCTCACGAACATATGAATGAAATTTAACCAAACTTGGTATTTAGTTGCACCCTGACATGAACTGGTGCCCATTAGATTTGAGGATCAATAGCTCAACAGGTGGCGCTGTAATCGCATTTTATGCAAATTTTTAACATGGCAGCATAGGACAAAATTCCGTATAAATGGTCATAATGAGAGTTATTTTAAACTTGTGATTGTAAAATTAATTTGAATTATTGATGATAGTAGTAGTTAACTAGGAAAGAAAAATTGTGCATGGGGGGGCATCGGTTCCCCCCCAAGGGGGGAAGTACCCCCCTCCCCCCCGGGGGGTTAAATTTTGAAGATGGGTATCATTCGAAAGATCTCGTCAATACCTTTAAAACGAATGGTTCAACCATAAATCTGTGATAATTTAAAACAAAGTTATCGATTTTTTTTACTTTTAACAAAAAAAAAAACTAAAAAAAATCGTATTTTTTTTTTTTTTTTAACGAAATTTTACCAAACTTGGTATTTAGTTGGTCCCCGACATAAACTGTTGCTGATTATATTTGGAGATCAATAGCTCAACAGGTGGCGCTGTGATAGCATTTTATCTAAATTTTTAACATGGCAGAATAGGACAAAAATTCGTATAAATGTGCATAATAAGAGTTATTTTACACTTGTGTTTGTAAAATTAATATGAATTATTGATAATAGTAGTACGTAACTAGGAAAAAAATTTTGTGCATGGGGGGGCATCGCTTCCCCCCCTGGGGGGAAAGTACCCCCCCGGGGGGTAAATTTTGAAGATGGGTATCATTCGAAAGGTCTCGTCAATACCTTTAAAACGAATGGTTGAACTATAAATCTGTGATAATTTAAAACAAAGTTATCGATTTTTTTTACTTTTAACCAAAAAAAAAAAAAAAATTCTATTTTTTTTTTTTTTTTTTAAATATTGTTAGTGATTGAATATGTATTAATTTTCACAAAAAAAAAAAAAAAAAAAAAAAAAAAAAAGAAGAAAGGAAAAAAAAAAATCATTTTTTTTTTTTTAAATATTGTTACTGATTGAATATGTATAGGAAAATATAGAAGAAAGTCTTGTGGTGGCCACAACATACTAGTTTATATATATATCTATTTAATCTCATTAATAATAGATATTTATATAATATTTTTACTTTCTTCTATATGTAATATAGAGAAAGTATTGGATTCGCGAAAATTTTCGACCTCCGTTTTTTGATGGATTTACATGTTTTGGGATGTCTAGATTACGAATTAATAGTTTTTAGAAAATGTCTATCTGTCTGTCTGTATCATTTTTTTGTGGACGCTGTATCTCACGAACCAATGAATGAAATTTAACCAAACTCGGTATTTAGTTGCACCCGGACATAAACTGGTGCTGATCAGATTTTGGGATCAATCGCTCAACAGGTGGCGTTGTGATCGCATTTTATGCAAATTTTTAACATGGCAGCATAGGACAAAATTCCGTATAAATGGGCATAAAGAGAGTTATTTTACACTTGTGATTGTAAAATTAATAGGAATTATTGATAATAGTAGTAGTTAACTAGGAAAGAAAAATTGTGCATGGGGGGGCATCGGTTCCCCCCCAAGGGGGGAAGTACCCCCCTCCCCCCCGGGGGGGGTTAAATTTTGAAGATGGGTATCATTCGAAAGATCTCGTCAATACCTTTAAAACGAATGGTTGAACGATAAATCTGTGATAATTTAAACCAAAGTTATCGATTTTTTTTAACTTTTAACAAAAAAAAACTTAGAAAAATATCGCAATTTTTTTTTTTTAACGAAATTTAACCAAACTTGGTATTTAGTTGGTCCCCGACATAAACTGGTGCTGATTATGTTTGGGGATCAATAGCTCAACAGGTGGCGCTGTGATAGCATTTTATCTAAATTTTTAACATGGCAGAATAGGACAAAAATTCGTATAAATGTGCATAATTAGAGTTGTTTTAAACTTGTGATTGTAAAATTAATATGAATTATTGATAATAGTAGTATGCAACTAGGAAAAAATTTTTTTGCATGGGGGGGCATCGCTTCCATCCCCTAGGGGGGAAATACCCCCCCAGGGGGGGTAAATTTTCACATTGGGTATCTTTCGAAATATCAGGTTGATAATAGTAGTAGTTAACTAGGAAAAAATTTTTGTGCATGTGGGGGCATCGGTTGCCCCCCCCCCACCGGGGGGGGAAGTTCCCACCCGGGGGGGCAAAGTTTCAAGATGGGTATCTTTCGAAAGATCTCGTCAATACCTTTAAAACGAATGGTTGAACGATAAATCTGTGATAATTTAAACCAAAGTTATCGATTTTTTTAACTTTTAACAAAAAAAAACTTAGAAAAATATCGCAATTTTTTTTTTTACTTTCTTCTATATGTAATATAGAGAAAGTATTGGATTCGCGAAAATTTTCGACCTCCGTTTTTTGACGGATCTACACGTTTTGGGATGTCCTGAACACGAATTAATAGTTTTTAGAAAATGTCTGTCTGTCTGTCTGTCTGTCTGTGTGTCTGTATCATTTTTTTGTGGACGCTGTATCTCACGAACATATGAATGAAATTTAACCAAACTTGGTATTTAGTTGCACCCTGACATGAACTGGTGCCCATTAGATTTGGGGATCAATAGCTCAACAGGTGGCGCTGTAATCGCATTTTATGCAAATTTTTAACATGGCAGCATAGGACAAAATTCCGTATAAATGGGCATAATGAGAGTTATTTTAAACTTGTGATTGTAAAATTAATTTGAATTATTGATGATAGTAGTAGTTAACTAGGAAAGAAAAATTGTGCATGGGGGGGCATCGGTTCCCCCCCAAGGGGGGAAGTACCCCCCTCCCCCCCGGGGGGGTTAAATTTTGAAGATGGGTATCATTCGAAAGATCTCGTCAATACCTTTAAAACGAATGGTTCAACCATAAATCTGTGATAATTTAAAACAAAGTTATCGATTTTTTTTACTTTTAACAAAAAAAAAACTTTAAAAAAAATCGTATTTTTTTTTTTTTTTTTAACGAAATTTTACCAAACTTGGTATTTAGTTGGTCCCCGACATAAACTGTTGCTGATTATATTTGGGGATCAATAGCTCAACAGGTGGCGCTGTGATAGCATTTTATCTAAATTTTTAACATGGCAGAATAGGACAAAAATTCGTATAAATGTGCATAATAAGAGTTATTTTACACTTGTGTTTGTAAAATTAATATGAATTATTGATAATAGTAGTACGTAACTAGGAAAAAAATTTTGTGCATGGGGGGGCATCGCTTCTCCCCCTGGGGGGAAAGTACCCCCCCGGGGGGTAAATTTTGAAGATGGGTATCATTCGAAAGGTCTCGTCAATACCTTTAAAACGAATGGTTGAACTATAAATCTGTGATAATTTAAAACAAAGTTATCGATTTTTTTTACTTTTAACCAAAAAAAAAAAAAAAATTCTATTTTTTTTTTTTTTTTTTTTTTTTTTTTTTTTTTTAAATATTGTTAGTGATTGAATATGTATTAATTTTCACAAAAAAAAAAAAAAAAAAAAAAAAAAGAAGAAAGGAAAAAAAAAATCATTTTTTTTTTTTTAAATATTGTTACTGATTGAATATGTATAGGAAAATATAGAAGAAAGTCTTGTGGTGGCCACAACATACTAGTTTATATATATATCTATTTAATCTCATTAATAATAGATATTTATATAATATTTTTACTTTCTTCTATATGTAATATAGAGAAAGTATTGGATTCGCGAAAATTTTCGACCTCCGTTTTTTGATGGATTTACATGTTTTGGGATGTCTAGATTACGAATTAATAGTTTTTAGAAAATGTCTATCTGTCTGTCTGTATCATTTTTTTGTGGACGCTGTATCTCACGAACCAATGAATGAAATTTAACCAAACTCGGTATTTAGTTGCACCCGGACATAAACTGGTGCTGATCAGATTTTGGGATCAATCGCTCAACAGGTGGCGTTGTGATCGCATTTTATGCAAATTTTTAACATGGCAGCATAGGAAAAAATTCCGTATAAATGGGCATAAAGAGAGTTATTTTACACTTGTGATTGTAAAATTAATAGGAATTATTGATAATAGTAGTAGTTAACTAGGAAAAAAATTTTGTGCATGTGGGGGCATTGGTTCCCCCCCGGGGGGGAAAATTCCCCCCGGGGAAGTAAATTTTCAAGATGGGTATCTTTCGAAAGGTCTCGTTGATAATAGTAATAGTTAACTTGGAAAAAAATTTTGTGCATGCGGGGGCATCGGTCCCCCCCCCCACCGGGGGGGAAGTACCCACCCGGGGGGGCAAAGTTTCAAGATGGGTATCTTTCGAAAGGTCTCGTCAATACCTTTAAAACGAATGGTTGAACCATAAATCTGTGATAATTTAAAACAAAGTTATCGATTTTTTTTTACTTTTAACAAAAAAAAAAAAGAAAAAAAATCGCATTTTTTTTTTTTTTTTTTTTTTTTTTTTTTTTTTTTTTTAACGAAATTTAACCAAACTTGGTATTTAGTTGGTCCCCGACATAAACTGGTGCTGATTATGTTTGGGGATCAATAGCTCAACAGGTGGCGCTGTGATAGCATTTTATCTAAATTTTTAACATGGCAGCATAGGACAAAAATTCGTATAAATGTGCATAATAAGAGTTGTTTTAAACTTGTGATTGTAAAATTAATATGAATTATTGATAATAGTAGTATGTAACTAGGAAAAAAAATTTCTGCATGGGGGGGCATCGCTTCCGCCCCTAGGGGGGAAATACCCCCCCAGGGGGGGTAAATTTTTACAATGGGTATCTTTCTAAAGATCAGGTTGATAATAGTAGTAGTTAACTAGGAAAAAATTTTTGTGCATGCGGGGGCATCGGTAAGTACCCACCCGGGGGGGCAAAGTTTCAAGATGGGTATCTTTCGAAAGGTCTCGTCAATACCTTTAAAACGAATGGTTGAACCATAAATCTGTGATAATTTAAAACAAAGTTATAGATTTTTTTTTACTTTAAACAAAAAAAAAAAAGAAAAAAATCGCTTTTTTTTTTTTTTTTTTTAACGAAATTTAACCAAACTTGGTATTTAGTTGGTCCCCGACATAAACTGGTGCTGATTATGTTTGGGGATCAATAGCTCAACAGGTGGCGCTGTGATAGCATTTTATGTAAATTTTTAACATGGCAGCATAGGACAAAAATTCGTATAAATGTGCATAATAAGAGTTGTTTTAAACTTGTGATTGTAAAATTAATATGAATTATTGATAATAGTAGTATGTAACTAGGAAAAAAAATTTCTGCATGGGGGGGCATCGCTTCCCCCCCTTTGGGGGGAAATACCCCCCCAGGGGGGGTAAATTTTTACAATGGGTATCTTTCTAAAGATCAGGTTGATAATAGTAGTAGTTAACTAGGAAAAAATTTTTGTGCATGTGGGGGCATCGGGGTATAGTTCCCACCCGGGGGGGCAAAGTTTCAAGATGGGTATCATTCGAAAGGTCTCGTCAATACCTTTAAAACGAATGGTTGAACCATAAATCTGTGATAATTTAAAACAAAGTTATCGATTTTTTTTACTTTTAACAAAAAAAAAAAAAAATCGTACTTTTTTTTTTTTTTTTTTTTTAAATATTGTTACTAATTGAATATGTATAGGTAAATATAGAAGAAAGTCTTGTGGTGGCCACAACATACTAGTTTTCTCTCTTTTTAAACTACTTTTGGATTATTTCGATATTTTCCACTGGTCTTAAAGTTCTACTCGGTGCATAATCTTGGGTTGGCAATACACAATGTACCCTCACTCAGGGTCTAATTTTTCATGCGCCAATGTAAAAGGTTCCCTTAATCAGCTGCCTTCCGAAATTTAAAGTATATAACAAAAGTCTATATTCTACTTTGTTCTCTATATGGTAGAAGAGAAGAGAAGAGGCACCCAAATTAATGGGGTCCCGGACAAAAGCCCCACCGGACAAAATCCCCCCGGACAAAATCCCCGCCGGACAAAATCCCCACCGGACAAAATCCCCGCCGGACAAAATCTCCCCCGGACAAAAACCCCACCGGACAAAATCCCCACCGGACAAAAGCCCCACTAAAGCTCAAATATACAGGGGGGAGGGGGGCTAAAGAGGACCACAATAAGTATATCAAGATAAAAGAAAAAAAAAATATTTTTTTAAAGATATTAATGAAACTTTGTTTAATTATCATTAGAATTTTAAGTAATATATACTGAGAGTTACATATATCTGATAGGGAGGGGTTTAGGATTAAAAAATATAGTTTTTTAAAGCAAATTTCAACATATTACGGAAGGCTTGAGGGACATATGAGTTTTTTTTTTTTTTTTTTTTTTCCTGCAAATTTCAACGAAATGTTTTCACTGTAATATGTATATTATGTTAAGTATAGCTGTACAAAATAGGTAATATTTTAAAATATAGTATGTATGATTTATTTAGTTCATAAAAATGTGATTTCAATTCAATAATTATAAAATAATAATTTTTTTCTCTTAATAATAGTATAAAAATCTTCACTTTTCAAAATTTTTTCTTATATTTTCTTTTTATGGTCTTGCAGAGGATTTGGAAAAAAATGGGCTCATGTAATACTTGTTTAAATCTCTCTACCCGTCATAAGCCGTGGTGGCCTCTGTTGCTTCTTATTATTATTTAGTTTTATTTATACAGGGTGTTTCAAAAGTCTGGATATACCAAAATATATTGAAAGGAAAACAGTTTCGCAAATACATTGATTTCAAAAGTTTCGTCCATTCAAATGATCTATCAGACACGGTATTATAGGCCCAAGCAAAACACAAATTTATTTTTTTCAGACGAAAATCATTTACAGAATTTTTGAAGCTTTGTTTAATTATCCATTAGAATTTTGAATAGTATAATTAGAATTACATGTATCATGGAACCAAAGAAGGGGAAAGGGGGGGGGGGGTAGGAGACAGAGAAAAAAAAATGCAGTTTTTATATCAAATTTCTACAGATTATAAAAAGTAGAAAATCCCCTAAAAA
Source organism: Salticus scenicus (assembly GCA_963930645.1). Lineage (NCBI taxonomy): Eukaryota > Metazoa > Arthropoda > Arachnida > Araneae > Salticidae > Salticus > Salticus scenicus. The sequence continues at coordinate 50,823,330 of OZ005657.1, forward strand.
AAAAAAAAAAAAAAAAAAAAAAAAAATTTAGTGAAATTTTCTTTAATTATCACTCACTCTAATATGCATATATATATATTAAATATACATGTAGTTATGTTCATTTCTACTTTTTTCTTTCCTTTTCTTGAAAAGGATTTCGGAAAGGTTGGACGCCCAACAAAGTGGTTTAATCCGCTCCACCCATCTTAAACCTTGGCGGTCTCTGCTCCTTCTTGTTATTTCTGTTTTATTTGTTTGGACTTTGCCCTTGTTTCACATAGTTTTCCTTCTTTTTATTCATATTATATACATACATATATATATATGTGTATATTTATTTATTTATTTATTTATTATTTTATTCTTTCAGAGTTACATGCATATTTGGGGAGGAGGGTAGGGGACAGACAGAAAAGAAAAGCGTTGAAAATTTCTACAGATTACCATGCAACTTTGTATACACTTACACTTTAAAGAAAGATAGTGAAGGTTGTCGACACCTTGGGAGGGGGGGGGGAGGAGGAGTTAAAAAAAAAATAAAATAAAATAAAAGTCGATTTCTTTTCGTTACGTGCTACTTCCGAACAGTGCTATTTGCGAACACATCTTACACCTGGTAGCTCATTCCTTCCCCATTTGAAGATAAGGGAGGTATCGTCCCAGAGAGCACGTCCCCGTTGCCTAATCGATCAAGAGATCTACTTTAATTAAATAAATTAAATTAATATTTTAATCGATTCCCTAATGGATTAACTGCTTTTTTAAAAAGCTGTCAGTAAGAAAAAATATTAAGTCGGACTGTGAAAGTCTGTCATTGTCATTTTTATTTATTAGGTCGTTGCAAAAGTTCGTGCGGACGCGGATCATTTTATTGCCTCCAAAGACGGGAGCTTCTATCACCGTGGTATACATTTGTTACCTGAAAAGTGGTCAAAGGTTGTAGAAAGTAATGGAGAGTATTTTGATTAAAAATTGTCATTTGATTTGATGTATTTTTATGAAATGAAGCAAAAAAACCCGCACGAATTTATACAAAGACCTAATAAATATGCCCCCTCTTTTGTTGAAGGTAAACTGATGGCTGGAGTAAGCGAATAGCTTTTAGGCAATCTCTAAATTTTTTATGATCTTTTAAATTTCTGCTAAAATTTAGTCATCATTACTACTCGTTGTATGTGTAGATGAATGTATATGGATGCTTTTAATTTCTGTCAAAATACTCTGTGTGTGTGTGTGTGTATATATATACAATATTATGTGAAAGATTATACACAAAAAATAAAATATATATTAAAATATATATTATATAATAAAATATATATTATAAATAAAATATATATTAAAAAATAAAATATAAATAAAATATATATTAAAAACATCTTTATTTATTAAAAGTGAAAATTTTTAATGTTTAAATTAATTTGTTTAATAGAAGTATTTCAGCTTTTAAATGGAAAACCTATATTTTAAAAAATTAATATATATATTTTTTTCTATGAATGATTAAAATGTAAAATAAAATAAAATAAATAAATAAATAAAAATAAGTTTTAAAAAATTAACTAAAAATTTTAGAAAACTAATTTAACTAATATACATATTATATATACATATAATAAATTAGTCGAGATTATTTAATACTATTGTTTTGGGTTTTAATATTAATTAAAAAAAACTGTTTTAAAATACTTTTAATAATAAAAGATTGTATATATATATATATATGAATGATTATTAGGAAAACCTAGTTATAAAAATATTTAATGAAATATTCTAAGTAAAAAACTAATTTATTAATTAAAAATAAAATTTTTAAGATTTCAATTAAGTGAGATTGTTTAATACTGTTGTTTGGACTTTCAGTTAAAAAGTTTATTTAAACATCGGAGCGGTAATCGATGCTAGTAGAATGGAAGTGTTAAGTTCTATCCCAAGTCGCGTTCGCCGACCAAAGCCGTTGAGAGTTTTCCGTGGTTTTCTTCGAAACTTTCGCAAGTATAGGCTAAGGCTCCCGCCCCCTATTCCCACACCGGAGAGCATTTCACGCAGGTGTAGGGAATTCAAGTTATCAACCGGCTTTAACACTACCACAATCACCGCGATTTTTTTTTTTTTTTTTTTTAAATATAAAACGATTTTTTTACTATAAATGATTATATATATATACATAATTTATAGCAATATATTTTAATTAAAAATTAATTTAATTATTAAAATATATATATATTAATAATTCAATTAGTTCAGATTGCTTAATACTATTGTTTGGTCGTTTAAATAAAAATACTATTTCAAAATGTTCTTAAACATCAAAAGATTTTTTACTATCATTCATCATGGAAATAAGAAGCTAATTAAAATTATTTAATTTAAAGGACCTAATTGAAAAACTAATTTAATTATTAAAAATATACATTTCAATTAAAAAAAAAAAAAAAAAAAAAAAAAAAAGAGATTGCTTGAATAATAAAGTTTCAGATTGTAATTATGAATCTTATTGTAAAATATTTTTAATAAAAAAGATTTAAAAGAAAAAAGAATGCTTATATATATTTCTTTTTTTTTTTTTTTTTTTAAGGTTAAAGTTCATTTAATAAAATATTTTAATTGATAATACGTAATTTAATTATTAAAAATAGATTTTTTAAAAATTATTGAATTATTTAAGATAATTCAATATTGTATTATATATAATATTACTTTTGGGATTTAAAAGAAAAAAAAAATGTAAAAAAAAAATTAATATAAAAATGTTTCCTACTAATAATTATCGAAAAAGAAACTAATTAAAATAATTTTTATATTCTATGCGAGGTTTATTTAAAGCACAATTTGGTACCTTTATACTAAATACGATGTGACAAAATTAATATACATATATTTGATGTATACAAAATAATTTTTCCTGTAAAATAAGGGCCCGCTAGCACTCGAGAGGTTTTGCCCTGTAAACTGGTAGACGGAAGATTACGAGTTCGATCACAGGTCGCTCTTGTCGACCGAGCCGTTCGGTGTTTTCCGTGGTTTTCACCAAAACTTGTGTAAATGCGCGCTAGGACCCCTTACAAAGACCCCACGGAAGGCATTCCCCTTAAGGTCTAAGACCTTAGTGCAATCTTTCGCCTTTACTCCCAATACCAATAGCAATATCTGTGAAATAAGATATGATTAGCGTAATTGATTGACTAACAGGGTGTCACAAAGTATTTCTGATTCACTGTGAAGTATATAAATGGGAAAACTACTTAATATTAATTTTCAGTGTTGTACGAATTTTTTTTAGTACATCATATGGTGTGCATGTACAGTTTACACGATATATATTCGACATAAAAAGTAATCTGTTTAATGCTTTCTCTTATATATACATATGTATATATGTACTATGAATGCGTTTTCATACATGCATAAATATACACGTTTCACACACCATGAAAGCCGAAAATTATTTCAGCAAATTTTGTCTGTGTGTGTATGTGTGTGCGTCAGCGTGTCTGTACGCGTACAACGCTATTTTCATTATTATAAAATATTCTAATATTAAAATATTCTCATTCGATTTGTATACCCCCAAAACAGTTATATTCCTATTTTGAACGATCTAACTCAATTTCTATTTTTTTGCCCCTTCGCCCCCCCCCCCCATACACACACATTCGCCCTTTCTAATAATTCTAGACTTTCGAAAATATTCTCATCCTGTTTGTAGGTTCCGAAAACCTATATGCCCCAATTTTAAACGGTCTAACGGTATTTTTACTTTTTTGCCCCTTCGCCGTCCCTTCGCGCTCCTCTTAATAATTTTACACTCTCGAAAATATTCTCATTCGATCTGTAGACCCTCAAATCCTTTCTGTACCTATTTTGAACGAGCTAACTCCAATTCTATTTTTTACAACTTCGCTCCCCCCCCCCTCCCTTTCCGATCTTCCTAATAATTTTAGACTTTCGAAAATATCCTCATCTATTTATATTCCCCCAAAATCTACATGTACCAATTTTAAACGGTCTCACGCTAATTTCAATTTCCCCCCCCCCCTTTTTTTGAGCCGACTAATAATTTTGCACTTTCGAAAATAACCTCATTTGATTTGTAGACCACAAAAACATAGTAAAATCATGAAAAACGGCAGTTTTTCGAGTGACGCAAGCGGAAGGACAAACGGACGGAACGCTGCGAACTCATATATACGCCTCGTTTGACATCAAAGAGATTTGTAAAAGCCGACACTTAATATCTCAGCAAATATGCCATATTTTGTTCTGATATTTTCAAAATAATCTTTTAGCGTCGGTCTTAATCTATCCTGAAAATTTTACGTTCCTACATGCAGTATGTTTTGAGATCTGAATCTCAATTTAAAGCCAAAAAGGGAAAATGTGTGGTGTACGCTGTAAGGATGTAATGGACTAAAATATCTCTAAAACCGCACGAACGATTTTAATTTAATTAATATATGTTGTTAATGGGATCTTTCTGAATCTAGTAACGTTTTTGTTTTTTTCAGGAAAACTCTTGTTTTTTGTAAAAGTTGCTTTGAAAATAGAACTATATTACTCCGCCAAAATGCATGCTTTTATTCGGCAAAAATGTCGTAATTCGGTTCTTACTTTCAAGACACGTTGGTTGGCTGACCAACGTGAATGCAGTCAATAAATTTTTGTTATGAAGAATATAATTTTAATTTTAAGATTTCCCATTTCGTCAAAAAAGTATTTAGATAATATTTAAAATAAATGAAGAATTTTTTAATTATAGATATTCTATTTCATCATTATTCATAATGAATTAAAAATTTTTTTAAAGCGAAAACGTTTAATAAATCCCTCATGCACACAAATTTATACCATGGTCCATGGTCTTTGGAGCGCATGCGTACATCATACGGATGCGTACATCCTGTAGACGCTAAGCTAATTGCTTTCCCTGTATCCGTCCGCGCCGCGGTGTTTGTTTAATTTGCTGATTGGAAATTGGAATTAATACGAAATTTTGCATGATTTAGACAAATATTGCTTGTGCTCGGATACTTTTGCTGTGACCCACCGGTGTACCACGCCGGCGTGAACGTGTTAATCATAATTTTTATTAAAGAAATTAAAATAACACTGAGATATGAGAGCGAGAGTGTGAGCAGTGTTTTTTACATTTTCATTTTCAATCGGGAATTAAAATATTTATTCAAAAATTCCACCTACTTGCATGATTTAGTGGTAAGTGTTTTATAATTTTATATTCTTAAAACTTGCTTATAATTTTACGTATATGTAATTATAGGCTTCGTCTGATTGCACGGAAGTATTGTTATTTGTAAACAAACCATTGTTTACATTTTTTATAGTCGCTTTTTTCGCAAAATGTTACTCAGTTTTCTGTAATATGATAATTAAACAAGTTTTCGAATTTTTTATTATGTTTATTATTACTTTAATTATGTTGTTATTATTGGTAATATGTCACCTTTTAGCTTAGCAATTTTTGGAAAAATAAATTTAAGTGTTTTGATTAGAGATCCTAACTAATCGAGATACTAAGAGATACTTCGATTACAGTCCAAAATTTATTTATTGGAATAAAATAGCTGTATTATTCTTTTCAAAAAACAGATTACGAAAAACTTTATTTTTGAATGATACAGCCTTGTAAAACGAAGCAACAAAAATCCTATATATGATAACATGGGAAGGGAGAAAGGGAGCTATCTGACTGATGTACAGCCTTAATTAGATACATCACAAGTCTAATGTAATGGGTAATTGGGAAATGTTGTATGTACTGTATTAATACATTATAACTGAATATTGTTAAATTTTAAATGAATTTGAATGTCAAACGGCCGTATTCACCATTAACTTCAACTCCCGGTTCAACTCAAAAACTTGAAAAGCATCTAAAGGCAGGGTACAGCTTTCCAGCAAAATTTGGCCCGCTGTTTCTGCCATCTAGCGTCGAGGATTTCATATAATCTTTGATTGGTTTCTTTCACCTAAAAAGTCTGAAAATAACTATACCGCTAGATGGCAGCAACAGCACGGCAAAATTTGCTGAAAATTCGTACCCCCGCCTTTATACGCTTTTAAGATTTTCATGTTCAACCGAGAGTTGAAGTTATTGGTGAATAACAGCATTAGTTGTGTATCATAATAATCATTTATAATGCTTTTGACGGATATAGCTAAGGTAGTAAGAAAACTACTTTATATCAACAGGGTTGCCACGCTACCTGGAGAACCTGGAATAGTCAGGGAATTTGAAAATTGACTATAAAAGTCAGTGAAAAGAAAAATCTGCCAATGCACGGTCATTTCCCCTCCCCCCCCCCCTTTTTTTTTCTCCATTAGCTTCTGCTATTTTTTTTAAACACCCCCAACCTTCTTTTTTGCTCATGCAAGGAATTTCTTATTTCGCTTATAAGCGACAAATGCTATCATTATATGCAACTTTTGTCATATGTAAATTTTGTGTTTACAAGTGGGACGTTAATTATTTTGCCCTCAACACAGTCAATGCTCAATATACGGTTTACGGTTAGACTGAAATTTTTTTAGAATATACCTGGAAAACCTTTTAAAAGTCAGGGAATTTCATTCTCCTGTTTGAGTGGCAACCCTGTATCAAGCTTATACTGTACTCTACTCTAAATATAATAATGCAGCACAAGCAGTATAAAGAAAATAAGGCTAAGCTTTACTATAGGGTACCTGTTGGCGATTCATGATGCTGTAATGAGATTCAGTGTATCGACACTTTTTAATAGTAACTTTTTTGTATCGGTACTTCATTTAACTGTCTTGGAACTTTGTTTTTCTTTTTGTGCCAGCCGCGCGCGCGTGTTTATCGTAATGCGGCCCAGCTGATCATATTTTAACACCTTTATTTTCCACAAATATGAACAGAATTGACATTTATTATTAATATGTCATATTTATATGTCATATTTATATGTATATTTATTATTAATACAAAATCATGTTTTCTATAGTATATAATATAATTAGCATAAAGATTTACAGAGCCACACAAAAAATATTTAGACCATTAAAGGCTGTAATTAGAAAATGCAGAAATTGCATTTTCCTTTTTAGTAAGCATTTTTAGCACTTTCTAGGAATGTTTAAAAGTGATTATGATTTAAATTAGTCTGTCTGTATTTCTATCCGTCTATCTATCTGCACGTCTGTCCGTATCTAGAGTCTATAAATATATTCAGAATTTTTTCAAAGTGATATATATTATTCAAGTACCCTGTGGAATATTTCCTAAAAGCATAACCGGTTTGTGTATAGGGAAGCCTGAAAGAATACCAATGCATTGCTTTTTATGAGAAGCATTTTTATAAATCATATTTAAATAACTTTCTACTGCAAAAATAATAAGGAAATTGACATTTATTGTTAATATGCTAAAAATAATAATAATAATAATATTTTATATATAATTACAAGGCTACACTAAAATATTCAGATACATTAAGGGTTGTAATTGGAAATTATCGAAATTGCATTTCAACTTCTGTTAATCGATTTTAACACTTTTCAAAAATGTTTAAGAGTAATTATAAGTTCAGTTAGTCTATTTGTCTGCCTTTCTGTCCTGTCTATCCGCTGTGCGATAGCGTAGCGTAGGCAAAGAACTGTGATGGTTAAACGATACAGCGAGTACGTACACTATTAAAAAAATGCAACTTTGCTGTCTGAAATTCTCTGTAATTTGAGAAAAAGTCGTAAATTACGGAAAAATTGCGTTGACAAAACGTATTTTTCTGTAATTACAGAGAATGTCTGGCAGCAAAGTTGCATATATTTAACAATTTACAGTTAAAAAGTTAAAAATCAATGCGAACCACATGGTTTTTCGTTTTTCTTTCTTTTGTATCGGAATTTAAAATTAATAAAGAAAAAACAACAAACAAAGATCAACAACAAAAAAAGTTTTTTACCATTCTATGAAATGTTACTACCCGTTACAAAATTAAAGAAAAATATTTTTAGAAAAATATTTTTTTGTATTTTATTTTATAAATAATAATCTATAAATTTTATTTATAATTATTATTTTAATAATGTATATAATTTTATATAATTTTATTTCAACAATAAACTGTTCAAATCTAAGACACAATTTACAATTCCCACATAAATTGATATTCTTGCTCTATTATGCAGACATAGGGGAGAACCGTGTATTATGGACCCCCTAAGCAAGAATGCTCATAAAACTTAAATTATTAAAATAAAAAGATTTCATTTGGTGGCTGCTCATTACAATTGCGTAGTTACATACTTTAAACTTCTAAAGTACTCTGGGAACTATTAATATTTGCAGAAAATAATTATTTTATTTACGTATCGGTGGTCCATATTACACGAACGTATGTGTAATATGGACCAAGTGGTCCATAGTGGTCCTTCCCGTTCCCCAACAGTTGACACACTTGGAATTGTGAAACGAACTGTCCAGCATATTCCCTCACACACTTGTACTATGGACGAAAAAAAGGGAAGGTTATATCCAATGGGTAGTGTGCGAAAGAAGTGATAATTTGATTATCCCTGCTTCCCTGGCCTATTCTATAGCCTCAAGATTTTGAGTATGCGACATATGTACGCCGAGCATTAACAAAATCTCTCTGTTTTTATTATGGACCACTGGTCCATATTACACAACACAGCATGGTTCATATTACAAGCGTAAACAGAGCAACGTGGTTTCCAATCAAAAATCGCTATGCAAATTGATGCCCACGAAACTCATGTCTAAATTGTTCATAAAATACGTACATTTACTACTATTAACGCGAAAATTATATTACAATTACCTAACAGCAGAAAGTAATACTTCCATTTTTAACATACTTGTTACATGAATGATCATATAAACCGAAAACTCAATTTCATAATCATCCATGTGATATTTATTTGGTAGGTAGTGTGAATTCTTTCTTTATAACAGCCGTGAAGATAATCAGAAGAAGCGTTATGTCCCACAAATAACTCAGGCAAGCGAAATCTATAATGCAATCATTTAATAAAATTCAAAGTCATCATATGTCTTGCAATTTCAATAACACATAAATTCCTTTGAAAAAATTCACAGTACAAATAGTCACCCGAAACATCTAGAATAAAGTTTTTTATGTATAATATATGGAAGATGAATATGAATTAACATTAAATGAACGGGATGGACACGGGGAGAGAAGTATTCAAAAGTTACGTCTTTTCAGCAGCAGAGAAAATGCAGAAGTGATGAAATTGTTGGCTGGATACATTACCCAAAACAACATAAAAATTAAGCCAAGGCAACACCCAACTTTTTCAGTTACAGCTAATTTAGTGTAACTTTTTAAAATAAATTGGCGATTGATTTCGTAGCCAAAAATCCGTTATCAGTTCGTGAGAATCTGGCAAACCAACCTTAACTCTTGACCACAAGAATTTTATCGTTAAATTTTTATTTATAAACCTTAGTCAAAGAAGAATACGCGATTTCTATTTTTACGTCGCAGATGTGAGATCTGTTCAATATTCAAAATGACATCAGGAAACATTTTATTCTGTTTTATTTAATTGCGATGAAACGAATTGTTCTCCACAGAATTAAGCGATTGAAAGATCATCTCTTGCTTTTATTATTATTATTTCTTTTAAATGAAAGGAATAGTATGGCTTGCTCTTTTTGTAAGAAGGAATAAAGAATGAAACCGCATATATTAACTCGCTTTTTATACAGATAGAAAATGAATTGGGAAGGAATTAAATTTATCAGAAATGTAATACATAATTTAGAATATGTGATTTTCGATATCACATATTTCTCCCCTTCGTCTGAAAAAGAAAGTTGTTGCCCAGGGTTATCATATACAACACATATTCTACATATAGAACAGAAAAATTATATATATGTATAAGATATCAAAAGAAATGTATATGTAAACAGTTGTACAACTTTGTATGAAATATATAGAGTAGCTACCATTACATTTTTTTTTAATATGTGCACATTTTCACTCATGTCCATGAGAATATTCTTCAGTCATCTTATTTTTCTTAAATATATGCTTCATAGTCCACTGCATATACGATTTGTTGATATATCTATATGAATCACTGACATTCACAATGAAAAAGCAGTAATATTGGATATCATGTATTTTTCTAATTATTTCTTCTGCTAGATTCATATAACAATAGTTTGCAAACATAATAGTACTTTGTGGAAATAATATTCATTACAGTAGAAAATAATATATATAAATGCAAAAATGAAATATAAAGAAGCAAAATTATCTAAAACTAAATATACAATACACCAAATGATGTGTAAGAAACATCAGAAAAATATTGTCAAAATAAAAATATGAAAAAAATATGATGTGTGAATAACACCATAAAATATAAGCAAAAATGTGTTTTGGCCAATTCCAGCCAGGAAAGCTGTTCAATTGTGTTAGGCATCCACCGTAACACGAACAAACTACCTTACTCTTGTGTGAAACACAAGTATATGACTCAGGCTTAGGGCCTTCGTCCTAGATGAATAGGGCATGTAAAAAACAGCTCCACCACGCCATTAAGAAAAAATGTACGATCGGGAGCACCTCAAAAACAGGGACGGGAGATTTTCAAATGAATAAATAGAGAACTACTAGTTTAATAGCATACTAGAATTCTCAAAATTGGATGCTCTCAATTGAGTTGATGATTCTTGGGGCAATAATTCTGAACGAATCATCTTCTCAAGGAGGGATAATTATTTCAAAAAATAAAATAAAATAAAAGGTGTAGATTCAATGACTTGATATCTACAAAAATCATAAAAAAGTCATTCCAAGAAAATTGAGAGCATAAAAAAAGTCACGATCGGTAATATTCACACATTGACACATTTATGGCAATACATGTTGCTAGCAAAACGTTCAAATTATTCAAAAATGGGAAAATTCAAAATTTTAAATGATATATTATAACATTATGTGTTCAATGAAATAGCATAAGATATTATTATTATTTTTTTTTTTATGAACATATTTATTTATTTTTGAATACTAAACAATGTGTTATTTAAGTGTTTTTGACAAGTGTCTAAGATGCAAATGTGTGTAAATTGTAATTCTTATGTTCTTAAATAAATGTTAATATAACGTAAGAGTATATTTTTATAATTTTGTCATAATTCTCTTTTTTTTTTTTTTTTTTTTTTTTTTTTTAGAAAATATGTCAAATATATCGATTTGAATAAAAGAATATGCAACACTTTAGAGTAATACTGTTATGTCAATTGCACCCTTGAACATGCAAAAAGTGGGCCCGCCAATAATGGCATGCAATGATGCAGTAAGCACAACAAAGTTCCCTTGGCCTTTGGGAATTGCAGCAAAATATTTGCATATTCCTTTTTTTTTTTTTTTTTTTTTTTTTTTTTTTTAAACTATGTAATATAAATGCTGTTAAGAATATCTTTTGAGAAACTGATATATTGATTGTAAAATAAAATTTAAAATTATAAATATTAAATAAATAAAGTGTAAAGGTCATTTATGAGTATATGATTTTTTATGACAATAAGTTTACCCCTGCAGTGGTACCCCTGCAATGGTAACTCGTTCCACTTTTTTCTTTTTTTTTTTTTTTTTTTTTTTTTTTTAAGGATTTGCCTTATTTTTCCTTGGACGCAAATTATATGAGTGTGTAGATTTTGGAATAGCATTGAAATTATTTGGTGTGCATTTTTGTCTTGGACGTAGATTATATGAGTGTGTAGGTGTTGATATGTTTTGAAAAGTGTTTTGATCATTTGTAACACAGTTATCAACTAAATGTGTGTTTCTGGGTGGAGCTAGCAACAGTCTATCCACATGTACCTTAAATGCAGACTCATCAGGGTAGTTTATTCTTTTTATTGAAAATACAACTGGTGAATGCTTTTTAAATACAATAAAAGGACCATAATATTTAAGTCTAAATCTGTCAGTAGATTTCAAATATACAATATCTTTTTCGAAAATGTTTCTTAACTTTGTTTTTCTTTGATAATAGTTATAGCTTCTTTCTTGAGACATTTTAATAATATTGTAAGCTTTATGATAAATTTTATCAAGGTCATGCATTAGTTTATAAACATCAACATTTCTGTCAAGGAATGGTTGGTTGCACTGAGAATCATATGTATCAAAAATTAATGATAATTCTCTGCCAAAGTGTAAGAAATTTGGTGAAAATTGTGTAGACGAATGTTTTGATCCATTATACAAAGATTTATGAATATTGATAGCATTTACAAATGTGTGTCCTTCTTGTAGGAGTGTTTTTATGGAATATTTTATGCTTTTGTTTATTCTTTCAGAAATAGCGTTGCTTTGTGGATGAGCAACAGAAGAGTGTAAAATTTTGATACCTAGTGTGTCGTTGAAATTGTTATAAACATGTGACGTGAATTGGGGTCCAAGATCTGAAAGAATTACAGATGGACGACCATGTGTGGATATGTAAGAAAATAAACATTTAACAACTTTTTGTGCAGATGTATCCGTTAAGGGATAAAGTTCTGCATGTCTTGAGAAATGGTCAATTATGGTCAATATGGATTGACCATTTTCGAAAGGACCTAACAAATCAGTAGATATAGTATGTCCAGGAAATTTTGGTGTGTAGGTTGGCTGTAAAGGTGCATTAAGTATACGATGATGTTTTGATTGTAAACAATTTGTACAAGATGCAACAAAATTTAATGTGTCGTTGTACATTCCTCTCCAAAAAAATCTAGATGATAAAAATTCGTAAGTTTTTGTAAATCCGAAGTGTGATAAATGAGAAATAGTTAATGTCTTAGCTTTTAATTTTTCTGGCACAACAATACAGTAAGTATATGTGTCATTGCAAGTGTCATACTTTTTTATCATTAGAACTTTAGTATCAGGATGTATAAAAAAATTAGAAAACTTCTTAGATGATCCTTTTCTTAAAATTTCATTATATATAGGAGATAATTTATCATCCTTTTTCTGCTCAAACACAAAAGTGTTATTTGATATTTCCAGGAGGGGATCTTTATTACCATTTTGGCCAGAAATAAGAAAGTTTAATTGATAATTATTTTTACCTTTTTCATAATTTTCATGACCATTTGTACTCACCTTATCAGGATCAATTTGAATGACAGGAAGATTTTCTTCAAAAACAATCTTCGGATTAGTAGAAAGGTTTTCTTGATTTTCATCTAAGTTACATCTGGACAAATAATCAGCTAAAATATTGCTAGAACCAGGTATATGTTCAAAAGAATAAGAATATTCAGAAAGGTCCATAAGCCATCTAGTAGTAATGTCTGCAGGATTTGTTGTTTTCTTATATTTTTTTAAAGGTGCACTGTCCGAAAGAATTACAAAATTTCGATTATATAAATAGTATTTAAATGCAAGTACAGATCTGTGTATGGCCATTAATTCTAGTTTCAATGAAGGATATTTTTGTTCAGAGGGTTTTAATGATTTTGAAAAATATGCAATGGGCAAAAGTCTATCGCCAAATTTTTGCATAAGTACACCTGAAATTGCAACTTTTGATGCGTCTGTGTTTACGAAAAATTTTTTGTTCCAGTCAGGTGATCTGACAATTGGAGGTTTGAAAAATAATTGTTGCAATTTTTCAAAAATTTCTTGATGTTTCTGAGTCCACTTAAAAGTGACTTTAGGTTTGGTTAAGTCAATTAATGGCTGGACAATTTGAGAAAAAGTTGGTAATAATGATTTATAATAAGTAGCAAGTCCTAAAAATCTTTTCACCTGTTTCTTAGTAGTTGGTACAGGAAATGAATTAATTTTAATAATATTAGCCTGCACCGGGGAAATTGTATGATTTTGAATGTGAAAACCTAAATAATCTACTTCTGTTTTGTGAAATGAACATTTGTTAGGAGTTAAAGTTAAATTGTACTTTTTTAAAACATCGAATACTTTCCTTAATTTAAACATTGTTTCTTCAAATGAGTTAGCCCCTAAAATTAAGTCATCTTGATAGGAATAGATTCCATCTTCCTGAATTTCATCTAAAAGACTATCCATAAGTGATTGAAAAATAGAGCGAGCTGTTTTAAGACCAAAACATAAACGTTTATATTTATATGAACCAAACATTGATGTAAAAGTAACATAATCTTTAAATTTTTCCGGTAAATCGATTTCATGATATGCTTGTTGAAAATCTAATGACGTAAAATATTTATATGATGATAAATTTGAAATAATAGTTTGAATTTTTGGTAAAGGGTAAGAAGAACCCTGAATTACCGTGTTTAGCATTCTTAGATCTAAAGCTAGTCTGAATCTTTGTTTTCCTGAACCATCCGGTTTCTTTTTTACCAAAAGGATGGGACAGGCCCATTCAGAGCAACTACGCTCAATGATATTAGCATCTGCAAGTTCTCTAATTTGATTGAGAGCTTCGTTTTGCAGAGCTTGAGGTATTGGGAAAGGAAGAGTTTTTATTGGAAAATCATTTGTGAGCTTTAAATTTGGAATAACTTTATCAGTATGTCCTAAGGTTGCTAAAGATTTTGAAAAAACAGCAAAATTTTCGAATAGTAATTTTTGCAACTGCTCTTTTTCTTCTTTACATAAGTGATCAAGTTTGAAGTCAGAATGAGTTAAATCTGATTTTCTTTTGTTTAAAATTTGTTCTGACGGTTGAATTAAATTGATAGAGTGTTCAGTTTTGTTTTTAAATTCCGTGTGATTGCCATCATTCACAATAATTTCACTTACATCAAAATTTTTGATTTGTTGAACCAAAGCAATTTTACCTATATTCATGTTTTTGTTAAGATGAACACTCTTTTCAGAATTATTTGATACATAAATTTGGAAATTATAAATTTCTTTTATATGATTTTTCCTATTATAACTTTTTTGGAAGTCATTGAATGATATAAGAGAATCGTAAAAATTTATCTGTTTATCTTCATTTCCCTCAAACATATATTCAGTAGGATCAGGTTTTAATTTGGTGAATACCTTAATTGATTTTCTTTCAAATGGGTTGAGAATACATTTAGAATGTAAATATGCAGGAATGCAATTTTTTTTATGTGCATGGTCAGTATGATTGTGATTACAAGTACCATCATCCTCTTCATTACAAGAGTAAAATGGAATTGATGTATCATTTATTTTTAGTAAGTCATGAGCAAAATCAATTTGGATGTTATTATGTTTAATGAAATCAATTCCAAGAATTCCTTGGAAGGACGAGGATGAAGGGATATCAACTATATAAAATGTATGGTGAAAATTCTTTTGTTCAATTTTAAAAGATGCACTTATACATGATGAGAAATTAACCTCAGAATTGACAGTCTTAATTGTAATATTAGAACCTTTTCTTTTATATTTCAAAGATGTTTTGATTTGATTAAACAATTTTTGTGAAAGTAGACTTAACGAACTGCCTGTGTCAATTAAAAAATTTACTTTTGATTGAGCCATCACTGCATTAATAAGTGGTAAAGAAGAAGCATTTTGATATACATTACAAATATATTTACTTCTTTGCTCCGTTTCTGTTTGAATAGCTACATTGTTTGAAATCGTAATGATAGAATTTGTTTGAGAAGCAACAGAATTAACTAGCCTACGATTTGTTAATTTTGGTACATCATTATTTAGCGTAGAAAATACTGGTGATTGTAGAGATTGAGAAATAGTCTCACCAGTAGGAATAAATCTCTCTATCAGTTTAAATTCCTATCCTCTCTAAACTTTGTATTGTCTCGAAATTTTGCTTCAGAATTTTGTTGGTGTGAGTAGTGTCTATAATCTTGTTTTCTTAAATTTTGTCTCTTCCATCTGAAGCAATATTTAGCAGTGTGTCCATATTTCTCACAAATTTGGCAAATTCTAGAATTGAATTTGTTTCTACTTTGTCTATTTTGGAAGAAAGTTCTTTTATTTTTAAAGTGTGTTTGATTATCAGCAAATCTGTGCATTTTTGGAGAATATTTTGTTCTCTTGTTTTGCAATTGATGGTTCTGCTTATCATGATAGTCTTTTTTATTATCCTGTTTACATGATAAGCTGTTAACTTGTTCAGTCAAAAAATTGATTTTCTCCAAAATGATGTTACTGTTTGTGTCTGTGTTTTCTGTGTTTTTTGTCATATCCTCTGTCACATGAATTTCAAATAGTTTTTGTGCCCTATCAACAGCTTCTTTGTATTTATTAATACCTTCCTCTTGAAGCTTAATTCTAATGTTTGGTGGTATACATGAAATAATTTTAGAGAATTTTAGTGAGTTTAGTGCTTCTGTGTCATAAATATCAGGAAATGCTTTTGATGCGACACAATTTAATCTGTGTGCAAAATGTTTTGGCGACTCTGATTTTATCATTGTGATGTTATTAAATGAATTAATATTGTATGTTGAAGACGGTAAGGAAAAGAAATTAGTAAATTCCTTTTCGATAAATTCCAGATCAGTCGCATTATATAAAATTTCATTTTCTAACATGAATTTTTGTGCAGGACCGATCAATTTACTTTTTAGAATCAAAATGATTTCTTTAGATTTTATACCACCAATCTCTGCATACGATCTTAACTGATCAAAAAAGAATTTAAGAAAATTTGGATCCCCATCAAAAGTTGGAATCATAATATTGGTGGCCATTATTACTAAATAATTTAAATACCAAAATGGAAAACTGAATATTATGTATATATACTATATATTGATTATGTATCACATATAAATATCTATAAAACTTTCACTACCAACAATAAAATATAAAAAGGATTGCACAAAATGTATTTTGACTTGAATAATTTCTTTTGGAAATATATTAAATATATATATATAAGATCTTAATATGTAAGATCAGTCATGGCAGAAATTAGCTGTTATAAAATACATGTTGTGCAATAAATGTAATAAATCAATATAAATTATAAATGTATAACCCACAAACTTTATGAAAATATGTAAAATTTCTGTCGATTTATGATATAAAATGTATGCAACATATATGTATGCAAACGCTTACTCAAATGTAAGTTGTATGAGCAATAACTATTTAAAGAAATGAGTAAATAATACTTATTATTACTATTATTACTATTATTATTTTTTTTTTTTTTTAATTATTTGCAAAAATATGAACAAAATTATATATATATTGCATAAATAAATAATTTAATAAATTCGATTGTTAAATAATAGAACGAATGAATGTTATTGTAAAAATATATGATAAATATTAATTTTTCAATGTCATAATTTAATATTAAAAATATCAACATTTATATCACGTAAATTATGAAACCATATATCATATGAGCAAGTTACCTTATAACAAGCAAAATTAGTATGAAAAGAAAATAAATGAAATGAAATACAGACATGTATTATAATGTTATTGTTATCATTTAAATACTAAAAATGTTATATATATGTATTTTAACTATTTATTTCATGTATAGAAATTAAGAAATAGTTTACTTACTTGAACAGAAATATGTCCTTTTTTTTTTTTTTTTATAATTAATACGTAGAATTATTATTTTATTTTATTTTATTTTAATATGTTGAGTTTTTTATAAATAGATATTTTAATGGTGTTGTTGTTAGTATTGCGTCAATAGTAGTCACACTTAAAAATTTGTAAATTCATACAAAATGTAATTTGAGGAAGCGGCTTATTATATGAGGAAGCGGACATTCAAAACACTATAAATTGAAAACTTTTGTCGTTGGAATATCACGATAATAGTTCTTCTTCAAGCCTGATTTTTAAAAACAAGCGAACGGAATAGTCAGTATCGGACTGACGTTCAATAAAAATTTCTTTTGAAGAATTAATCACCTGCTGAAATAATTATCGAATGTCGACTAGAAACACGAAAGAAATTATTTGCATTTATTTTAAATCAGCAGCACACCTGACAGGAAGTTTTGGAGAAATGTTGTCATCACAAGCGCATGATGCGACACAAACACTGAACACCACTGCAGGCAGAGAAGCAAGCACATACGGACGACGACAACGACAATATGCTCCAACACTGCACACAGAATGACGGGTCTCAAATAGGGAATCGGCAGAGACATCGGACGATCACAAGCCAAGCCAGACAGAAAACAGGAACAGGGACCTCTTGACAGGAACACCGACAGTATAGAATATCACCAGCATAGGCAATTCAACAAACAGAAGTGAAAGTTCTTAAAAATGTTTCTATTACTGTTCCGGGAATATATATATATATATATATATTTCAATAATATATAAAAGTTTTTACTCTGAAGAGTTAGTGCTTATAGGCGAAACAACTGCAGCAGATAAAGTAATATTGAAAAGCAACACAGGCAAAAAAATTTCAAGGTAGTTCAAAAGTGCATCCGAAAAAGAAAATTTTATAATGTTGCAGTTTTTTCTCCTCCCCGTGCCCATTTTTAAATTCTTGCATAAATTTTCTAAGATTTCGCCTGGTATGAAGCACCACATAATATGTGATATTTATTTGGTAGGTAGTGTGAATTCTTTCTTTATAACAGCCGTGAAGATAATCAGAAGAAGCGTTATGTCCCACAAATAACTCAGGCAAGCGAAATCTATAATGCAATCATTTAATAAAATTCAAAGTCATCATATGTCTTGCAATTTCAATAACACATAAATTCCTTTGAAAAAATTCACAGTACAAATAGTCACCCGAAACATCTAGAATAAAGTTTTTTATGTATAATATATGGAAGATGAATATGAATTAACATTAAATGAACGGGATGGACACGGGGAGAGAAGTATTCAAAAGTTACGTCTTTTCAGCAGCAGAGAAAATGCAGAAGTGATGAAATTGTTGGCTGGATACATTACCCAAAACAACATAAAAATTAAGCCAAGGCAACACCCAACTTTTTCAGTTACAGCTAATTTAGTGTAACTTTTTAAAATAAATTGGCGATTGATTTCGTAGCCAAAAATCCGTTATCAGTTCGTGAGAATCTGGCAAACCAACCTTAACTCTTGACCACAAGAATTTTATCGTTAAATTTTTATTTATAAACCTTAGTCAAAGAAGAATACGCGATTTCTATTTTTACGTCGCAGATGTGAGATCTGTTCAATATTCAAAATGACATCAGGAAACATTTTATTCTGTTTTATTTAATTGCGATGAAACGAATTGTTCTCCACAGAATTAAGCGATTGAAAGATCATCTCTTGCTTTTATTATTATTATTTCTTTTAAATGAAAGGAATAGTATGGCTTGCTCTTTTTGTAAGAAGGAATAAAGAATGAAACCGCATATATTAACTCGCTTTTTATACAGATAGAAAATGAATTGGGAAGGAATTAAATTTATCAGAAATGTAATACATAATTTAGAATATGTGATTTTCGATATCACATATTTCTCCCCTTCGTCTGAAAAAGAAAGTTGTTGCCCAGGGTTATCATATACAACACATATTCTACATATAGAACAGAAAAATTATATATATGTATAAGATATCAAAAGAAATGTATATGTAAACAGTTGTACAACTTTGTATGAAATATATAGAGTAGCTACCATTACATTTTTTTTTAATATGTGCACATTTTCACTCATGTCCATGAGAATATTCTTCAGTCATCTTATTTTTCTTAAATATATGCTTCATAGTCCACTGCATATACGATTTGTTGATATATCTATATGAATCACTGACATTCACAATGAAAAAGCAGTAATATTGGATATCATGTATTTTTCTAATTATTTCTTCTGCTAGATTCATATAACAATAGTTTGCAAACATAATAGTACTTTGTGGAAATAATATTCATTACAGTAGAAAATAATATATATAAATGCAAAAATGAAATATAAAGAAGCAAAATTATCTAAAACTAAATATACAATACACCAAATGATGTGTAAGAAACATCAGAAAAATATTGTCAAAATAAAAATATGAAAAAAATATGATGTGTGAATAACACCATAAAATATAAGCAAAAATGTGTTTTGGCCAATTCCAGCCAGGAAAGCTGTTCAATTGTGTTAGGCATCCACCGTAACACGAACAAACTACCTTACTCTTGTGTGAAACACAAGTATATGACTCAGGCTTAGGGCCTTCGTCCTAGATGAATAGGGCATGTAAAAAACAGCTCCACCACGCCATTAAGAAAAAATGTACGATCGGGAGCACCTCAAAAACAGGGACGGGAGATTTTCAAATGAATAAATAGAGAACTACTAGTTTAATAGCATACTAGAATTCTCAAAATTGGATGCTCTCAATTGAGTTGATGATTCTTGGGGCAATAATTCTGAACGAATCATCTTCTCAAGGAGGGATAATTATTTCAAAAAATAAAATAAAATAAAAGGTGTAGATTCAATGACTTGATATCTACAAAAATCATAAAAAAGTCATTCCAAGAAAATTGAGAGCATAAAAAAAGTCACGATCGGTAATATTCACACATTGACACATTTATGGCAATACATGTTGCTAGCAAAACGTTCAAATTATTCAAAAATGGGAAAATTCAAAATTTTAAATGATATATTATAACATTATGTGTTCAATGAAATAGCATAAGATATTATTATTATTTTTTTTTTTTATGAACATATTTATTTATTTTTGAATACTAAACAATGTGTTATTTAAGTGTTTTTGACAAGTGTCTAAGATGCAAATGTGTGTAAATTGTAATTCTTATGTTCTTAAATAAATGTTAATATAACGTAAGAGTATATTTTTATAATTTTGTCATAATTCTCTTTTTTTTTTTTTTTTTTTTTTTTTTTTTTAGAAAATATGTCAAATATATCGATTTGAATAAAAGAATATGCAACACTTTAGAGTAATACTGTTATGTCAATTGCACCCTTGAACATGCAAAAAGTGGGCCCGCCAATAATGGCATGCAATGATGCAGTAAGCACAACAAAGTTCCCTTGGCCTTTGGGAATTGCAGCAAAATATTTGCATATTCCTTTTTTTTTTTTTTTTTTTTTTTTTTTTTTAAACTATGTAATATAAATGCTGTTAAGAATATCTTTTGAGAAACTGATATATTGATTGTAAAATAAAATTTAAAATTATAAATATTAAATAAATAAAGTGTAAAGGTCATTTATGAGTATATGATTTTTTATGACAATAAGTTTACCCCTGCAGTGGTACCCCTGCAATGGTAACTCGTTCCACTTTTTTCTTTTTTTTTTTTTTTTTTTTTTTTTTTAAGGATTTGCCTTATTTTTCCTTGGACGCAAATTATATGAGTGTGTAGATTTTGGAATAGCATTGAAATTATTTGGTGTGCATTTTTGTCTTGGACGTAGATTATATGAGTGTGTAGGTGTTGATATGTTTTGAAAAGTGTTTTGATCATTTGTAACACAGTTATCAACTAAATGTGTGTTTCTGGGTGGAGCTAGCAACAGTCTATCCACATGTACCTTAAATGCAGACTCATCAGGGTAGTTTATTCTTTTTATTGAAAATACAACTGGTGAATGCTTTTTAAATACAATAAAAGGACCATAATATTTAAGTCTAAATCTGTCAGTAGATTTCAAATATACAATATCTTTTTCGAAAATGTTTCTTAACTTTGTTTTTCTTTGATAATAGTTATAGCTTCTTTCTTGAGACATTTTAATAATATTGTAAGCTTTATGATAAATTTTATCAAGGTCATGCATTAGTTTATAAACATCAACATTTCTGTCAAGGAATGGTTGGTTGCACTGAGAATCATATGTATCAAAAATTAATGATAATTCTCTGCCAAAGTGTAAGAAATTTGGTGAAAATTGTGTAGACGAATGTTTTGATCCATTATACAAAGATTTATGAATATTGATAGCATTTACAAATGTGTGTCCTTCTTGTAGGAGTGTTTTTATGGAATATTTTATGCTTTTGTTTATTCTTTCAGAAATAGCGTTGCTTTGTGGATGAGCAACAGAAGAGTGTAAAATTTTGATACCTAGTGTGTCGTTGAAATTGTTATAAACATGTGACGTGAATTGGGGTCCAAGATCTGAAAGAATTACAGATGGACGACCATGTGTGGATATGTAAGAAAATAAACATTTAACAACTTTTTGTGCAGATGTATCCGTTAAGGGATAAAGTTCTGCATGTCTTGAGAAATGGTCAATTATGGTCAATATGGATTGACCATTTTCGAAAGGACCTAACAAATCAGTAGATATAGTATGTCCAGGAAATTTTGGTGTGTAGGTTGGCTGTAAAGGTGCATTAAGTATACGATGATGTTTTGATTGTAAACAATTTGTACAAGATGCAACAAAATTTAATGTGTCGTTGTACATTCCTCTCCAAAAAAATCTAGATGATAAAAATTCGTAAGTTTTTGTAAATCCGAAGTGTGATAAATGAGAAATAGTTAATGTCTTAGCTTTTAATTTTTCTGGCACAACAATACAGTAAGTATATGTGTCATTGCAAGTGTCATACTTTTTTATCATTAGAACTTTAGTATCAGGATGTATAAAAAAATTAGAAAACTTCTTAGATGATCCTTTTCTTAAAATTTCATTATATATAGGAGATAATTTATCATCCTTTTTCTGCTCAAACACAAAAGTGTTATTTGATATTTCCAGGAGGGGATCTTTATTACCATTTTGGCCAGAAATAAGAAAGTTTAATTGATAATTATTTTTACCTTTTTCATAATTTTCATGACCATTTGTACTCACCTTATCAGGATCAATTTGAATGACAGGAAGATTTTCTTCAAAAACAATCTTCGGATTAGTAGAAAGGTTTTCTTGATTTTCATCTAAGTTACATCTGGACAAATAATCAGCTAAAATATTGCTAGAACCAGGTATATGTTCAAAAGAATAAGAATATTCAGAAAGGTCCATAAGCCATCTAGTAGTAATGTCTGCAGGATTTGTTGTTTTCTTATATTTTTTTAAAGGTGCACTGTCCGAAAGAATTACAAAATTTCGATTATATAAATAGTATTTAAATGCAAGTACAGATCTGTGTATGGCCATTAATTCTAGTTTCAATGAAGGATATTTTTGTTCAGAGGGTTTTAATGATTTTGAAAAATATGCAATGGGCAAAAGTCTATCGCCAAATTTTTGCATAAGTACACCTGAAATTGCAACTTTTGATGCGTCTGTGTTTACGAAAAATTTTTTGTTCCAGTCAGGTGATCTGACAATTGGAGGTTTGAAAAATAATTGTTGCAATTTTTCAAAAATTTCTTGATGTTTCTGAGTCCACTTAAAAGTGACTTTAGGTTTGGTTAAGTCAATTAATGGCTGGACAATTTGAGAAAAAGTTGGTAATAATGATTTATAATAAGTAGCAAGTCCTAAAAATCTTTTCACCTGTTTCTTAGTAGTTGGTACAGGAAATGAATTAATTTTAATAATATTAGCCTGCACCGGGGAAATTGTATGATTTTGAATCCAAATACAGGTATGCATGTACAAATCATTCCATGGTTTGTGTAACAATAATATTCACTAAAGGCAGTGAGATGGTTTCACCATCTAGTGTTGAACATATAAATTTCCTCATGGTCCGTATTACACGATGGTCCATAATACACGGTTCTCCCCTATATCGTTATGTGACGAAAACTTAATTGCAGTTTCATCTACTCCCCCTATAATAATAATAAACATATATTACTAAATATTCTACTATTGTACATTAGCTATTGAGTTACAGATAATTTCAGTACTGGAGTAATTAGAAAAATGTCGTAGGAATTGGGTGCGTTGTTATTTGAAACAGTATTTGCAATTAAAGCAGGACAAAAATATAACTTGACATTAAATTTTGCTGATTAGATGAACAAATTTTAAAACACTGTTTTAAAATTTTGAAAATCTCAAAAATCACTTGCTTAAAAAAAAAAAAAAAAAAGAGGTTGGGAGAGGAGTTGCTATCTGTTTTCTACCGTCACCTGAACTGGCTTCTTTATTGATGCTTATACATTTAATATATTTATTTATTTATTGTCTTTTAGGGCTTTCTTTTGTCACGATTTAGTCGAGAATTCAAATTTATGCGGCAAACAAGTCATCATGACAATCTTTATTACCTTCTAATGAAAGTTTAAATGCAAATTTACCCCATTAAAGCTGCATTTAATCATAGTAAAAATACAGTTTGACTTTCAAATTTTTTTTTCTACAAGTCTAAAATGTAAAATTAGATCATTAACTTGGCATGATGAACGAACGACATTTAAAATCCGTTTAAATTTAAACGTTGCACGTAACTCATCAGTTTTAAGAGAGTTTTTTTATGAGCATTATTATACGTCACCGTTTTCAAATTTAAGAGTACGCTGTTCTCTTTATGCCATCCTTAAAAGGATTAAAGCAGTCCTATTATAAATCATGATATAAGCTTAAAATGACAAGCGATGATAAGTTATTCGTAGAAAAAAAGAATATATATATATACACGCTAAGTACCAGTGGACATTTAACATTATAATTTTTATTGGTAAAAAACTAATTTTCTATGTCAGAAATATGAGGCCGTTCATAACCATTTAAGCCATAGATTTAAGCACTGCCACGTATCTTCATACTAAGGACGTGTTTTTTTTTTTTTTTTTTTTTTTTTTTGCGTGTGTTAATTCCCATTGTAACTTGATTTTACGAGCCTTATAGCGATAATAATTGTTTGTTAATTATTTGAAGATTTTTGTATTTTTTAATACTGAACACTTTTTCGGAAATTATCACTAACAAATTTCTTAAAAACTTCAAACATAATGTCGTATTAGTATATATATATATATATATATATATATATATATATATATATCAGGGATGGAACACGGGCGCAGAATTCACACCACTATCAATGTAAGAAAATTTTCTACTTCTTAAATCAACGATATTATAGGTAGAGAAATTTCTTAAACGGATTCCGGTATGAATTCTGTGCCCGTGTTCCATCCCTGATATATATATGTGTGTGTGTGTGTGTGTAATGAATACCTTTTCAGATATTGCATAAAAAGAAATGATAACACTTGGAAAACATGAACAAGTTGAAAACGAAGAAAAATTAATGAAAATCCTATAAAATGTAAGCATACAACAATACATCATCAGGGGCCCTGGTTGTATGTTGTATGCAAAAGGTGTAAATTTATGTTATGTATATTACATTTTAGTGTTTTACATAATGTAGCAACAGTTAGTAAAACTTAAAAAAAAAAAAAAAAAAAAAAAAGAGCACATATACTATTAGTTAACTTCGGAACTTTTTCCACGCTTTTCCTAGCATTAAATAAAAAATAAATTTAAATATATATAGGGGAGACCCGTGTACCTAGGGCCGCTTTTTTTCAATGCCCAAAAACAGAACCCTTGACCTGTTTAAAATTATCAAGCTGATATGTACATATCTTGAGGACTAATTACTTCAAATTGGGATTAATATAAATACCTAAAATAATAAATTCCGACAAATAGAAGGTTTTTAAAAAAACTTCGCTCATGGCCCTAGGTACAACACCCTCATTGTACCTGGGGCCAGACCTCATTGTACCTATAGGACCGTTCTCTCAAATTTAGATTTCACTTTGTAATGAATAGAAAATAAGCATATAAACATGTATTTTATAAAAGAAACAATATCAAGTAATATATTTATTTATCATATAATAATTATCATGTTGTTGCCTTAATTTGAAACACGAAAATGTTCACTTTTTTTTCCCTTTAGGATATTCTAACAGAATGTTTTTTCCCCTTCAATTTCTTTCTTTCTTTTTTTTTTTTTTTTTTCTGGAGTGTCTCTTGGATTTCTAGATCTCTCTGGTGTTCGGTCGCATCTTTTCTTTGATGTGGGAGGTTTTGCTTTAGGTAAAGGTTTTGCTTAGGTTCGTACCTGTTAAAGCATGACACACGAAAAGATGTTAGATGTTGAAGGTTTCGAAATTTCAACAGGACACGAAACAGAAACATCCAGTTCTATTATTTTTGGTTCACCTTCTTCCTGGATTTTTTTTTTTTTTTTTAATGGAGGGATCTTGTCTTTTAGTCACATTTGAACTTAAATATCCATCCTCAGTGAATATGTTTTGATTCATTGGCCATATGTCGGATACGTGAAAGCCTGATAGAAGGTTTACAGGAGTAAAATCCGACGGATAGGACTTGACAACATTTTCAGCAATATCATATATAGTGATTGGTTTACCAGAGTTTGCCAGCATCCAATTACTATAGACTGTACTGTGTTTCTTAACACTTTCGCAACGGCTGACATAAATTCACGTCATTTGAAATTATAAAACTCCACCAATGGGCGCTTCTTTTGCAATTTGTATGTTATTTGTTTCTAAAAAATATACACAATATTCATATTTGTACAATCAGTATACTATGGATGCAAATACTTTGATTAGAGAGAGTATGATTATAATGCATATCCATTTGTAATATAAATGTGAATACGGAAAATTTTGTTTTGAAAAATTGTAACTTATGAGAAAAACGCCTACAGGCGGACCTTACTGTAAAAAAGACAAAAACATGCGGTTGCGAAAGTGTTAAAAGGTCCAAACACACTGGCCCTAGGTACAAGGCAGCTATGTGGCCCTAGGTACACGTTTTGGTAACTTCATTCAAAATGCTGTGCACTAAAAAATCCACAGGCAGAGAGGACTAATTAAATATCTCATTTATTGCTCAATATAAAAAGCAAAATTATACACTAGAAATGAAAGAAAAATATTTGACTTGCCTTTGTAAAATAGCAAAAGAGATGAGCTGCAAAATTTTACCTCAAACCATGTAAATTCGTTATCTACGTGTAACTTGTCAAAACTTTCTCTTCAAAAATTCCAAAGTAGTTGTAAAAGTAGCAATTGGTGTTGTTAGTTGCCCAATTGAGTATTAAAACTTAAAATTAAATATTATTCAAATAAAGTGGGGTGGCCCTAGGTACATGACTGCCCTAGGTACACGGGTCTCCCCTATATTTTATCTACTAAACATTATATGTAATTAAATAATGCATATGCTAAATTATACTGTAATTAAAAACATTTAAATGAACGGCTGCTGACGAAGCTTAACATATTTGGTGCAGAGTATACACTTACACTCATTAAATTGCATACGTTACTTAAAGAGGTAATCTTAATTAAATGATTCTGTATTTCCAAAATTAAAACAAAAAAAATCGCATTATCAGTTATAAGTTGTTGCATTAAAGTAAAAATACAGTTGGCACCCGTTATCTAACCAATAATGATTAAACTTGCATGCATATGTTATTAATTTACTGAAAATTAAGTTTTTTTTTTTTTTTTTTTTTTTTTAGAATAATATAAATCTTAGATTAACAATCAAAAAGAAACAGGTGGTTGGATGGATTTTAAGTCTCACTAGTGTTGCGCTATGGATATTTAGCGACGTTCTGGGACTCTTCCCTAGGGGTGATCCGAAGACATGCCATCCCAATTTTCAGCGTTCACGAAGAGGATGTATCCCTCGCTTCAGTGACCACCCCCAGAGGTTCAATTTGAAACGGCAATCTTCCAATTACGAGCTCGGCGTTCTTTCGACTAGCATACCGCGACCCCCCGAAAAGAAACGATCTATAAAAATATTCAGTATAAACTTATTTAGCACAGACTGCTTTGGTAATACAATTGAATTAGTTTGAATTGATAATTAAATGTTAGAATTTCATGCTATTTTAAAATTTTATTTCCTATAATTTTTAAACTCTTGTTCATTTGCTTTAAAACATTCTATATATATATATATATATATATGTATATATTTTTACCTTTATTATTCTGTATAACAAGATTTTCTATAATCGCTTTCTATTATCTTCAGATAAAATACACCGATTATAGAAAAGGATTTTTAATACGTCTTTGATTTTCCATCTAAACTAATAAGATATTCTTCACTTATTAGTAATAATTGCACAGGTCTAATAAAGATTTAAAAAAAGAAAAAAAAATCAGCTGCATACATATATATATATATATATATATATATATTTCGATAAACTTTATGTTTTCAAGGATGATGATTCCAAAAGTGACCTCCAATAATTCCCATCACGTACCTCTTTTTTTTTTTTTTATAATAATAATAATAGGGTTTAAAATAAGAAATCACTACTTTTATTACATTGAAATAAATGTATTCTTATATTTAACATTCTGCTTTTTTTTTTTTTCTCCTTACCTGTGGACCTTTTTTTTTTAATGCTTATACGGCATACGAACAAGATTTCGCTTTCCTCCTTCCATTCCGTATTATTTTTTAGGTGCACTGTTATAAATATTATTTTTAAGTAAGTTGTAATATTGAATATATTTTTAATAATCAACAACTGAATACCAGATTTTATGTTTTTACGCAAAATTAAATAAAAAATATGAATTTTGAAAAAAAAAAAAAAAAAAAATGACACGATGGAACTTTTTAATTTTATTTTTCGTTTAAAAAAATAAAAATCTTATAGGAAACATTTAAAAAATCTTATGCAGTTTTTTGATTGCAGACCTGTGTTAGTGTTATTAACATAAGGTAATTGCATCAGTGGACACTGTGCTAGTACTGGACAGTAGACACTTTGAAAATCAAAAAATAAGCTTTCTAATTCCTGCATAGGTTCGCCTCGCATTCAATGTTGGTGTTACAACCCTCTTCTTTGAACATCAAGATATTAGTTGTAAAATCCAGTCAATTTAATTAAAGCAGTGCGAACTTTTTGTCATCTTTTCGTTATTTTAAGTTATTTTAAATAAGGTAAGCTAAATTTGGTTTGCTTAGCATCTGCTGATTTCAAACCGATTTCATGTGCTATCTGCTTTCATATGACAAAAATAAGTAACAGAATTAATTTACGTTATTAGTTACCTATCATATTACAGGTATGGTACTTAGGTATTCGTAAAAATTTTCGATCTCGGTTTTTTTACTTTTTTACATGTTTTGAGGTGTGGGGAATCCGAAAGTCACAAAATTAATGTGGTGTTCGTCCACATGTTAGTCTGTCAGTTTAGTATATGACTGTCTTTTCCTCATCTTCGGAACAAATGACCATAAAAATGTCACAAATTTTTTAAATAGAACCATATTGATTTGCAACAAGAACCCTGGTGATTTGCAATGTTCCAAATCGAAAATTTCGTAAGTTAGTCGAAATTTGAGGTTTTCTTAACATGGGAGAATAGGGCAAAATTTCGTTTAAACCTGCATTAAAAGAAACACTTTTATCATAAAGATGTCAGACCAGAGTTAAAATATTGACTATGATGCGGACATGAACATCATTAACTACAAATGTTCTAAGTTAGTTCTAAACTTCGTAAGTTATTAAAAATTTATGAATTTCTTAACATGACTGAATAGGGCAAAATTTCGTATAAACGCTAATTTTTAGGAATGTTTCCACCGTAAAGATAAGGGGCTGCGACAGCCCGGTCAGTAGAGCGTCGAGCTCGTAATTGGAAGATTGCGGATTCGACACTCGAGTCGGTCAAAGACCGTCGTGTACATTAATAGTGGCTGCTGCACGTATAATCCGTCGTGGCCAAAATGTCCTCCATGTTCCCATATAAATTATAATTCTGGGAGTCACAGGAGCCATCCCCTTCGGGGAGGATCAAAATTGTGATGGCATGTCTCTAGACCATCCTTAGGGGAACATCCCAGATCCTCGCCGACTCATTGCGCAGTATTAGTGCGACGTTAAAATCTAACCAGGCAACCACCGTAAAGATATGAGACCACTTTTTAAAAATCATTTAAGGTACTGACATGAGCATCATTAACCCCAAAAAATTATGCCTTGATAACTTCGTAAATTATTCGATATTTGCGATTTTCATAGCATGGCAGAATAAAGCAAATTTTCACATAAACATCCGTTATAAGGGGGCGCTCATTGATCTAGCCGCTCGGAACCTTCTGTAGTTTTCTCCGAAACTCAAGTAAATACGGGCTAGGACCCCTTAAAAAAACGCCCATGGAGGGCATCCCACCTATAGGCTTAGTGTAGCCATACAGACTTAAGCCACACAACCAACCAACCTTTATGAGGAACCGTCGCCAATTGCTCTCAGCTAGCACTATTGCGACGTAAAGTCCATTCACTCACTCACCTGTTATGAGGAATAATTTCATCGTAATGATGTCAAAACTCTTTTAACATACCATTTAGGGTATTGGCTTGAACATTATTATCTATGAACATTCTTATTTATAAACTTCGTAAGTTATTCGAAATTAAGATTTTCTTAACGCGGCTGAATAAAGCAATATTTCACATAAACATGCATTTTTGAGATTCTTGCATCAGAAGCAAAATGGAATTACATGAAAATGAAAATAAGAAACTGACCTTAATAAAATCAATCACTTTGTACTAGAAATTTGTGAGAACAGATATATGACAGGAAACTGAGCAGAGTCCACCTATGCCAGTTAGTTGATTTTGTAATACTATATAACATTTTTATTGGTATCCACTACTAAACATCGGTGTCAACTACTATAAAAATATGATATCCCTGCTATAAAGTATAATAGTGGGCAGCCCTGTCCTCTGTTGGCTCATTTCATTTAGAGGGGGAGATTCAATAGAACACTCAGGTCCACATTCTTCAACATGATTAAAATATTATTTACAAATCATGACTCAATTTAAGTAAAATGACTGAAGCACTATAAATGGAATGTGTATTAAAAAGCTATATTTTTCAGAGATAATTTGTTTTATGTTTATGATACAAGTTTATGCTTTTTATTATTATTCTTTTGACGCATTTATGCGACGCACTCTTGTAACGCATTCTTCTTGTGATGCATTAATGCGACAGAAAATACCTTTTAATAAATCAAAAATATGTTACGATCAATTCGGATTTTATTACGCTTTTTCGAAAACTTCAAAGGTGTCCAGTACTGGTAGAACCGAAAAGTCTCACGTACTTGTTTTTTAGAGTCACATCTGTAAAGTGATCAGATGTCCTCATTTTCTGACGACAATCCCCTATTTTAAAAACATTTTTCTAAATTTTTAAAAGTTGCGGCAAGAAATTTTTTTATTAAAATTATTATCTTTTTGGTCGTTATTAGTTAAGACTATCTGTAATTGGATAATTGTGACAATTTTTGCGTTATTCTATTATAAAGGTACTCTAATCTGATCCCCATACACTACTGGCTGATTTTAAGCTCTCCGGATAAATATATATATATATATATATATATATTTTAATACAAATGCTTCAATTAGCATCTTTCACACTTAGTAATATACAGAAAGAAATGAGTTATTAATAACTGGTTATTAGTTACAGTTTCTAAACTTAAGAACAGTACGCAAAATATTTCCTTAAAATGTCCATAACTATTTGAAAATATATGTTCCTTGGAAAATAATATGCAACGAAAACTAAACACATTACACTCTCGTTCCCTATTACGAGGTTTTACAAATTTTAGTTCGTATTTAGTGAAATTTCAGGTGAAAATCACGAAAACTCTGAGTGTTACCTGGGTTTGAACCCTGCCTCTCTCCTTTACCGGCTTTGAGAGAAGAATCTCTCAACCACTGGTGGGATGTGTTTTAAAAGAGAATCAAACTGAAACAACTAGTCTCCCAGTCCCACGGAATCATCGTTTTAAAATTATTAGATGAAAAATATATATATTTTTTTTAACAAAACAACACTGGCAGCGGTGGGATTCGAACCCACGCCTCCGAAGAGACTGGTGCCTTAAACCAGCGCCTTAGACCGCTCGGCCACGCTACCACGTTTTCGACCGTACCCACTTTTCCTCTTTAGTTAGATAAGCTTATCTAAATTTATCCTGGAAATAAACGAGAAGTAACGTTAGGCAGAGAAAATAACCACATACATTCTCTCCTGAATAGTTGGACGAGTTCGACGTTCTGAAAACATTTTGTTTTCTTTAACTGAAAACACAAAACTTTCTTTCTGACACAATATCTGACACAATATTCGCTCTTATTTCTAGATGAAAGCAGAATCTCTAGCATTCTCATAATGAATTGAGAAGAATCTTTAATCTTCTAATTCCTGAAATTTATTTTAGATAAGATTATCTGATATGATAATACACATTTGGGATAAATAAAGTCCCTAAATAAAGTTGTACATCACGTAAGTTTTAACTGTATTTTTTTAAAACCGCATTTCTTTAATAGGAAATTAAAAATAAATGATTGTAGGTTGTATGCAAATAGGAAAGAAAAATATTTTCTAAATGTGTCATATAAATTAGACTGGTTATGAAATATCTATTTTTGTATTGTAAATTTGAAAGTATATCATTTAACGCAACAATTTTATAGTAACATGATATAGTGGCCTTTTAATAATATATTAATTATTACTTGTTAAATTTTAAAATAAATGATTTTTTTTTTCATTATTAATTAATTCATTGGGTCCATTGGGTTTGGACGAATTATCACATAAAGGCTCATTAGACTGAGGCTAGGGCCTACGGCTTAATGTGGATTCCAAGCTATTACGAACATTCAGGACAAAACTTAGATTCAATCTCACTACCTAACAATTGCAGGCCAGAGCTCTAACTATTCGGCCACCAGATTCCCATATGATGAAATGTAGGAAAGTAAGTTAATTGGTATCGTATAATTTTAGGTAATAAAACTAAAAGCGGTCTTTGATATCTTAGATATATGCTTCTTTTATACAAATATTGCGATATACTTTAAAAAAAATAAAGATGCATGTTTAGACTTTTAGACTTTACAGAATATTTTATGGCAATTTGAATGTCTGCAAAAAAAATGAAACTTTAAGTGTCCGCATTAAGGTACACATCTATGTATATTGCATATTTTATTATGATTATTCCAAATATATAAATTATTATTATCCATTACAATTATTTCAATCACAACAATTTGAAAGTAACAGGCATCAATAGATTTTAAAAAATGAATAATAAAATATTTAGATAACGCATAGAGATTTTTTTTCTTTTTTAACCTCAAACCATCAAATTTTATCTGAAAATTGTTAAAGTGCAATCCAGTCCATAAAAATTAACTTTTATAGTAAAGACATATAATTAGATAATTTATTTTCAGATCAGATATAATTTTTTATTCCGTATTCGAGGTCGCGGTAGCCCGGTCGGTAGAGTGCGAGGCTCGTAACTGGAAGATTGCGGGTTCGGTACTCAAGCCGGCCAAAGACCGTCGTGTACACTAATGGTGGCTGGTTCACTCAAAATTTATTTTGGCCACAATGTCCTCCATGTTCTCATCAAATTTATACTTCTGGGGGTCACCGAAGCGGGAGACCTTCCGTGGAGGATCAAAATTGGAATGGCATGTCTCCGGACCATCCCTAGGGGTGAGTCCCAGACCATCGCCAATTACCCATTGCGCAGCACTAGTGCGACGTAAAACCCAACCAACCGTATTCGAAAGTATTAACATTTTACTAAAGGGGTTCATCGAAATATTTAAAGTTGTGCAATTATTATTAACATCATTCTTGTTGTTGCAGTTGTTGTTGTTAGAGAATGCCGTTACGGAAATGTAAACGTTTCGATGAATCCACTTTATTCAACGTATATTCTCAGGATGTCCTATAAAACGACCATTTCAACGAATATTCTTGAAACATTTCAATAAAACTGTGAATTCAATTAATGTTCACGAAATAGTCTAATAAAACTGCCATTCGTATCATGAAAGTCACTATTTAATGCGCATTTTCGAAGTTGTCTTATAAAACATTCACTTGTATCATAAAAGCAAAGTAACCAGCGTTCTGTACAACACAGAACAGAAATTTCGTTAATTTAGGAACAATGATCAATCACTTGAAGTACAGTCTCTACAGACGACCGTTCAATTATGTTCAGAACAACTTGTCTGAACCAAAGAATCTATAATAACGTTTAGAAGTTCTTTGGTCTGAAGTCTGAACACAACTGAACTCCACGGGAGTTAATCTGCTTTTTTATAACTACTTTGGGCTGGAGTTTAACGAAGATTCTGGTTAATTCTCTGCTAGAATCCTATGGAAAATTCCAGAATTCGGCTCCTATTGAAGTTAAATCTTCGAAACTTCAGCGTCACTAAACTAGCATTTTTCGCTAAATTTGATCCCTAAGTTAAGTTTGCCGCCAAGGCTAACCTTAATGAAAGTGTATAGTCCATTGCTTCTACTTTAATTGTAAATCTGCTTTTGCTGCAGCAGGGCATTTGATGCAGGAAAGAGATTTAATACTTTACAACAATATCATCCCCCGCAATAATATTTTCCACCTAGTTAAAAAAACGTTTGTCACTTCGATTAATTTGTTAATTGGCAATTAGACATAGTCTAACTTTTGTAACTGCACTTGAGTAGGAGGTCACCACAACATTTACCAAATAAAAACATTTCATGTGACATTTACACTTGCAGATACACACAAAAGAATTCGGCTTTATAGAACTTCACGGGATTTTCTCTGATACGCATTTATACAATCTTTAACTCTTTCGAAAAATCAAACTATCATTATCTTGTTAATATTTACAATAGGATATTTCTCAATGCGGTCCTTAACAACTATATTATATTTACAGGTATGCCAAAAAGAATACGGATGGATTATAATTTGAGAACACGGACCATTTTTCTTTCTTTGTGCGCGTATTTATGCATTTAATACATTTCAGTGGTAAAATTAATAAATACAAATGTATATTAGTCATACTTGCCAACATCATCATTACATACTTGCCAACCATCTCATTATGAACCGTACAAATTTTAGTACCCGCCTTTATTTTCCCACCAATCATTTTTGAGAGTAATTTTATTCTTATTTCATCATAACAACATTTGGAGAGAATTACTCAAAAAATAAAGTGGTGTGAAAAATGGGGCGTTAACAATTGTACGGTTATTAACTCGTTAGTAGTCGCTAGTTGGTCGATTTGCCGCCCATCCTTCAGTTTTTCCAGATTTTTTTATTCAATAGCCACCAAAAATTTTTAGAAGTGGCATTTGATATACATAAAACGCGAATAAAATCGATTTAACCCGTTAGTAGTCGCTAGTTGGTCGATTTGCCGCCCATCTTTTAGTGTTGCGAGATTTTTTTATTCAATAGCCACCAAAAATTTTTACAAGTAACATTTGATATACATAAAACGCGAATAAAATCGAACAAACGTCGGTCACATCACTTCTTAAAATTATTGGTGACAGTTAAATAAAAAGTGTGCAATTTTTAATAGGTGGCGCTGTCTATAGCGACTACTAACGGGTTAACGTCGATCACATCACTTCTTAAAATTATTGGTGACAGTTAAATAAAAAGTTCGCAATCTGTAATAGGTGGCGCTGTCGATAGCGACTACTAACGGGTTAATGAGATGATTGGCAAGTATGCCATTAATATTCCGTAGTGGCGTTAGTCCCGCCCGTTTTTTTACACCAGTAAATTTTTAGAGTAATGTTTTCCAAATGCAATTGCAATTTAATAAGAAAGAAAATGCTGTAAAAAAATACTGGTGTGAAAAAGAATGCGGGGCTAACAATACTACGGAATATTAATTAGGTGTTGGCATGTACGATGTTAGTGTAAAATAGTAACAATATTTAATGAAGATTACTTTTCCAAAATTTATTTAAAATAAAATTATTATTATTATTATTATTATTATTTACATTTTGCATGAGAAAATAAAAAGAAGTCGTAAAGCTAAAGCTCGTTAAATTCGTATAAATTAGAAAATACAATTTATTAAACATATACACTATCTATCAATAAGTATTTGGACACTTTCGAATTTAAACGTT
Source organism: Salticus scenicus (assembly GCA_963930645.1). Lineage (NCBI taxonomy): Eukaryota > Metazoa > Arthropoda > Arachnida > Araneae > Salticidae > Salticus > Salticus scenicus. The sequence continues at coordinate 50,859,177 of OZ005657.1, forward strand.
TTGTCAAATATCTAAAAAAATTCTTCTGGAATCATCCTGTTACTTTGGAAGTATAAGGAAGATGTTATTCTTCATATATTTCAGCAAAATTTTTGTCCTGTAAAGTAAAAAAAGACCAGTGAAAAATTACACAAAAATCAAAATTTTTTGATTACCCTATAAAAAGTAATAATTAAAATGTGTTTTAGCTGTAGCATGTGATTATGAGGATTCTTCCAATTATCTGTATAAATTTTTATGAAGCTATCACATATATTCATGAATATATAACGGTATCTTTAAAAAATTGCAAAAATTACACTACTTTTTTAATTATAACACGTGAGGTATTAGACCTAGTGCAAAGTCATTTTTAAAAAACTTGGCGTACTACATTAGACATAGCATATTGCAATCAGAATGCAAAAATGGGAAATATCTTGCGAAATATAAACATTTTTCTAAATAATTTTTAATTACGCATGCGCTAGATTTTAAAAAATTGCATTTGCATAGTTTAATATCCAAAAATATTGAGCAACTTATGTAAAAACCCCAAACAATATATATTGTTCAAACGATAGCGTTGTTAAATAAATAGATAAATAAATAAATAATAATATAAACAAGATTCAGGAGGATTCAAAGTTTGTGTTAATAAAATTAGCTCTTTAAAATGACTTTTTTTCTTTCTTTCTTTTTGAACGTAAAACCAGCTGCCCCCAATAGATTCAATCATTTCAATTCAGATTGATATATAAAAAATTTCGTGCCAAGCCGTACCATTTTTCTTTTTTCACAATTTTATTTTGAAAACACCTCTTGCTTTGTGTGAAATGTAACACCATTACGAGAAGTATCGAAAGTATAAATAAACAAACATAGGAATTGATTCCGTACAGTCGGCAGCAAAAATATCCGAGCACTAGCCAATAATTCCGATATCAAAAAAGTACACTTAAAACTGCTTTGTTAAATAAAACTTGTCGAATTGTGTTCTTAGATTGAATAAGAACACGACTCGACAAGGATTTATTTAACAATGCAGTATTAAGTGTACTTTTTTAGACACGGATTAGTGCAAGTGCTCGGATACTTTTGCTGCCGACTGTATATTTTGAAACCCTGTCGTTTAACGCAGCATTGTCTTGATGCTGATGATACCCACTTCTATCAATTACAGTCACGATAGCATCATTTTTCACACAAATTCAAGTATATGTGCGTTGGAAAATATTAATTAATTAAAAAACTTCTTCAGTATTGATATTATGAACAAGAATCTTGTTTTGCTCGTAGTTTAATGAACTATATAAATAAATTATTTAATAGATCTTTGCTAATGAATTTTTTTTTCCTTATTCATTAATTTTAATAGAAAAATTCTTCTAGTTCACTATTTCCAACATTTGTATTCGCGTTTTGCTTTTTCGTGTAAACTGGAGATACACCTAGATTTTACAACCTTGCACGAACAAGACTATGAAAGTAATACAAAAGACATGATATAAACGCATGAGTGCAAAAGAAATAAAGAATATAATTATCATAGTAGCAAAGTGTGTTTAACCCTCTGCAACACATTGTATCAAATTTGTTGGCAAACTTTCAGAGCTTTAAAACAAATAGGAAAAAGGAAAAAGGTAAAGAAAAGAAAGGAAAGGAAATGGGATGAAGAGAGGAAATGGAAAAAAAGTAGAAAACAAAGAAAAAATTGAATGGGCATCTTCGTGTGACATTTTTACTCAGTTAAACATTCAGTCATTCCCAATTTTCAATTTTTAATATTTAAACACTAAATAAATAAATAGATACCATTAAATAAAAACAGGCTTAGGAAAAAAAAAAAAAAAATTATCTCAAACAATTATGCGGAATACCTTTTGAAATAGTCACCAAAAGGGAAAGTCTAAATATATTTCTTTTACATTTTTAAATTATGTATTTATAACTTAATTTATGAACATTCCATAAATATAAAAATTTTCGTTATTTATTTAGTTATATTTAGGTAAGACTTACTTACCAAAATATAAATAAAGAGCGACTTACATGAGGGTAGTGTGCCCTTCTCGTGGTTCTTTCTATTGGTTCCTGGCTCATTATAATAATATGATTACCAGATTGAGATTCTATTTCCTAGGCCTAGCCCACTATAATGGTTCTCAGCCCTAGACGTTTATGTAAATAAAGAAAGACATACGCGAGGGTAGTGTGCCCTTCTTCTTCTGGTTCTTTCTACTGGCTCCTAGCCCTTAGACTAGTTGTGACCCCAACTAGTCTAAATAATATATTTTTATAGTTCATTTTGGCGCTAGAAAATACGAAAAAGGAACTAAATGCATTTTTCACACTCTATAGTTTCAAAATAAAATGTAAAAAATTAATCCGTATGTAAAGTTTAACATGTGGATTGCTTAAATTACTTATTCATTGTTTAAAGTTTGGTTTGTGTTATAGATTAATTTAATTTCCTTTTTTATTTTAATTCAAATTTCTTTTTTTTCTTTTTTGTTTTGTTGCAAGATAGAGACTTGAGCTGTATATTTGCTGGAATTAGCTATACAGTTTTGCGAAATCTTGCATATGCTGATAGAAATGCAAGTTTCCTGATGAGTACATTTCTATTTTTCAGCATTTAAAATTCCAATTTTCAATTCATGAATTCCATTTTTTTTTTTTTTTTTTTTTTTTTTAACGGAACTCTTTGGTGATTTTATCCTTTCTTTTTTCTCTCAAATGTTGACTGTTACTAACAAATAAAAGTTTTTGCAAATTCTCTCATCGTTAGGCTTATGTGTTATGTTACTGTCATTTCTCTTCTGCGTAAGTACATTAACTTCTTTTTACTGATCATTGGTACTCAAATTAATTTAATTCCGTGACAAATTTTAATCGATATAAATCTCAATTAAAATTTATTTTATGTTGGTATCTTCATCTATCTTTTGTCTGCTGAATGTTACAATGGTACTAAATAATTCAAATTATATATATATATATATATTTATTTTTATTTATTTTTTTATTTTTTATTTTATTTATTTATTTATTTATTTATTTATTTATTTATTTATTTATTTTTTTTTTTTTTTTGTAAAACAAGAACAAAAATTAACACATACTTGCCAACATTCTAATTAATATTCCGTAGCTTTTATAGTACCCAACACCTTTTCTACACCATTTTATTTTTACAGTAATCCTCCCCAAACATAATTATGAATAAATAAGAAGAAAAATGCTCTTCAAGAATACTGGTGTGAAGACGGGTACTTACAAAACTACAGAATATTAATTAGAATTTTGGCAGGTATCTGAACGGTTTTGACTTTTATAAATGTGAAATCGAAATTTAAAAAATACATTAAGTGATTAATTGTATTAGAATAAGAAAGAATTTCGTTGCCAGAGACGAAGAAATTGTAAGAGGTTGAGAGGAGCCTTAAATAAGGCCGCTTATTACATATTTCGCACCTTAAGTAAACTTCCTCGTTGCCCCTCCTTTCGCCAATTTCCTCAAAGTTCTGCGATTTTGTTAAAAGCACAAATCATTCATACAATCATTTGTCTTTTTACCATTTCCGATTGGCGTAACATTTAAGGCGCACGTGGTGTGGTGTGTAATTTGTATGAATTCCACGATAGGGTTAGGTTCAACATCCTTCACAGCACCCTCGTTTGGTATTTCAATAAATGACTCTAGTCAACCCACATTAATTCGCCCACGTCAATCGAAGTTGCATTTTCGTAGTACATGAGGGTGGCAGTAGTATAACCAGGTTTTCATTTTTGAAGAAAAAATCGGTCTGATCAATTGTGAATGATTTGAATGTGAAAGTGAAAACATATGAATGATAGTTGTGGAATGCTGAAAACCCTGGTTAATATCTGATTTGTGACTAGTCAATCTTTTAGACAGACCCACTGAAATGATTAGAATTTTCCATTCTCAGATCAATTTTTTTTTTTTTTTTTACAGGGATCAATAATTACAGTCAAATACAGATTGATAATTATATTTTTACTAATTATGAACAGAGCTGTTACTCTATCTGGATTTTGGAAACGGTTTGGTTGGTGAGTTAAGACCGATTGACTACACTAGTGTCTTAGGTCTAGCTAGAATGCCCTCCACGGGGTCTTTCTAAGGGGTTCTAGTCCGTATTCACGTGAATTTCGGAGTAAATTAAGGAAAACTCCGAACAGTTAGGTCGACGAACGTGACCTGGGATCAAATCCGGCATCTTCCACCTTTCAGCTTTGAGAGCAAAACCTCTCGATCATTGATGGGGCAAGGGTCACCTACCTTGAAGACCTGGATAGTTATATAAACTTCTACATCGTCGAAAAAGGTCAGGAGAAATTTCAGTATTTTACATAAAACTTGGAAGAATCGGAGCATTTGATAATATTTACCTATGATCGGCAAAAAGGAAATCGTTATGCAAAACCCGAATTGGTAATTAAAATTTCCTTTATAGTGAACAAAGTTGTTTAATACTTGAAAAAAAATCTAGAAATTAGGGTGTTTGAAAATTCACTAAAAAGTTAAGAGAAAAAGGTTCGATGTTTTTTATACAAAACTTGGAAGGGTCAAGATATTTCATAAAATTTGTTGTTATCGTCAAGAAAGCATTTGGCTCACGCCACACCAACATTGGAAGACAAATATGAGATTCCGAGTCTTTCGAACATTTGGATTCGTAAAAATTTTCGACAACCGATTTTCGATTGATTAACACGTTTTGAAAGGTTCATAATACGATTTTACCATTTTAAAAATATGTCTGTCTGTGTGTGGCGAAAATTTTGTGGCAGCTCTGGCTCAAGCATTAATGTAGAGAATTTCATATACATTAGATGTATTTGCATCTTGACATAAATTAGTGCCTGTCAAATTTTTGGTGCAAGTCGCCCAACAGGTGACACTTCCGTTCCGTTTTATCATAAATTTTAGAATGGGGATAAAGGATGAAGCTTCGTACAAATGTACTCAATTGAAATCATTTTTAACAAATCATTGCAATATTAAAAAAAAAAAAACCTAAATGCCTTTAAAACGAAAGATTATTCTATGTATCTATAACCTGAAACAAAATTATCAATTTTTCTTTCTTTTTTTTTTTTTTTTTTTTTTTTTTTTTTTCATTTTTCACAGTAAATAAATAAACAAATAATAACATTTTGAAAAAATGTATTTTCTAAGATGACGTCTGTAAGGACTTAAAATCTAATTGACTTTCTTTCTATATTTAATGTTATATTTTTCTGAGATGAAAATTGCCAAAAAACGGGAAAGTTCGTTGATAACTTATAATTCTATTAACCCTTTCAGTACCAGTTTTTCCTTTCCAAAAAATAAGCTAAATTGGCGCTTTAGTAGGTCAAATGAAATAGAAATAGCAATATTCTGCCTAAATAAAAACAAAAATTAACTGCAGAGGCAATTTTGAATGTGAGACATATATGTTACATTGGTCTTTTAGATGGCACACATCCCAGTTGAGTTGAGGTGACGATATAAAATGTAGTGAAAATTTAGTTCCCTAGTTGTAAATTAATTTTGCAATACTTTTGAAAATATATACATGAAAATACATTAAATTATACTAACATATGAATGTAATCACGGAAAAACAGTGGGACATGCACTCGAATAAATTTCACATTTATTTATCCCATTGGGTGAGTTAAAAATATCTCCAGGACATATATGCCCTAGTGGGGTTGAAAGGGCTAAACAAAATACATTTCATTTCATTTCTGAAGATGTTTTGACAACACATAAATTCTGACTTTGTTTTTAAATTCTTCTCAACTACATCTAATTCCATCCGTATGGAAATTTACCATACTTACTTTTACATATCATTTCCTTGTAACATTCTCCTTCTACATATCATTTCGTATTTTCCTTGGCATCAAAAATCGGCCACCAGATTTCACGTTAATCACAATAATCCTCTTCAGAAAATTTTACCTCAAATGAAATTTTAGTATGTCAGGTTTGTCCTTAGACTTTGATAAAATGTGTATTTGGCTTCCCAGATCGTCATCACCATTCGAAACTATCGAGTATGCAGAAATACCTTTTTCATAGTATATTGCGCTTTCTTTTAGAATGATGCATACAATGCACAGGAAAAATACACTTAACCAGCGACTTAGCAGTACAGGAATTATACTAAATTAGATTATTTTTGCCTGGCACTGATTTTGAGTTCACGATTAAAACAGATTGAAAACTGTCTTGAAAAGTAGCCATTTTTACATTCGATAATTTAACATGGTAGCGACGATATGCCTATTTGGCGAGATGTTAAGCAAAAATTGGTCATGAATGTATTTTAACAATCATGCTTTTTCGTCATGTGCAACTTGTAAGAACAACATCAAAGAAATTGGCTGTACTTCATGACACCACCCTCACTTCTTTATTAATTGACTCAAATAAACTGACCTTGATTATTCAAAAGCCGCTTGGTGTTTTCTTGAATATTCTACTATCTAATCAATTCATTTCTTTTTCAAAGAAATTTAGATCACATTGGACTTCCGTTAATACTTAACAAAATTTCTTTATTATTTAGCGATCACGATCTCATGAAAGAAATCTTATTATATTGCATGAATTTATATAGGAACAATAAAGAAGAAAGTTTTGTGATGACCATCTTCTTAATATTCTTTTTCTTATTCTTAGTTCATTTTGGGGGAATTAAAAAATAGTAAATTTAATCGATGCCAAGGAATTTTATTTAGTTTTTTTTTTTTAGAAGAAGACATCAAAATAATATCATAACTGTTAATTTGATATCCGGATGAAAACGCTTATTAAATAAAATATTTATACGTACAAATTATTAAAAATTCCATAGAGTGATTCTTTTTTCTAATCGAAGTAATAGGTAATTAACTATATATATATATATATTATATACAGTGAAGTATCGATAATCCGGCATCGGTGGGAAATAGAAATTGCCGAATTACGGATTTTTCTAGATTACAGGTGTTCCGAAAATGAATATCGAAATCATATCCGTCACAGCATCTAAAGAAATATTTTTAAAAAATTAGCTTTAAAAAATGTATGCAAACCCTTATCAAAAACAAAAGTAATTAAAATAACATTTGAAATTAAAAAAAAAAAAATTAAATAACAATTATATAAAACAGTAATGCAGATCATTTATTTTTGTACAAATAATAATACTAATAATAATAAATTGATATTATAACTGGCTTAATAACGAATAAGATCAGGAATTTGACATCGCTGCATTCTATTGAATATGTCAATCTTTGTTTCATTCCTTCTTGTTACTTTCTTCCATATTCAACAGAAGAAAGTATTGGATTAGCAAAAATTTTCGACTTCCGGTTTTCGGTGGATTTACACGTTTTGAGAGGTCCACAACACGATTCGAGCATTTTTAGAAAATATCTGTCTACCTGTGTGTGTGTGACAAAAATTTTGTGGCGACTGTATCTCAAAAACTAATGCACAGAATTGCACATAATTTTACATGCAGACGAACCTTGACGTAAATTAGTGTATCAACTTTTCGTGTCAACTGTTCAACAGGTGGCGCTGCTATGGAGCGATTTCCACAATTTAAGGAAAATCTATATCTCAGGAACTACTGCACGAAAATGCATATAAAGTCATATATAGATGCAGCTTGATATAAATTAGTGCCTATCAACTTTTGGTGTCAACAGCTCAATAGGTGGCGCTGCTATGCAGTGATTTTCTCAATTTAAAGTAAGGTTGTATCTCAGGAACTACTGCATAGAAATACATATAAATTCATATATAGATGCAACTTGATATAAGTTAGTGCATATCAGCTTTTAGTGTCCTCCGCTCAACAGGTGGCGCTGCTATGCAGCGAATTCCATAATTTAAGAAAAGGCTATATCTCAGGAACTACTGCATAAAAATGCATATAAATTTATATGTAGATGCATCTTGACATATGTTAGTGCTTATCAATTTTTGGGATCAACTCTCAACAGGTGACACTTGCTGTGCAGCAATTTTTATAATTTAAGAAAGAGTTATATCTCAGAAACTACTGCACAAAATTGCATAAAAATTTATATGTGGATGCACCTTGACATATGTTACAGCGAACGAACTTTTGGTACTAATTGCTCAATAGGAGGCGCTCCTATACAGCGATTTCCTCAGTTTAAGGGAAGACTATATTTCAGGTTTTAATGAGTATAATGAAACAACAGTTGATATGCGAGGAAGTTATTTTGACTATATGCCGATTCAATTTGGATGTATATCAGTATATCTACCAATAGGAATAGGTTACGCTGCTATAGTGCAGTTTTCCCCGAGAACGGGAATGCTATATTTCAACCTCTATGACATTTAACTGAGATAACCATTATGAAAACGCATTTTTTAAGATGTTAGTTAAACTGTGTTTCTTTGGATTTTTAGTGTTAGTTTTCTCTAAGATGAAAATAGCCTGCATTCATCATGGTGAATAGTTTTAATAAATACAGTCGAACTTCGTTAACGTGAACACTGTTAACATGAATTACTTTTAACATGAACTGTTTTCAGAATCCCCGTCAAAACGAAGATCAGTTTAGTTATATGAAGGTTAGTTACTAATAGCATGAAATACTGATAACATGAACAAATTTTTTATCCCACTTGAGATTCACGTTAACGAGGTTCGACTGTAATAGTTTTTGTAAATTATTTGAACTAAGAGAATTTATATAGGAAAATATAGAAGAAAGTCTTGTGGTGGCCACAACATACCAATCTTTCAGTTTCTCGTTGACTAATTAACGTATGCACATTCATTAGTTGGTTATCGCTGATAAAATCATATTTTTTAAGTCCTAAAAACTGTTGACCGAGATTTCGGGTGGTCGTGTTTATTTTGACTTTCGGTATCAGGAATAAGAACGATCTCTTTTATTAATAACTTTTGGATTTGCCATAAAATTTCGTTGTTCTTTTTTTGAGTTTTCGCCATCATCTTGATTAATCTGTAAAAAATTCACGCTATTGCATAAATCAATAAAATTAAATGAAAATCCGTAAACTTTACTAAAGGTCCATAAAAGTTGGCAAACATGCTGCGAGTAAAAAGTTGAGTACTACTACGATTTACGGGCAGGGGTTAAAAAAAAAAAAAAAAAAAAACACAAAGTCATTAGTGCCGGTTTATAGGTGTTGCCGGATTATAGAATTCCGGATTATGGATGCTTCGCTGTATATTATGAATCCCTTTTCAAACATTGCACAAGAAGAAATGAAATATGAAATGAAGCAGAGGAAAAAATTTGAAAAAATATTTTCAAAAATTATTAAGAATATTAAGAATTAAGGCTTTGATTAATTAAGGCTTTGATAAGGCTTTTTAAGGATAATTAAGGGCTTTGATAAAATTATTAAGAATTAAAGGCTTTGATTGAATGTTTTATGGAATTAGGTGTAATTTCTGTTGTACTGTATGCATTTCCCAAAAATTTACAGTACTCTAAGCCCAATTAACGCCCAAATTGACTTATATATATATTGCTTTGCCTTTTTAATGAAAAAAACAAAAATTATTGATTTTTCTTTTCTTAAGGAAATAAAATTTAATTTACTCATATCTTAACTCTAGAGATCCCTAATGAAAAATTATAAATCTTGGCAGAGAGATCATAAGATCATAACATCGTAATTACAAAAAGGTTTGTTTGTTGTTTGTTGCTCTGCAGTCATTTGCACACGAAGGCTAATTAGACCGGCTCCTATTGTTTAAAATAAATCACAAACCCCTACAAACAACCAAACCATGCCTAGATCGGGATGGAATTCAAACCAAACATTTTCTGATATGCAGAACACTAAAAATTCAGTCATCTGTCTCCCTATATCTCCCTTATTTTAAATTTTTAAAATTAGGGTTTGAAAGTTGCGCTCATCGACTTAACCGTTCGGAGTTTTCCACGGTTTTCTATTAAACTAGCGTGAATACGGCAAAGATCACTTAGAAAGAGCCCACGGAGGACATTATGCTACACTAGGTTTTTTTTACAGACAATTGGTATGGAGGGTATGTTGCGAGTGTTCCCCAACAAGCTAAGCAAGTCTGTTATATATATAAAAATATATATATACTTTTACTGATTATTATCTCTTCAAAATTATTCAAAAAATATTAATATTTTATGATAGGATATTAAGCAAAATATTACAAAAAGTTCCACATTAAATGAGGAAGAACAACAACTTTGTAACCGAACACCATAAGTTGAAACTCGCAACAGTTGTTTCGGGTGAAATATTTAAGCACGGTTTTTCATCACGTAAAAAAAGCACGTACAAATGCCGCATGAAATCAACTGAGCAAATTTGAAAATATTAGTAGTCCGAAATATGTACAACTCAGATATAAGCGGCAGACCACATTTATTCCAACCGAATACTTTATTTAGTCACTGGCTGCTCTTAAGTTCTAAATATATATATATACACATAAATCAAGGTAAATGCTTTATCTTAGACTGATAAAATAACACGAAATATAGTACAAGAATGAAAGTATTTAACATGAAAAAACTCTTAAAACTGTTTCTTGCATGTAGAATGAATGGAGAAGATGACTTATTAATGATATACCATACGGCTATTATTGAACTCATTTATTTATACCCATAAAAAGTGGCATATCACATATAGAACAGAAAATAAGCAAAGAGAAATTTCTATATAAACAAAATAATGTAACATGAAATTTAGAGACAGCAACATTTTCAAAAACCCGGAATTCAGAGATAGTCTCTGGAATATTTCACCACTAATAGTATTAATTTTACGCAGCTTTTCTTTCATTAAATATATTTAAATCCCCATACAATACACCTAAAAAACAATTTTCTGTATCCCATAAAACAATTTCAAAACGCACTATTTGTAACTACGGATGTTATTTTTGTTACTTCTTTTTTGAAATTATCTTTTTATCAAGCTACCATAATAAAGCTCTTATATGGTAAGAATTTTCGAAAGTCGCAGTGCGTTTATTAAAGCTTAAAAAAATACAACTTCGTTGAACGACGTCCAGGAAACTACGGAAGTGATTACACAACACAATAAGCGCCTCCTGTCTTATTGCTTTATTTCACGAGCATACACTGCCATCTAGTGTTCGAAAGGGGATATATTTCTATGAGCGACTGAAAATTAACGAAAACGTTTTTCCAAGAATTGGCTTTGAAATAATAATTACTATCGGGAAAATCGTGCGCTAAAAAAATTATTTCTCCGTATATTGATACAAAATTACAGGGAAAAAATATTAGTAATAATAATAATTATTATTTTTATTAATTGTAAACTTTTTTAATATTGATTTATTTTTTTTTGAGGTAATTAAGATATTTAAAACGTTTGAAAATCATTTAAGTTAGTAAGACCCTAAAACTAGAAAATGTTTTAATGAAATATTTATATGAATATTTTAATAAAGATAAATACGAATATTTTTATTATGTACAGTTTTATTTATCATGTTTTAAAATCAAATTCATGAAAATACTTTGATAATTTTATGTTAACCATCTTTTAATTAAATAATATATTTCTTTTGAAAATTCTGTAATCAAATTGAAATTCACTATTTTCCGTCCCCTTCGTCTTCGTGAAATTATTTTCACATATATGTATATGTATAAAATTTTAAATATTTTCTTTTAGAAATAAAAAGTAATCGAACAAATCTTTAGAAATCAAAAGCAATTAAACAAAATTAAATCTCTTTTAAATGTTAAAAAAACGCAAAAATTATTTTGTTGCTATTGATGGAAACCAGGAAGAAAAATTCTCCAAAATATGGTGAATTGTGGCGTATGTTCATTGTATGAAAAAAAATCCCAAAAAAAAAAATCATAGTAGTGTTATCATTGATCTATATTAAAGTTACTTTGCATTTGTTACAGAATAATGAAGAATTGCTACATAAAATGCATTTTGTGTAGCATTTAGCAGTAATAGCTATGCAATTTATTTTTGTAAATCGAGCCCTAATAATAACAATCGTAGTTAACAACCGAATATTGTTATACTTCAATCCTTGTTAGGGAATAACATTAATATCAATATATCTAATTATTTTTATGGTGAGTGTATCTTTAAAACAAAATAAACTTAATAATATTTGTAAATGGGTGAAATCAACGACAGGATGATATGCGAAATGACAAAATATAAAAAATAATGGAAATAAATATATGTAAAAATGGTAATACAATGTAAAGACATGGAATGATATGTAAAATGCATTTAAAAAATAATAACAATTCTTAAAAAGAGAGAGTGAGAGTGAGAGACATTGCATATCATTATTTAAAATTATTTTATTTTTATGATAAATATATTTAAAAAAAAAAAAAAAGTTAATGATGTTTGTAAATGAAGACAAGATGATATGTAAAATGACAAAACAGAACAGCGATAGAAATAAAGGTATATAAAAATAAAACATGGAATGAAATGCAAAATGCCTTAACAAATTAATTTTTCTTAAAAAAAAAAAAAAAAAAAAACTATATTATTATTTAAAATGTATTTTCTTTTTACGATAAGTATATTTTTGAAACAAAATAAACTTAATGTTATTTGTAAACGAAGACAGGGTGATATGTAAAATGAGAAAATATGAAAATGAGCGAAATAAATATATATACATATGGTATGTAAAAGGCATAAACGGTATGTATATGGTAAGTAAAATGCATTAAAAATTAATTTTCATTAAAAAAAAATATATATATATATATATATATCAATCTTTAAAATTCATGTTATTTTCATAAGTACGTATTGCAAACAAAATAAACTTGATGATATTTGTAAATGGAGACAGGATAATTTGTAAAATGGCAACATAGGGAATTGATTAAAATGAATATATGTAAAACTAACACATGCAATGGTATGTAAAATGCATTAAAAAATAAATTTTTCAATTAAAAAAAAAAAAAAATCTATATCATTATTTGAAATGCTTTTTTTTATTTTTATTTATTTATTCATTCATTTATTTATTTATTATTAATATTATTATATGACTAATAAATCTTTCAAACAGAATAAATTTAATGACATTTGTAAATAGAGGTAGGGCGATACGTAAAATGCCAAAATAGGAAAATGATGGAACTGAATGTATATATGAAAAAAAAGACATGGAATAGTATGTAAAATGTTATGAATTTTTCTTAAAAAAAAAAAAAAAAAAATGGACATCATTAATTAAAATTGTTTCATTTTTATGATGATTCTTTTATTTATTCATTCTTAAATCTTAATCTTATTCTATCTTTCAAGCAAAATAAAATTAATGATATTTGTAAATGGGTAAAACCAAATACAGAATAATAGTAAAATGACAAAAAAATCCATGTCATTATCATTTATTTATTTACTTTTATTTATATTTATTTATTTATCTTATTTTTTATTTATTTTTTTTTTCTTTTCATGAGGAGTGAATATGTTCCTCTAACAAAGTAAATTTGACAGTGGGTGTAAATGAGAAAAACTGAAGACCAAATGAGCAATAACATCAATATAATTAGGATAAATTGTTGAGAAGTCTATTTATGCGATTACTGGGCCTGATCGCCCTGATGGGAAATTCCTACTTCAGAATTCGGCTACGCCTTTTAGATCTAGTTTCTTTAAAACGCAAAATATGCATATCATTATGAATGACGGACTTACAAAAAATTCCTTGAAATCTCTTGCATTATTCAGGAAGCCTAAATAAGTGCTTTCGTTTATATTCTTCAAAATCTATTGATACAACATGAACAATTATGATATTGTAATAAAACTCGCGTATTTTGACCATCACAAAACTTTATTTTAGATTTTTCTATGCTACAAATTCACGCAATACGAATTATTTATTAAAATTATTTTCCATGATGAGTGCAGGCGATTTTCATCTCAGAGAAATATAATACTAAAATTCGAAAACAAAACACAATTTTGTGCTCCATAGACAATATGTTAGAAAATGACTTTTTTTTTTTTTTTTTTTTTTTTTTTTGGGGGGGGGGGGGGAGTGCAGAGGGTGTCGATAACTTTGATAAAATAATCATATTGGAAATTTACATACCCGGGGGGGGGGGGACTTATTCTCCCTAGAGAGGAATCATGCTTCTACATATACATTTCTTTTTTCTATTTGATTATTATTATTATAAATAGTATTTCTTTTTAATTTCAAAATAGTTCATTAACAAAAATCCTCATCGCATATATTTATACGAAATGTACTGCATAGTTAAAAATTAAAAAAAGACGGGATGGAAACGCCAGCTGTTGGGGGCAATTTTCACCAGAAGTTAATAGGTTCTAATTTATGTCAAGGTGCAACTACATACAAACTTATATGAATTTCTTTGCATTTGATCTTGAGCTAGAACTGCCACATTTTTTTTTTTTTTTTTTTGTCACAAGCAGATACACAGATGTGCAGACACACAAACAGACGGATACTTTCTAAAAACGGTCAGATCGCGTTATGGATCTGTGAAAACATGTAAATCCATCGAAAACTGCAAGCCGAAAACTTTTACGAATCTAATACTTTCTTCAGTAAAATTCAAGAGACTTAAAAAATCAAACCATTTTCTAAAAACATTTTTAACATTAACTGATTTAATTTATGTGTGATATCATAAAAAGTAATTATGTACTTTAAAATAAAATAAACCTGTAAAAAAAAAAAAAAGTTCTAATCGCACACCGGAAGTAAATTTAAGTAGAAAAATATTAATATTTCCTCTAAAACATTAAAATTTTAATTGGTTATTTTAACTTATTATTTTTACAATTATATAAAAAATAATAATCATTTATTTGAAAATGAATTAGAAATCTTCTAGAAAAAGGTGCAAGTTTTAATATTATAACGCAAGCAAGTTAAAATAATAATAATAATAATAATAATAAAAACTTCCCCCTCTTCTTTTTACGTATATATATATATATATTAAAATTTGAAAATTTGTAGAAAATTACCAAATTAAAGTATATATTATGATCAATCCCAAAGTTACAATATATCTAATTAAAAATGACATAAAGCAAGATAATTGGAAATAAATGAAAGCTTGTCAGTTTCCTAATGTTAATAAGAGCTTAGTAGAAAAACAAAGCATGCAAAGTAAACGGTTTTCAGTGACAAAGAGATCCGAAGCTGAATTTCTCTTTGCCCTAAGTCCTAACCATTTACGAAGCACAAATCAAAAAAGAAAGTGAAACCAAAATAACTAAAAATCCATTAAGTTGATTAATTGAAACTGAATTAAAAGGATCAGGAAATGAAATTTTACTCACAACTTTAACGTAAGTATTTATTTGTTGCTATTTGAATCTGGGATAACCATTTACGAACAGCAAGTTAAAAAAGAAAGTAAACATAAAATAATTAAATAATCTGGTGTGTCACTCACACGACTTTCTCTTACCCTGAAATTTAATACTATAAATACAGGTTGCAGATTAATAGGTAAGATAACGAGTACTGTTATGCAAACCTATGTTAAACAATTCATATAAAGCTTCTGAGGAGTTTTATATGATAATTAGTTCTGTGTGAGGGGGGCTACCGCCCCTCTCAACCCCCCGTTTCATTAATGCACCTACATTTATATAGAATTTAATTCGGTTATTAAAAAATATTTCTCTTTTTAAAAAATAATTTATTAAAATTATTATTTAAAAAAGTTATCTTTTATGATAAGGCAGACGATTTCCATATTAGAGAAGTAGTATAACACCAAATATCCAAAAAAAGTCCATTTTATTCTCAATATTAAAAAAAAAAAAAGTACGATTTTTTTTTCAGTTTTTTTTTCGTTAAAAGTAAAAAAAATCGATAACTTTGTTTTAAATTATCGCAGATCGATGGTTCAACCATTCGTTTTAAAGGTATTGGCGAGCTCTTTTGAAAGATACCCATCATGAAAATTTACTCCCCTCAAGGGGGGACTTCCCCCCAGGGGGGGGGGGCGAGGCTTCTACATACACAAAAAAATTTTTCCCAGTTAACTGTCTCTATTACAAAATATATATATTTGTTTCATTTGGTTTAGTGCAGTCTATAGACGTTAAACTCTATTTTCCTGCAATTTCCCCCATAGACGTAATGTATTAGAATTCTCTTGATTGTCCCTGTACACGAACCATTTGCTTGATCTTAACGAAAAGCTTACTGTAGCATCCCTATATGATACACATTTAGAATACCAAGTTTGAACTTTCTGCCATAATTTGTTTTTGAGATATGCTGATAACAGACAGACACACACACAGACACACACACACACACAAACACACACACACACACAGAGAGAGAGAGAGAGAGAGACACAGACCATTTGCTAAAAACATTATTTTCGTATTCAGGGGACCTCAAAACGTGTAAATATAACAAAATCTCGCGTTCGAAAATTTGACCCAAAAACAATACTTTCTCTACCTTATGGGTAAGAGAAAGTAAAAAACATTAAATTAATTAATTGAAACTGGAAATAAAAGAATTAAAAAATAAAATTTTACTCACAGATTTACCATAAGTAATTGTTAATTGAATCTGAAGATAAAAGCATCAGGAAATAAAATTTTATACTCAAATGTACCACATGTAGTATTTACGAAATGCACACCTGCGGTTTACCGTTAAATCTGATCATAGTCGACAGTTAAATTACTTGAAACTTGATGCATATGCAACGTTGCAGGGGGGGGGGGAGCCTAATAATTGGAAATACTTAATTTAGGCTCTTTACATTTGAATATCTAAAAATTTAATTAATTTATATATACACTGATTCAACTTATATGTAATATCATTATAAAAAAAAATAACAATAATATACTTCAAAACAAATAAAATTTCTTAAAATAGCAAATTCTAATGCCACAACTGAAGAAAGTTGTACTAAAAATGTGAAAATATTAACTTATTTAAATTTCAAGTGAAAGATTTAATTTACATGTTGTGTCGTTATAGAAATATAAAATTGTACGTGAAAACGATAAAAAAAAAAAAAAAAAAAAACTTTTGTGAAAGAGCAAGTTCTGATTTTGAATTTTAAACGAGTTGAAAAAGTTATTAAAAAGCCAATTCTAATTTTACAATTAAAGAGAAATGAACAAGAAAAATATTAATATTTTTTCTAAAAACATATTGTTATTATTATTAGTAGTAGTAGTATGAGTATTAGTATTTTCTCTCCCAGTTTTGATTGACTGACTTCACCTATATGTAATATCATTATAAATAAGATAATGGTAATAATGTTGAACTAGAAAATTGAATGTGAAAATTAATAACAAAGTGTTGTAAGTTCTAATACTAAAGCTAAAGACCATTATCATCATCATCGTCAAGTTAATTTTTGGACAGTCCATAGGAGCAACATTCTTTCACCTTTGGTAATAGTAAGCAGGTCTGAAAATATGAATAAGCATAGCTATAGACCAGAAAGACTGCGCTTTCGTAACAATTAGAAGGGTGAAATTATCCTCATAGTTTAATTTAAAAAAAATAATGAATATAAAAGAATAAACCATAAGGAGCAAGAGAAAAATATTTAAATGCAATTATGTAAGTTTTAATTATCTTTAACATTGAAGTAAGAAAACATTAATCCTCCATTTAAAATTTAGTCTGTATAATCAGGCCATGCGTATATTTCTCTCCCTCTTATAATTTCCACGTAATATATAACTCTATAGGGAATTTGTATATAGGATTATTCATTACTCAATGTATTTTTTTACATTCCGTTTTCACATTCGTGAAATCCTCAACCATTAAATTAGTACACATTTACCGAAAAAAAAAAGAATATATTTTATTATTATTATTATTATTATTATTATTATTATTTCATTTTACAGTTAAAAAAGGAGAAAAGTGCATTTAGTTAATTTTTCGCGTTTTTAAGCTCAAAATTGAAATTTAAAAACTTAAAAAAAATCAATTTTTAATAAACAAGTACTGATTTAACGGTTGTGTATATTTCGAATGTGGAAACGAAATTTAAAAAAGCCCATTAAGTGTCCCATTAAGTACAAACAAATCATGTCATAGAGTTATACATAATATATTTGGTGACCAGTGACAGTGAAATTGTAAGAGGGCGGGTGATAGGAGCTTTAATAACGCAAAAAAAAAAAAAATGGAAAATATTTTAATAATTGTAAGGGTCGCATCATTCCATTCCTATTTTTTCACGTGTTTTATATTGTTTTGACATTATATTTTTTAAATTTATAATTACAGTATTGAAACCTTTACAAAAAATTTTTATTTGAAAATAGTGGTGGAAGTAAAATAAAACTCAAACAAAAATTTAATGAACGCTGCGACCCCTGATAATTCTATCGTGCAAATGTTCTCAATAATGATAATACTTCTTCAACACACTTTTTCTAAAACTTCGAAAAATTAACTTTCCTAATCTGGTATGTAGAGGAGAAGAGAATTTAGAAAACGCCTTATATTGCCAACTATCTTGATACATTGTTCAAGATCGGAAAGAATGAAAACCTTGAGTAAAGAGGAAATTGTTAAAAAATTCAAGAGAAGAAAAGAACACAGATTCCAGCAAGGGAAATAGACATTAGTATTTTCTGCCAGAATAAAGAATGGGATAATATTGAGTGATGGGAATGACATAATCAAACAATTCAGCAGTGAGATAAGGAATAATTTGAACTCCTTTGGAATAGACCTATGTCGATTTTCATCGTGCATAATATAAATATCTTTCTATACTATTGAAAAAGCTAACGAAAGATTAAAAGGATAAAGTTTATCTATAAGTTTTTTCAATTTTTATTTCTAGTACAATAACTTTAAATACAATAATAATAATTTAATATAATATAATAATTTGTAGTACAATAACTTGGCTAAGTATTGAATATTGTATTTATAATGAAGTATATTGTCATAAAAGTACTGCTTTTAAATATTTTTAAACAAGTTTATTATAATATTACATATATAAGTTTATTATAATATTCTGATTTATAATAAGTTTAAATATATATATATATATATATATATATATATATATATATATATATATATATATATATAATATAATTTATGTATAATAAGTTTAATTAAGTTAAATATTATAAATATTCCATCCCTGTTTTAAACTCAGATATATACAAAGCCGTTAGGTGATTGATTTTATTCAGATAATTACAAAATTTTAATTACAATCTACACATGCAAAGATTTCAATTAAATTCTCTTCAGCTATTACTTACCACGTTCTGGTGTCACATGCATTGTTTTACTTCTTTGGCGTACTTTAAATACACGTAAGAAAATTTGATGTAATTAACAAACAAACAAACTCAATATATGTTAATTTAAAGCATATTTTTACCTTTAATATTAAAAAAAAAAAAAAAAAAAAAAAAAAAAAAAAAATACTTCCTGTGTCAAAATACCCCAAAGTGATACTCTATTTTAAAGCTGTTTTCGCGGGGAAAAAAGGGGGGATGCATTCTGTAACATGAACTTTCTTGTACTCTGTTTTTAGACAGATATGATAAAAATTTGCTAAATAATAATGAATCTAATGGCGTTTTCCACTTTTCTAGATATGGAACCCATTTTAAAGATGACGTCTTTTTAACATTTTGACATCTTTTATGTAACTTTATGAAATTATTTTTCTATAATAAAAAATAAGGAAAAATAATTGGATACACGATTATTTTTCTTTCAATTTTAACTAATGATTACTTATATTAAAATCTTGCTACTTGTGATATTTAGATATTTATTCTAAAGCACCTCTTTACAATGTAAGTATGCTTAACTTCGTGATGTCGAAAATCCCACATATACATTATTTTTAGTATTACGATTTTGTAAATAATACAGTTGTTTATTTTTATGTAATTTTATTTGAAGAGGCTTGTTCAGGTTATAAAACATTGTTTTCCCGCGTTTCTGCTTTATTACGGCATTAAAAGAGCTCGTATTATTTTAAAAAATTCTTTAACCCTTTAACGTTCACTACTTAATTTATTTTAAAGTTACTAAAATATTTTTAAAATGGCTTTTAGACACATAGCTGATCATAAATATTTAAAAAATAAAAAAATAGCATTGTTCCTTTTCGAGAAATTTTTGATTTGAAACATCTATAAGTTAACCTTATTAAATTCAAATAATATTTAATTTAATAAATAAAACACTTTGTAAGTAAACATTATGGACTACAAACACTCGTAAAAGTTATTTCAGGTTAAAATGATAGTCCAGCTCTTCATTAAATAAAAAAAAAAAAAACTAGACATGAGCGCATTATCAAACTAGCAATTCGCACTCGCGTCCACTAAGAAACTTCAAGTGACTTATGTATTTAGTTTCCTTTGAAGCATTATTTGTTAAATTTTGGAACAGTGCTGCTATCTAAGCAAAAGTTTAAAAATTGATCAAAACAAGGGGGAAATGTTAAAAAAAACTGCTGCATAAAAATTGCTAAAAGATGTCAAATGTTTGGTTTCGCTGCGAAACCAATGAACATTAAAGGGTTAAAAGCTTCACCGAGGTGGGAACTGCCTTGGCAACAAATTTGGCGCAAGATTAGTACGTTTACTGTACCTTGACGACTTTTTTGGTGAGTTTTGGGAGAAAATATTTATTATCGATACATCGATTATCGACGATCATTAAATATAATTAAATCTATTAATTTAGCGATCTGTTGATTTTAGAATTAAATCTATTAATTTAGAAACTCCTTTAACTCATCCCTTTATTATAATAGAAGTGAATTAAAGAAAGTTTTTTAATTCTTAAACCATAACCGTAACTTTAGAATAAACCATAACCGTAACTCTTTTCTATTTTCTTCATTTATTTTATTTATTTATTTATTTATTATTATTTTTTATTTATTTATTTATTTATTTATTTATTTTCAGTTTGAAATTTTTAAGTGGCCGCCATTTTGTAACATAAAAATGGATTAGTATGGATCAAACTGAATAACGAACTCCCCCGAGATATTGAAATGGCCGATATGCATTTCATGCTTTGTCTAAATTAGATTATTAATGCAAGATATATCACCTGTAAAAGCTTTAAATATTTTTATAGGAGAGCTGCTCTTTTTTTTGTCTGGTATTGTGATCGATAAAAATTCATCGATTTTTTGAATGTGCTTTTTTACGGACGGTTACGATCGACACTTTCTTACTTTTTATAAAGGAAGTTATTTTTAAGCACGGCTGAAAAACGCATTTTATCAGAATTTCTTCTATTTAGGTTGAAAACATTAAAGTTTGTAAATAATGTGGCTTGAAATATTTTATTACATTATATGAGAGTTTTTTTTTTTTTTTTCTCGGAAAATTCAGATGATATATTAACAAATATTATTTTAGTTTGTTCGAGAAATTTTATTATTAACAAATTTAAAACACTTCGATTAAGAAATATATCCTTATTTAAGCGCGTATATATTAGCCAAAAGCGATAATCTTTTCTTTCGGACAATATTGTTAATGTTCTATTACATGTATTGTATGTAAATATACATGTGTGTTTTTTCTTTCATGTATTATAAATACTTATAAGAATTATCAATGTCATATACTGTTAAAAAAAAAAAAAAAAAAAAAAAAAACACTCAAATTACAGGGTTTTCGTAGAAGCAAAATTGTAAACCTTGCAAAATTAGTTTAATTATTTCTTTAAAAACAAGTTTTTTAAATAATTCATCGGGAAAAAATCGCATGGCAAATTGATGTAACGTAACTTATGGGTTTTAACCTTTAAACAAAAAAAAAAAAAAAAAAAAAAAAGACAGAGAGAGAGATTTTTGTAATAAAAGTAGAATTTTCGTTTATTTATTTATTTTTCTTTTATAGTGTACGTAAGTACACTTTAAAAGATTTTTAAACTCACAAAAATGTTGCAGTCACTAACCGTAAATCTGTCATGGTTTTCTTCTCCAAGAAGGGAAGTGACCTTTAATAGATGGTCAACACTTCTTCAATTTTTCAGCAATTTGTTACAAGCACGGGTACTGGATTTTTTTTTAGAAGAAAGCAGCTGGCAGTATAATGTAAAGGTCAACCCCTCGAATTTTACGGAAATTCATTAGATTTTTCTCTATATATAAATATATTACCTGTTGTGCACATTGTAAGTTATTGTATACATATTATGACTAATTATTTAAATAACTACATAATAAAAAGGGACAAAAATAGGTATAATTAACTCTGAATTTATAATATTTTGATATAATTTTGATATATATATATAAAGATTATATCAAACTACACACACACACACACACACATATATATATACGCATATTAATGCCCTAGATTAATCTCTCCTGTCCAATCCAAAAGTTTTTTTTTTTTTTTTTTTTTTTTTTTTTGCTTTAGGAATGCATTTCCTTACAGCAAACGGCGGTATATATATATTAATAATTAATAAATAAACAAGTAATATTATTATTATTATTTTTTTTTTTTTTTTTTTTTACAAAAATGAATGCAATACTTATTGCGCTTTTCTTTCACTTAGTACTTTACTTTAACAGGCACCATAACAGTTTATGTTTTTTTCATTACTAAGACTGAGAACAGATCGTTTATTTTTTGTTGCGTTAACAGAAAATGTCAAATTATACATTTCGTTAACTCTTTCGCAAGCTGCATGTGGCCCGAGGTGCGCAGGTTGGCTACCCCTGCACCTGCATTAGATGATATCCTGCAGTTTATCAATAGTTTTAATAACTGATAATAATTGTACATTCAACGAAGCTTAATAAGATCCCAAAATGTACTAGGCCCACCAACGGCCGAGCGGTTCTGCGCTCAAAGATGGTAGACCTGAGGAGCGGGGTCCGATCCCAGGTCGCGCTCGTCAGCCTAGCCGTTCGGAATTTCCTTGATTCTCTCCGAAGCTTGCCTAAATACAGTTTAGGACCCCTTAGAAAGTTCCCCACGGACTAGTTTTTGGTGCATTTTGCTGTAATCAGAAACCACAACCTCAACACATGTTCACCTCAAGATACCCAGAGTATGTGTTGTTATGTTCTTAGGACAACAGGACATCGAAATTTCAGGATGAAATTGTTCTATGTAGTATTAATGACTACGATGATAGTCTTTCGTCATCAAAAATATTGTCGAAGAGGACAGCCATCTTCAGCAATTTTATCACTCTGTTGTTTTCAAATTGTATCAAATTTTAAAGAATTCATCTAGTTTACAGCCAAATTACGCTATTTAAAATGGTCGCTAAATATAGAGTGGTTATGAAGTGTGAGATATCAACTGATTCCGTCAGATATCATTGAGATGAGAATTTTAGCACCCCACATGGGTGGGCCTCTGATTACAATAAAAGTCAACATCGCAGTTACCTAAAATTATTTGACATTTGATTTTATTTTTTTTTTCTAAGTTTTTAAAGCTATTAAACTCAAAGCTGGGGAAAATTAAATTTATTAAAAAAATTTTAAGCACGTTCTCGTGTCGAAATTAATTTTACATGTTGTATAATTAAGTAATTGTAAAATTAGTTTTAAAACTATAACATTTTAAAAGTTTTTTAATATATTTGATTTTTCCCAGTTAGCGATTATATAATCAGTACGTTATACAACTTTCGGAAAATTCTGGTGTTACAGCAAATTTTATAAACTAAAAGCATGAAATTTTCGCAAAATATAAACCTAATTTTTGCAATAATTTTTTAGGCTATGGTTCTATATCCATAGTCCCTACACGGTGGGATTAAAATGTTCGTCTCGATGATATCTATCAAACAGTGCGAAAACCTCGCAGTGCGCACCCTATAGTTACCCCATCTACACTTTGTAAAAAATAAATACAGAAATAAAATACAATAAAGAAATAAAGTTAAAGAAAAATTATTTTTATCCCAAATGAGATTTATAAAATGATGATAAACTAAAAAAGTGAATTTTTTGTTATTTTGAAAAAAATCATTAAAGAAAATGAAGTGATTGTATTTGATTTCGGAAATTTTCTGTGTGCAACATGGCACATTTTGTTCTAATTACCATTTTAACTAAAATATCGGAGGACAGAGGATGTTGGTGTTCTAGGTCAATGCCAATTGTTTACATGAAGGACATACGCATGGGTGGAATGTTCTCTGTATGTGAGGGGGGGGGGGTCTTTCTAAGGGCTTATAGCCCTATACTTCTTAGCTTCAGGGAAAAACCACAGAAAACTCCGAACAACTAAGTCGACGAGTTCAACTGATTATCGCATCCAGCATCTCCCATCTACTCAGCTTCGAGAACAGAACTTCTCGACCAGTGATGGGACCCAAAATAAAGATAAAATTCTTGTATTGTTGTATTGTAAATTCGCTTTTACCATCATTAAATATCAGGATTTAAATATGTATTATTGAGTTGTCAACTATTCTTAAAATTTGCAATCAAACACTAAAACACATGATAATCAATCAATGATGCTGTATAGTATCAGTATTCTTCATCTGCTATGTACAGCAACAGCAGGTCCTTCAGTTGTTTTTCTTGTTTTAATCATTGTAACTCCAAATGCGTCATCTTGTGAGTAATGTTTGTTCGTTATGCTTGTTTTCTGCTTGATTCTCTGATTTCTAGAACTAAATAGTTTATTTCACTTTATTCTTCAGTTTTGACTTCAATTAATTTCTTGTACGATAGGGTGCCCGTTAGCAATTTGCTATTTTAGATGCTAACGAACGAAATCGTACAATGGTGCTCAACGGTAAAAAAGGTCGCCCCTGATGAGTTTTTTTTTTTTTTTTTTCACTGTTGTGAGCTTTTCCTAATTGAAAAAATATTTTGTTTAAAATACTGTCTTAATTGTTTGTTTTCTCATGGCTTGTGTGTATCTTTTGGTTTGAGATCCATGTCGTTTTTACGCACCGGTAAAATTATTAAAATTCCAACTAACAATCTAGGAATAAATATATGATTAGATTGATGTTAAATTAAATCAAAAATCAATAAATCAAAAATGTTCCGATAAATCAACATCAGTCTCCAAAGGTTATTTAAATTTGTTGTATTTCGTTCTTATTGGTCTATGTGGTTTCAGTGATATTATACCTTTTGTTTGGCTTTTACTACGATTAATAATTGATTTATATTTATATATATATATATATATATATATATGTGCATATAAAGTGAAGAATTTTAGAATGTTATAAAATTTAGCAATTAATAGATGCATGAGTAATACCAACAACATTCAAATAAAAGTGATTTTAATTCAATTTAAATGTTAGCACTCATTATATATATATATATGAAAATCTTTTCAAATATAATACAGGAAGTAAGGATATATATTGGGGCATGATAAATATGGAATAGTTGGTAAAATAGAGTATACTGTTATATCTCACCTGCAATCTATCAAAAGTACTTCATATTTCTGCACTGGGCCTCAAATATGAGCATATCAATTATTCCATATTATTTACAATTTTCGTAAAACTTCAATGTTGTTATTTTTTCAATACTACACTGAGAAAAAAAAAGATACCGTTTTTATCTAGAACGAATAGGTGGTCCTGTTCTAAATCCCTAAACTAGAAATATAGATTTCCGAACTATGAGTATGAGGCACGCCAATACACTGAGAAAAAATTCTATAACTGCATCTAGAATCTGAATTGTGGCTCTAGAAAAAATAGTTCCATGTCATCCTTATAAATTTCTTATAAAAAAAATTTCTAGCCCCCTTCGAAAGCGAATTCTAAAGACCTCTATTAGAATTCTTGAGCGTTTGCCTATACTATCGAGAACAAATCTATTTGAAAATATCTCCAAATAAATGTGAATACAAGAGGCGGGTTTCAGCAGCTATAATCTTGATTTATGACCTAATTCTAGAAAATCAAGTGAGAATTTCCCGTAATACAAAAGATTCAGAATTTTCAGAATATTGTTGCACCATCTAGAAATGTGTAGACTAGAAATTCTCGACCATTTCATCTATTCAGTTTATTGGCGTGCCTCATGCGCATAGCTCGGAAATCTGTATTTCTAGTTAAGGATTTAGAAAATGACCGTTTATTCATTCTAGATGAAGGCAGTATATTTTTTTTTCTCAGTGTATTTATTTTCAATAATAATTTCAAAATAAAATGTTTATAGTCAATTATTCATGATTTTATGTAAAAATACTGCCCTATTTCATACCATCTTTTAAGGTAATGGGTATTCCACATTTCCCTTCATAACTATTCCATATTACCCGCTTGGTCCTTATTACCTGAAAGTAGGTTTTTTTAAACTAAAAATGTTGCATATAAACTTCATTCTTTGTAACATAAAACCATTAAAACATATTAACAACACTTGAAATTTTGCAATAGTCGAATCCACACTGATCTAGAATACTTCAGTTTCTTATGGTGAATTTAAAAATTCACCATAAGAATTACTGCCCTTAGAAATAGTATTCCATATTCACCTACTTTTCCGTATAATACTATACTCCTTTCTCGTCGGAAGTCATTATTTCTAAAATACAAAGTTCAAGTAGAACTACTGTACATTCTTATAGAAGTTCAATCCACTCTTTTAGACACATCCGATAAAACGAGAAATTTTAGTCTACTAAACTATTATGAAGATGAAACTTTTTTTATTTTTTTATTTTTGATGCGTTACTTCCCCGTAACTGAATCTATCCTAATGAAAAATTTTTCTATTCTTAAGCAATTTTACAGTCGGAATTGTATGTCAAAGAGCCACACTTCAGATAATAGAGTCTTTTCCGGACATCCTGTATGAATATGTACGAATCCATAGAATTTTTTTTTTCTTTTAATATTTCGATTCAATTTTGAATTGGCAAGGAAAAGCAATCTTTTAAAACTTGAAAAAATAACTTTAGACTATTTTACATTAAGTTACGTGTATATCAAATGTCAGATAAATAGAAAAAAAAACCAATTTAATGAGAAATAACATGACGCAATACAGTACGATCCAACTTGAAACAAACCCTAACATAAATTTAGTACACAACTATTTCGAGGATTTTTTAAAATAATATTTCTTTAGTACGCAATGAAAAAAAAAAAAAAGTATGAGAATTAGAAATAGCTTTGATCCCCCCCCCCCCCCGCCTCCAGTTGAATAGTGGTGCAGTGGATTTAAAGCGGATTGTCTATTCGAGGGACCTAGGCCTATATAACTATCCTTTCTTGGAGGAGGAGGGTTCTAAGGGGTCCTAGATCATATTTAAACGAATTTCGGAAACAATCACGGAAAACTCCGAAAGGTTATGGACATGTGCAATCTGAAATCGAAACTTTTGGTCACTGATAAGATCCAGCAGAATGAGAATATCGCAAACACTAACTTGGTCGCACCTTTCTCCAAAATACTAGAACTTGCTATTATGATACAAATTTAGTTCAACAGCTTGTTACCTTACAAAGGTTATTGCTTTCAATATGCTATAAAATCGTTTTCGCAGTTCGAAGAGGGCCACCTGGAATAAAGAGGAACACTTTCTCATATCACAGGATATAGTTATAGAAAAGTGAAATAGAAATTTTTATTTAATTAATGGATACTTACATGTGCACGAGACAGATTAGAATTATAATAGAAACAAGAAAGTACAATCATGCAGCACTCATAAATTATGGAACACTTTGCCATATTATTCTCTCATATTATGGGGTATACTTATAGTAAAAGTGAGAGTGAGACAAGTAAGAGAATGCAACTTAAAAAAAAAAGTAAGTAAGTAACATGATACAACGCTCATAAATTATGATGTACTTTCCTTTATTACGGGATAAACAGTGGGGTTCAAGAAGATTCAAACGCGCTTTAATTCTATATCTGTTAGAGATAAGTGGACAATGTAATTTAAAATAAATAAATAAAGTAGGGAAGAAAACTACTTTAAGAAAATAAATCGGTTCGTTAGAAAGTTTTATTTTTCATCGAACACGGTCATTAGAGAAAACCGTGTAGCTGTATCTTTAAAATGAACTGAGTCATGATACAGAGAAAAAAAATTACATTAACTTATGCCATTTTTCTGTGTCACTTAAAGGACTGTTTATTCGTTGAAAATAGGAATCTTATACAAATTGATAATGGAAATTTTAAGCTCAAAAATACGACAATATGTTTAAAAAAATATATACCCACATGCACTTTAATAAAATCTAAATAAACAGATATAAACTATGGTCTGCCTATGCGTGCCGCGGCACGTATGCAGTCTGTTTGTAATTTCATTTTATATATTTTCGCTGTTGCAGCATATTTAAAAAAAAAAAAAAAAAAAGTATAAAAATGCTCATATTTTATTAGATATTTAATATTTTTGCACTCTGATTGCAGTATGCTGTGTCTAATGTCGTATGTCAAGTTTCCTGAAAATAGTTTTACACCTTGTGTGTTATAACTGAAAGAGTGACTTTTTTTTTTTTTTTTTTTTTTTTTAAGAAACCGTAATATCTCCATGAATATATGCGGTAGGCTCATAAAAATTTATACAGATAATAAGAATGAACGTCATAATCGCATGCTACAGCCAGACCAATTTCAAGCATTACTTTTACAGGGTGATCCCAAACAGTATTCTTTTTATTTAATTTTTTACTGGTCCCCCTTTTATAAGTATAACTCACTCCTCTTTAAAGCTACAGGTGTTTTTTTCTAATGATGTATTGTTGCACTTGAAAAAAATCTTTCTAATTGACAACATTTGTCTTGAGGGATTGTATACACTGTAAAAAAATTTCTGCAAAATTTATGGGGTTTTGCCTGTCAGCAAAAGTTCCGGCCAAATACCCGTTAATTAATGTTTTGCCCGTAACTTCTCATTTTGAATGACATTTTATATATAAATCAATTTTTATATTATTCCCTTGAAGATATGTACTACAAACGATTAATGAAGTTTACTATATATATATATATATATATAAAGTGGTGACTGCTTGTGGTATAGCGGAAAATATCAACTCATATCAGAAAATAGTGTGCCCGTTTTGTAGGTAAAAAAAAAAGAAACAGTCATGACCGTAAAGATTAATAGGGTGAAAGCACGTAAATTTACGTGGTTTTTTAACAATGTATATATGTTTAATTAATTATCAGGAAGAATTTTTTATTAACGTGGTCTTATATATTGACTTTGAATGTGTTTTCATTTTACACTGCCCACTTATCTCTAATAGTTAAAGAACTAAATCGCGTTTCGATCTTTTTGCGACACCCTGTATATAGTAGAAGTGAGGGTGAGTTCGATAGTAATTCAGTAAATGCTATTTTTTAGAAGTGTAAAGTAATAATAAGAAAAATAATGTACCACGAAATTAAAGTCATACGTTATGCAAAGGGAATGTAAGACTTTCCAACATTACGGAATATGTCTGAATTAATTATGTTTAAAAAATTAAAAAAGGAAGGAAGGAAGGAACAGAAGTAAAATTATGCATCACTCTTAAATTATAAAATACTTTCCACATTTATGATGGGGCGGAGGGGGTGATTATGGATGAAACTACAAAAATCTGTAGAAGACAAATTTCGATTATTTTCTTTACTTTGTTTTTATGTGCCACACAACAATCGAGTTTTATAAAGTAATTCTCATATAAAATTTGTCAAATTACTTGAAATATGGAAATCAATTTCAATAATTAACTTTAAGAAATTTTATAAACAGTTTCTTTGTGTTTCGTATATATTTATTATTTTTCGACTGTTTATTTTACTTTAATTTGTTTTTACATGTTGCATAAAAATCAGGTTTTGCTAAAATGATTATTGAAATGCAAAACTCAAACATTATTAGTTTTTCACATTACATTAATCTGAACATCATTTTCATCAACCTTCAATAAAAAGTTCTATACAAAGTTCTTTTACATTACTTTACCACAAATATCTACAATTTTATAAAGGTTAATATCAAAGATAAATTTTTTTTCATGCCAATTTTCAGTATTCTGAGTAAATAAAATATCATTGCACATTGAATATAAATAATTAATGTCATATGTTTCCTGTAATATATATATATATATATTACAATCTAATAAGTCTCTCATAAAGGTTTTTAAATAAAAAATTTCGAAAGCTTTTAGCCGAAGAAATATTTTAATATATTGCATTTTTAAAAAGGTTTAGTTCTGTAAAAAAATAAATAAATAAATAAAAAAATAAATAAATACATGTGTACATGCATGTATATAGACACATTTGCATCTATGTATTCAATAATAATAATAATAATAATAATAATAATGTGTTGTTTCAAAACTTCATGTACAGATTTAGAGGAAATATAGGGATTATTTCTCGAGGAATCTATATGGAATCAGAAAATCCATAGTCGAATATAAAGAGAAAGAAAGAAAGGTCATAAACCAAAACAGAAAAGGAATAAATGAAACTGAAATATAATGTCATACAATTTAACGATTTGTTAAACATTTAGTTATCTTAACTATACATACATTAAAAACGAAAAAATAAAAATAAGGATTACTCTTCTTCCTTCCACTTTTTTTTTATTGTTATTTTAAACGACGTTTAAAAAATTATTACTTTGTATCAACCTACACGCAAATTTTTGCTTATAAATATAATTTTAACATTATTCAGTTTCTAATTTCATAAACTATAATATAGGACGAATATTTGTACATAATCTCCAAAATTTTGCTATACTTATTTGAGCTCAAAGTATATACTATATTATATATATATGAACCCCGTAGGTAAAGGACAACATGTCCATTTTTTTTATATAAAAATGCTTAGAACCATGTTCTTGATGTACATTTTTTGTTTTATTACATTAGTACATTATGTAATTAATAACACTGCTCTGCATGAAAATTGTCCCCAATACCATTTTTGCAAATTCTTATGTAAAATGACCTCCTGAATCCGAATAGGACGCTCGTTTTGCCCTATCACCCACAGTTTTTTAGGGACCACCCCCTATTTTTATCACTTTTCGGTAATTTTATGGCTATAAATTTGATTTTTAGGGGGCGGGGGTTTATTTTAACTGTTATCTATCTTCTGATGGGCTACGGAGTTGGAAAATTCTAAAATATGAACATTTGCGGCGAGGGGGAAATTTAGGGGGGGGGGGGGATTTGCCTCTGAAATTATGTATTACATTTATTATATTTTTTTCATCTATTATTAATATTATTTACTAAACATTATTATTATTATTATTATTATTTCAAGTGTTATTTTTTTTTTTTTTTTCATTCTTCAAATCAAATTCATGGCCATAAAATTACCGGACAATGATAAAAATTGGGCGAGGGAGTGGTGTCCCGAGAAAATGGGGGGTGACTGGGCAAAATGGTAGTCATATTCGTATTTAGGAGGTCATTTTACATAAGAATGGTATCAGGGCTCGATTTTTTTTTTCTTTCAGCGCAGTTTTATTTGTTAAAGAATCATTAAGCGATCACTGCTAGTTGCAAAAAGTGCAGTATTAAGACACGTATTTAAAGTTGGGAAGAAAAAAAACGTTGCTCTTCTGAAAAATGAAATTTTTGTGATATGGTGTTTTTTAACACCTGGGTTCAGATATTTTTTTAATTTGATTTGTTAATAGCTGTCGTCCTTCTTAAAAAATAAATAAATAAATAAACGTCATCTTGTTAATGTGACTGTAAATTTTCAAATAGTGAATAATGGTTTACGTATTCAATATTTCTACCCTTGGAATGTGTTTTTAAGATTTATTTCATTTTAATAATTTAATGCTTCTTAACAGTCGCTTTACTACAATAAAGACTTTTTTCAAAAGTAATTATACCTCAAAAGGTGAAAAAATTGACATCTTTATAGACAGAGAAGCAAAAAGAAAAAGAAAATCAATTTCACTAAAGAGGTTATGTTGAAATTTAACAGCAATTGATGTCCCAAAGCACGTTCCTCTGTTATTTGTTTTGTTTTGTGTCTGGAAGAAATGAGAAGTCTAGCTTAATTTACACGCGTCTCATATTACTACAACATGGAAGAGCTACGTATTTAGAGGATTTTTTTCTTTTTCCAAATACATTTTTGCACGAAAATAAACTTAAGAAACTCTTACATTAATCATTCTAAAATAATGTTCTTTTCACACGGCAAGAAAAGAATGAAAACTAAAGTAAAATGCCATGCAAACTAGCAATTGTCAGTTAGGTTTAAGAGCCAGTTTTTTTAAGAAGAGGGCAGACTTGGATAGTTGGCATTTTTGATTTTGTTTAAATTTTCAGGATATGTTCTTTATGTAAAATTATTAGACACGTATTTTTTTTTATCTTTGCGAAAAAAAGAAAACTTGGAGTTTTGAGGGGGGGGGGGGGAGGTCAAAGATGAAGTCCTCTGCTTTTTTACGAAAAACTTACCTAGTTACGAAAGCCGATACTTTTTGTGTCAGAAGTGAACCATGGTATTGATAGTTATTTTGTATTCTCCTGTTTCCAGACTAACTATTCGGACATAAATACTTATGGTTGAATCTTGGCGCAAAGGTCAAAGGCCATTCAAAATGTAATATATATATATATATACATTTTTTTTTTCTTAATTTTAACTCTCCAAATATTCTTGCGCCAGAAGTGAGCCACAAAGGTATATATTTCAGTAAATACATACTAATAATAACTACCCAAAAAGAGTAAATTTTGTGTGGTTGATTTTTGGCGCAAAAAAAAAAAAAAAAAACATTTGACTTTGAAATTATGAAAAACCAAAAATTGCATGACTTTGAATGTCATTTACTGCTTGCGCCAGATGTGAACAGGTATGAAATTAGTGTGAAAAGAAGCCTTAAATAAAATAACAACAAGATCAAGTCACAAACCTGTGGTAACTTACTTATTTTTTATGTAATGCGGCTCTATACTTTGTGTTTTGTAGCACACGCTAAATAGCTTTCATTATTTTATATCAATACTGATTACTATTACATATAAAAATATTACACCGGAATTCTTTAATTAACTGAATTTCTATCTAAAGATAATACCTTCTTAATTATAAAAGCCCAAGTTTCACGTGGATAACGCTAAAACTAATGTCATAGTTAGAAAAGTATGTTGAAATAAAAATAAATAAATAGATAAATAATTTTTTATCTTTGGTCTGGAAGAACGAACAAAATAATGAAGGACGGATGATATTTTGAATATTCTGTATGAATTTACTCCGCTTTTTCTAGATTTCTGTCTTTTTTTTTTTTTTTTTTACACATTTAGCAAATACAACGTACCATAGAATTTCTTTTTATTTTCTTGCATCTGTTAGGAGAGAGTTCTAAATAACAAACACCTTATACATTTGGTTTAGTTTCCCAAATCATGATCTAAAACATGATTTCTTAATTTTTTAATATCATTTTTCCTTCTCTAAAATATGCTAATTTTAAAATGTGTTAAACATTTTAAGCTTAGTACATACTGTAATTTACAGGAAATTTCATGGTTCTATTTAGAGAAATTCTACGTTAATTAGAAAGAAAAAAATAGAGAAAACGCATTAATATTTAAAAATTAAGTAATGGATAAATAAAATAATCAAAAAATATGCACGAGTTAAATAAATTTATCACGAATTGTGAAAACACAAGTCTTCACTTATCTGGTGGCGAAATGGTTAACACTCTGGTTTTCAGTTCCAAGATACAGGGTTCAAATCCTGGTGCCAAAAATTACTTTTAATAATTCTTAAAAAAAAAAAAAAAAAAAAAAAAAAAAAAAAAAATGTGTGTAACCTTGAAATATTTTATGAACTGGTAATCGACCATACTATGAACTTATTAATGTATGAAATTACAATCAAACTTATTTATAAAAGTTAAAGGCTAAAAATTTGCAAAATATGTTAGCTATGCTACTTTAAAAATATTTAGAGAAGGTAGATATTAGAGTAAGCTGATATAATGCTCATATCTCAGTGAAAATTAAATGTATGTTTTTTTATGTCTCAGAATTTTTTTTTTTTTTTTTTTTTTTTCTGCACGTTTCGTAAACTTTTCTTGAAGCCCATTCTTGGCATAAACAAAAAACTTAACAAAACAAGCAATAATTTTAGAAAAAAAATGTGTCTGTCAAAATATTTCTACAAAAGGAAAGAAAAGAAAAAAAAAATACAAATATAGTAAATTGTAAATGAGATCACTTATTAAAATTACAAGTTATTTGCAGCTTTTTTTTTATATACAGGGTAATAAAGGGTATTTTTGATTTTCTTTTCTTCAATTTGTAGTTGATCTCCTAATTTAATTCGAGACAAAATCGTTACTAGAAAGTGTGAATTGGTGAATGTTCTTTACATGTCTGAAGTTCAAGGCTATTTCATCCAGTATTTCTTTAGAAAATAGAAAAAAAAAGTGTGGATATCTTTAATAAAGTATAATATAATCCTGAAAAACATTTTATCATTTTACCGGGGGAAAAATACATTTAACAAATGTACTTTGTCAGCGTTAACATATAATGCAAAAACATGAACTTTCAAAAAGAAAAAAAAAATGAAAGAAAGAAACTAGTATGATGTGGCCACCACAAGAATTTTCTCTATATTATTTTATACAAAATTCGTGCAATGCAAATTATTTATTAAATTATTTTCCATAATAAATGCAAAATCACACGTTAAAAATAAATCTCATTATGTACATTATTTATACGAAATTTTGTCCTATACTGCCATGTTAAAAATTTAGAAAAAAAAAAAGTGATCACAGCGCCATCTGATGAGCGATTGATTCCCAAATCTAATCAGCACCAGTTTATGTCAAGTTTCAACTAAATACCAAGTTTGGTTAAACTTCGTTCATTGGTTCGTGAGATACAGCTTCCACAAAAATTGTGACACACACACACACAGACATTTTCTAAAAATAATCAAATCGTATTCAAGACATCCTAAAACGTGTAAAATTATTGAAAACTGGAGTTCGAAAATCTTCCCGAATCTAATACTTTCTCTCTATATGTATACAAGAAAGTAAAAAAAAAAGGGGGGGGGGGAATAGAGTCTGATATTTTAAAATGTACATATTATTACATTAAAATCATAATTTATAATTCCTTACAATTTTCGAGTCTAAATTAACACATTTAAATGTTAGTACTTAAAAAACAGAGTTCAGTCGGAATCATTATAAAAATTATTTACAGAGTAAATAATGTGATTTGTTTTTGAAAATCATCATTAAGAAAATTTCTTTACTGTTTGAACTTTCAGAACCATGCAGTCTAATTAACTTTCATTTACATGCGATGAAAAGTAAAGAAAGACAGCGAAAATAAAATGGCAAATATTCATGTAAATAACTCTTTTGATTAAAAATTCAAACAAGAAAATAACTCTGTATTCTTTTTTCAATAAATAGCACTATTATTAACACTATCATTATTAATAATATGCAATTTATAATATTGATTCATTGCCGCAATCAATCAAACAAAAAAAAAAAAAAAAAAAACTAATTTATTACAAGAAATACAGATTGTATATTTTGAAGTATTACGTGTTAAATAATAATAATAATAATAAATAATAATAATGATGATGATGATGATGATGAAATGAACTGAATGAATTCAAGTATTCAAATATAAAATGCTTCGTATTCCTACTTATATGGATAAATATTACAATGTGAAATGAAAGTATGGATTAAAACTTTATGAAGTAATTTTTTTTTCTATAAATAAATGGTTAAAAAGGTAAATTTATATATAAATAAATCTACCAATAAATCTACAAATTGTATTAAAGGAGCCTGTGGTTTTATTAATTCTATATTCTTTCACGGCCATTCTTGTAAAAGCTCAAATCAACTTTAAATAATTGTTTACATTTTAGCTAATTAATTTATAACTGTATAAAATAAAATGTCAATGTCAGCAAATATTCAATGGCAAAAAAGGGATTCCCGACAAAAATAGTCATATAACAAACACAACGATGGGAATATGGTAGATAGACCCAGCAGAAAGAAATAGTAAAAGAACAACTTGGATCAGATGCTAAGACAATATCATACAGAGAATCAATCGATTTATATAGAAATGGGATGAAGACTGGACCACAGTCGGATAAGGCATTCTACAATGGTTTCCAAATTTATCAAGTGACTCAAATGATTACTCCGAGCAAGATGGAGGGACTAAATTAAAAAAAAAAAAGTAAATAAAGTAGAAGGTGTTAATTGGATGGCTCTACCATTAGTAGGAAAGAATAGAAAAATAGGGGGGGGGGGTATCCTTCATTCAGCAGTAGGTTGAAAATGGAAAATCACGATGATGACGATTAAATACATAATACACAGACACATACGCATGCATAAAAATACGTACGTAAAAAAAAAAAAAAAAAAAAAAAATGCATTTCTCTCCTCCTTCTTCTCTCTGACTCTTTAATTTATTTTCTATCTATTTTTAAGCATATATTGCTTTTAAGTAGGAGCAATTTCCAAATTCTGTTTTCGGGATGCCTTGGATACAATTCCGGGAGGAATTGTCCCGAGAAATGAGTCTTTCTTTTATTGCATCAGAAAACAGAAGCAGGACGGATGAATGATTCCTCAAACGCCGCATCCGGGAAGAGAGAGAGGGGAAAAAAAATAGTATTTCAGTTGGGGAAATTGTTGAAGAGACAGAGAAATAAGTACTTAACATTTTGAATAAGTAAGGCGGAGAGAGAGATAATCAGAAGAATAGTTTCAAAACAAATAAATAAAGTTAAATAATAAAGTAAGAAGGTGAGAGAAAAAGAAAAATCATACTGGTGAAATGAACAAATAAAAATTATAAAATCAGGAAAATGACAAAAGTTTTATTCAAATATTCCTTTCCCTTCAATATGATAAAACCCCCTAAATATCTTCAGCCTTATGTTTCTCTTTTCATTGATTCTTTTTTGTTTTTAGATGTCTTACTACTATTCCGTAGGTTCATTGAAATAAATATGTATGAATATATATACACAGATACCAAACCAGATAAGAATCAGAACGTGACATTGTTCATCTAGATCATCTTTCATTTTTTTGAAACATCTATTATGTGGTCTAAAGCGAACATGGACCTCTCACTCCCCGTTGTCTAATTTGTTTACGCTTACTTCTTCCTCAATTTCCTTTTTGGAAAAATGTTCTATCTAGTAAGATGACTTGGAAAAAAAGTACGTTTGCATCGAGTAACGTGTATATGCTTAAGAAAAACGGACAAGTTCCATGGACGACAGGAAAGTAAAAGAGATTCCTGTATTGGGGTCATAGTTTGGACTCCCACGCTTACAAAACAGCTGTCGGCTCTCTGTAGGAAGCTCTAAGAGTCCTCAATACTTTTTTCAGAGACGAACTGGCAAAATTTTCTTTCTATTTCACAATCACGCACTTCACTATTGCCAGTTTATGCTTCGCATTTCTTTATTTTTTGATCCCTTTAACTGCTCTGTGAAGTGGTAAATTTTGTAAAAAGATCGATATTATATTGACCAGTCTACATGATAAAGTCTCAAAACCCTCTTTCAAACCAGGTGTTGGTGCCTAATGACCAAAACCGTTATATTATTTATTTATTTATGCAAATTCAATAAGACCGTTTCTTCTTTCACTTCGAATCCCGTAATATTTTCCTACTGAAAAATCTTCGAGGTGCCGGGTTTGAATTCTGGTCTATACCTGAATGTTTGTAATGGTTCATAATCTACTCTAAGTCGTACGCTCCGTTCTAATGAGCCTTAAAGTGGAAAAAATGACCGTAGAGCTACAACCTCACTCTATTAAACAATCTCCTTTTACTTATTATTATTTTTTTTTTCTTTCTCAACATCTCTTTCAATCCAGTCTTCCATTAATATTATCGTATAGCATTTAGTTCCCTATCACACTACAGGCATGGGAAAATTTTGTATTTGTGAAAATTTTCGATTTCAATTTTTTGACGTTTACACTTTTTGATGTATGAGAAATCAAAAAATCACAAAATCGACGAGGTATTCTTCTGTAGATTAGAGAGTAAATTAGTTTGTTATTCTGTGTAGAATGCTATCTCAATAATAAATTACTGTAAAGGAATCGGATCAGTTTTAAAATATCAATTATAAAAGTGCCAGAATCATATTGAATTTTAACATTCTGGTTTAAAAATTTCTAAATTATCGGAAGTTTTACTTAACATGATATAGAATAAGGAAACATTTCGTATAAATCTGAATTATAAGGATTACTTTTATGGTAAAGAAATGTTATCTGTTTAAAAATATTGTTTATTATAATGGCCACAGTCAGAACCACGTCCAGTTTAAAAATTCTACTTTAAAATCTTTGTAAATTAATCGAAATTAAATATTTTTTTAACATGGCAAAATCGATCAATATTACGCATAAACTTGCAATATGGGAATTATTGCATGGAAGTGCATGAAAACTGAAATACGAAACTCATATCAATAGCATTAAGATATGCAAATTAGACTAATGTAAATAGATTAAGGCGGGAGGATGGGCAGCCTTATGGGTGAGGCATTTCAGTCTCTGTCAGGACCTGCACATACGCTGAGTTTATTGCTCATAATATGAATATAGTGGAATTTATATTAGAAGTTACTAAAAACAATTAAGTTCATATGGGGAACTAACAATAAGCATGTCCAAATATGTCAACTAATTTCTTTTTGGTTTATCGTAGTTACTTTCCATAAAACTCCTCAACTTTCTCGCCTACACAGATTGTCGGTGGCGTATAATTTTAAATAATTTGTATTTTATATTTTCTTGACTCTTAAATTGGCAATAAGAAAGAAATAAACTATTTTATTTTATAAACCTTTTGCATTTTGTTTTCCCAATTAATAGTAATTTAAACCCTGGCGAAGATTCTAATAGTCTTTTGAGAGTTTTCTATTTATTTATTTTTATTTTTTTCTATTCTGGGACATTTCCGATACAATATTTTTTCCTGTTTAAAATAGGACCCCCATGGAGTGCATTCTACCCATAGGCCTAGGACACGAGCGCAGTCAATCGGTCTTATCTTAACCCACACAACCAACCATAACCTCTTTAAAATATTATTCAGTTTTTATTCATGCGAGTATTATGATTATTTTCATCGTTTTATTTTTATCAATTATTTTATTTTAATAATGATTTTGTAGAATTCATTTTAACAAGTGAATTTATTTTTTATTGTATAAACTGTTATATTTGTATACCGAATTATATTTGAAACATATATTGCGATGTAAGTTCCCTCAGACGATTATCCCTAGTTCCTTGAGGAGTTGGTTCATAATTTTAGCATTTTCTCCACTTTTTTAATACACCTCGTCCTTTTTCCTTTAATATGTAATTATTGTAAATATTTTGAAAACTTGATTTTTGCACAATAACCTTAATTGTATGGCATGCTATTACGTTTTTAATTCTGCTGAGTGCATGTGTTCAACGCAAATTTTGAACTTGTCATTAACTAATATAAAACGAAACAATTTGGCATTATCGATTTATACTTAGGCATAAATATTTTAAGGAGCAAGAGAAATTTAAATCAGCTATATATATATTACTATTGTATTTATTTATTATTATTATTATTATTATTTTCTGGCCTGATTACCCAAAAGGCTCAGGAAGCACAAGCTTCCCCTCTAAAATTTAAGAGGGGGCCCCAAAATGACTAAAAACAGGTTCTTGGATTTTCTGTTTCATATTTTCACCCTCAGATTGAATTTTTTCTGAGAAAGGTCGCCTAAAGCAAGGTAAAATACTCACTATTTCGGGAAAAATCTGTTATTTAGCCTCAAAAATCTGAATGATCTTAATAAGTTATACGATTTTAATGTTGTGTGTAGAAACCACCAGGTATATGAATGAAAAAAAAAAAAAAATCCGAAATGAAAGGGGGGCCCAGAAATGATACTGAGCTTCCCCTAGCTTCAAAGCTTAATCGGGCCCTGATAAAAGGTTCTTTATCCCACCCAGGAAATAAAAACCATAATTAAAATAAGTATTCCTAGAGCAATAAAGAGAATCCATAGTCATCTTGAATTTATTTTAAAAAGTCAGTTGAAGTAACAAAGTGAGGGAGATGGCGTCATCGACATTTAACCAATTGATGCCATCCGCTTAAAAGACACGTGTTGAATTGAAAGAGAATGATTTCTAAAATTTGTTGATCGCCAAAACTTGATTAATGTATCGCCAAATTGGCATGTGGGAAACCAAACACACGTTTTATCACAGTCGAAGGACAAATCTCATATATTGAAATTGCATTTGTGATAAAAATTTCTCAGAGTATGACATTTGACTTTTTCTTAACATTTGCTTGATATTTTTTTATCATTTATTATTTATTATCGTTTTATTATTTATTATTTTTTGACATTTATTAGGCTTTGAGGTCTATAGTTACAATGACTTTTATCTCGAATAATCCACATTGCAATTCACAGTACCAATGCACAATATCTTTAAATATAATACATAGGACACCACAAACATTTATGCCCACACCGGGATTCGAGTCCGGGATCTGGGAATCAAGAAGGCAGTGCCCTATCGACCGAACCACCAAGCCCGCCTCTCAAAAGGGTCATTATGATTAGTATGAAATCTTGTTGCCAATTTGATGCCAAGACAAGTATGTTACTTTTGATCCTGGGATAGTCTTATGTCTTTCGGTACGAAGGTACGATAGTCGACGGTTAAAAAGAATTTATAACCTAACATGATATTTATTCACAGACAATACTCTTGCAGAGATGAAATGAAATCTATTTTGTCTAATAAAAGAATAAGTTACTGACGAACTTTCACGTAGTGTGAGAGCATCCTCAAAAAAAAAAAAGAATTAATGATTTAATGATTATTTCAGATAATGAGTACATACAAAGATTACCTGTTTGAAGCACGGTGGTACAGATTATATAAGATTGATAAGATTCATTCCGGAATTTTTTTAACAAAATTTTGCTTTTAAAACTTTGCGGTAAAAAATCATTTATTTCTTTTCTTTTAACGTTGATTGTAATTTCTGATGGCTGTCGATATTAAATGAGCATAATAACCTTGTGCCTCAACGGGTTAAAAAATTCGAAAATAACGTCTTTTAAAACTACGAAGTTTGGTAGATGAAAGTATTAAATTGTACTCCTTAACTGTAAAAGAATTTTTAGTAAATATGGTTGTTAATTGTACTCCTTTATATAGGGTGACCAGCCGTCTTTGAATCCTGAGGACAGTCCTCCAAAACTACCTACGTCTCAAAAAATTAGAACACATTTGAAAACGCTGGTTATTAAGTTATTAATGTTTTATTATAATAATTTATCATATGTATAATAAATAAGATGGAATAAAGTTCTTTCAGGGACTTTATATATAAAAATTGCTGAAATTTTAAAATTTAAGTTGATTTTTTTTTTTTTTTTTTTTTCTGTCCTCGAGATTTAGGGACACCTCCATATTTATTCTCAAATTCAATTTGAAAAATCTGTTCGCTTTACTTTATAGCATAGTGATATGGAAAACATACCACATATTCAAGCTTTTCCTGGGTTTATTTTTGGCACCAATTCTTATTTCAATTCAAATACTTCTGTTTGAAAATCACACTAAAAAAATAATATAAATTTGTTTTCAGTTTTAATGGCATCTTTATTTTGTAAATATAAAGAATTTTGTATTTGGGAGTAAAACAAAAATCTGTGCATGAAAAAGTTTAACAGAAAATAAATTTAATACGTATATTTTAATGAAAGCTATTTTAACAGTTAAATAAAAAATTACTAATTAAGTGAAAGGAGCGACGTTCTATGAAAATTGTTGAGAAAATTGAATTTATTAATATTATTAATTTATATTTTTATTAGAATAAAATATATGATATATCAATAGCATATTCCTCATTGATACCTATATTAAAGTTGAATTGAGAAAACATTTACAATGTATCAAAACTGTTCCTTTTTTTTTTTTTTTTTTTTCCTTTCTTTCTTTTTTTCGGAGGGAGGGAGAAGCTCTTAAACAACAACATAATATAATTAAATAAGTTAAAGTAACTGCTTCCCCATGAATTTTCTCGAATCGATTATCGGTCGAATATTCTGAAAAAGCCTTCTTTTTCACCAAATATAGCTGATCCTGAAAGGTGTAATGCACTTTTCTCGATCTTGACCTCCTCAGGCAGCAGCTGTTCTCAATCGGCCTCCGAAATCTTCAGCCCACGAACTTACGTTTCGTCGTGCCTACGGAAATTTCGTTTTCATTTTTCTTAAACGCTTTT
The DNA here is from genome assembly GCA_963930645.1 of Salticus scenicus. Lineage (NCBI taxonomy): Eukaryota > Metazoa > Arthropoda > Arachnida > Araneae > Salticidae > Salticus > Salticus scenicus. Next base: position 50,901,548 of record OZ005657.1, read on the forward strand.
CATTCAATACTTTATTCTCCAGAAGTCGAATAAGTTGTTTTGCTAGTTGGATGAATGTATTTACGGCATGCCTACACTTTAGGGCATCTACCTGCAGATAAAAAGTACACTATAATAATAAAAATTAAATAAATAAATAATAAAATAGAATAAAACGCGATAAAAACTGTAGCAAAAATTACTAACGATATTTTTGCATAATGTCTTCGAAACTCTTTAACGACTCTTTTTCGAAAAATAAATTCTTAAATATATATATATATATATTTTTTTTAATAATTTGATGAAGTACTAGTTGGTTTGTTATCTGCAATAATAATTTAAGAGCTTTATCATGGAAGATTCACCTGCGGAAAAATCATAATTTTTCCAGTGCTTTTTCCCCCACTACTGGTGAGAGGTTCTGCAATCACAATGGGTAGACGGCAGGTGCCGTGTTCGAACCCAGGTTTTTCTTGCCTAGCCTTTCGGAGTTTTCTGTTGCTTTTCTCCTAAACTCGCGCAAATACAGACTAGGATCCCTTAAACAGAACCCCACGGAGGACATCTCACCCAGGTCTAAATCCCTCGAGTAGACAGTTGGCTTTAATATCAAGCATACAAGCATCAATATTTATTTAGTTTTTTTATTCTAACAAAGTAGCCTGTGATATGTTTAATATTTGCTGCAAACAAGAATAAAAATATTTATAATAATAATCCAAATGTTAGTCAGGAATCCTTTAAAAATAACTCAATGTGACTGTTTACATAATATTCTTACTTTTTTTTTATCCTTTTCCCGGAGGAACTACCCATACATAATTTTATACTTACTTTGAAATTCTCAATACAAACCCGATTATTTTAAATTTCTTTACTTTCCCATGCTCTGTTTACTGTAAACTTTAACGTATGCTGCTTTTTTTTTTTTTTTTTTTTTAATACCCCCAAATGTTTGATAAAATGCATATTTCAGGACTATGCCAGTGTTAAAAAAAATTAGCTTTAAAGTTGAAAAAAAAAATGTCATAATTAAAATAAAAATAAAATAATAATCATTATTGTTATTATTTTACTCAGAAAATCATTGTCAATTTTATTCAGAAATCCATCATCCATGGAAAATTTCCGTGCCTCTAATTTTAACAAACTGAATAGAAAGTCACAATAAAATGGTTTCTATTAAAGCTTTTAAAGTTCCGTTTTGATATGTAAATGATAAATTTGTAGGTCAGGTGTCATTCAGGATAGCTTACATAGTAGAGCGTGCAGCGTGCACTTTACACCAAAAAACACAGGTTCGAATCCTGGCTTTGCCAGTTTTTACTTTTGGAAAAATTAATTCTGCCAATTCATCAAAAATCTCTAATATATAAATGGTCAAAGTTGTTATCCTAATTATTCAAAAGGAAATAGTTCTTGATTAACATAAGTCGCTCTAAACCGAACTATTAACCCGACATAAAATAATTCATTTGCACACAATGTTTCTGTGCTTGTGAAAAATTTTTTTTAATTAAATTAAACATATAGTGTACAAATATAAGCTCTGTAATCAGTAACTTCCTTCCTCAAATGGAATGGAATGCTAAAATTATTCAGAATGTGAAACTCTTCCGAAGAGTCAAAGGAGCAGAATAATTAATGAAAGAATTCTACGCACAGATGCTTGTAGTGAATCAGTACTACTGACACATGAGAGAAAAATGTGGAATTTCTTTTCTACATTTATTTGAGATTCGGATTCGAAAAGTAACAGGTGGTCTACTCATAATAAAGTGCATTGCGAAGCAGAAAAGAATTTGCTATAAATATTCAAGAATTATATATATATATATATATATATATATAATAAAAAAAAAAAAAATTCCAATGGAAATATTAAACATTAAAAAAAAAAAAATCAGATACAAATTTATGAGTAAAACTATGACCGATGAAGGTAAATTTCACTTTAATTATTTTTTGCCCCTTCTAATCGATACATCTGAATCATAGTTTTTAAGGGGACTCTCTACTGATCGTCCCCAGAAGCCAAAGCCAATGTTATTCTATGGAGAATTTTGCCCCATTATAACTCATTAACCAATACATATTTTTAAATTCCGTTTTCACATTTAGAAAATACGCAACTATTAAACAATTTATCGCTTTTTAAAAATAGATTTTTTTTTTTTTTTTAATTTTTTATATTTTATTTTAAGGTTAGAAAAAGTGATTTTTTTTCAATGTGAAAATTTGAATTTTTGATCTTAAAAATGAAATATTAAAAATTTAAATAATTTTTATAAAACGACAAATTGTTTAATAGTTGTGGATTTTCTGAATGTGAAAACTGAATTTAAAAATACGTATTAATTAATAAGTTATAACGTGGCAAAATTTACCATAGAATAACACTGACTTCGGCTTTCGGAGACGATAAGTGGAGAGTTCCCTTAAATAAAAACATTATCTATTCTTTTAAGTATCAAGATAAGATAAGATCAATTAGATAACTTTGACAAAGAATGTAATGTCCGACATTTCTTGTAGTTTGATTTTCTTAAAAATATTTTACAGCGTATTTCTAAAGGTGCCAGGTTCGGTTTCCAGTTCAGACGTAGATGCTTGTAGTGATTTAGAATCCACGTAGGTGCCGGTGTAATGGACCTTAATGTGAAAAGAAAAAAAAAAAAAAAAAAAGCATGACAACATTTTTTCAATATATATCACATAGTTTTCAGTTCTTATTTGTTTATTACACAAATAACATGGAAACCTTTTCAAGCATTACATATTGTTTATATATTTACATGCAAAATTTCATAGCAATAAAAAATAAAAAATAAAAAACTAATGAAAAATTGCCAAAACTATTTTAACAACTATACACAGATATTGCTTCAAACGTTGTTATTGAAATATTCGCAGCAACTGTGTAATTTATCGAATTAAAAAAAAAAAAAAAAAAAAAAAAGATAATCATAAATAGTTGCAGGGTCCAGTTTAGTTGAAACCAAACAAACATTTTCATTTACTTTTACTTTTACTCTCTTAATTATCAGAATCATAATTTTCTGTAAGTGTTTGAAGAATTTTTCACACAAGAAGAGGGATATGAAGGATAATATGCCTTTAGGGAAAGGGTCTTTCTCTAGACAAGGAACCGGAAATTGCATTTTTTTCCCTAACGTTAATTCGTAAAACGTTACAAATTCTCTTCATAAATCCACGCACTATTAAACCTAAAAATTCTGTTCCAAACTCCCCATTTTCGCAGGTGGCAAGCGAAATAGTAATTGCCACCAATGAATGAACCCACGACAAATAGCAAAACGAAGATAAATCAAAAAAAATTTTTGCACGCTTGAGAATCGGAGGATTTTTTTTTTTTTTTTTTTTTAGTTAGTAATTTAATTTTTAATAGCCCTCTAAAAATTTCAATTTTTTTTAGCAAATGTTGAACTTGAACATGTAAGAGATAAATGAGAGATATTACTGTGATGATGTCGAATTATTTTATTTCTCTCAATATATTTTTCTTTTTAATCTGTTTAATTAAGGAAATAATTTATTGAAAAGTTTATATATTAAATAAAACCTTTTTGTAAAAAAAATAGAACCGACTCCAAAAAGCAACTACTATTCAAACAACTAAAAAAAAAAAAAAAAAATTGGTACAAAATGAAACTGTAAATTGCGCCTAAATGTATAAAATAATTTCCTTCGCCAAACAATCTATAACACTACAATTAATCATAACTTTTGAAGTCGGCGCAAAATTAAATAAAAAATTTAATTAGTTTTTAAAGGTTTTATTTTAGATCGGTAGCAAGAAATGCTGTTGTCTCGAATGATCCATTTTCATGTTTCTTTTATTATTTTATCACTATATACAATTGGTCCATTAGTAGCATCTATATAGAACAGTGAACATTCTTTACAATGCGGTATTTATGTTTCTACGAAGTTAGAGTTTCCTTTGCAAATTTGATATAACTTTGATAACTATCATCCTTGGAGGCTTTTGGATTTGGCGATCAAAACGTAATGTAAAAATATACACGCAAGATGCATATTTTCATAATATATATTGTACGATGCATTGTTTTATATACGCTCTTAATATACCTTATGAAAACAATCATGATATCCCAAAGAAATTAAATATGTTTGCCAGGTAATTTTACGATTCTTCTTTCACCAAGGACGTCAGATACCAGCATCTTCGCCAACTTTTGCTGCTTACGAAATCTTATTTGTTTTCTTGAATCAAAGTAGTTTTCGGCTGCGTTTTGCAGCTGACAATGTGAGATGTGTATATTGAATAGGATTTGATTTTTGTATTGAATAAAGTTATAAATTTTTATTTAATTTTGCGCCGACTTCAAAAGTTATGATTAATTGTAGTGTTATAGATTGTTTGACGAAGGAAATTATTTTATACATTTAGGCGCAATTTACAGTTTCATTTTGTACCAATTTTTTTTTTTTTTTTTTTTTTAGTTGTTTGAATAGTAGTTGCTTTTTGGAGTCGGTTCTATTTTTTTTACAAAAAGGTTTTATTTTTCTCTTTTCAGTGAAAACTTATTCATATAGCAGAACATCAAAAGATGTTCGACGGCAGCTTCACAAATCACAACTTCCAAGAAAAGTGACATAACTCAAAAAATGGTTTATGTCACTGAAAAATACATGAAATGCACCCAATGTGAACAAAAAAGTTACATCTCCATATAGAAAGTTATCCACTCGAGAGACAGTTGTGCCAGTTTTATTCGAGTCATGTTATATTTAAGTTGATTTTTCTCAAATGCTGCATTTTTAAAATGTGTCACTTTTCTTGCCTTTATCAGATATGAGCAGAAAACTATCTATTGAATGAACATAAGTTAAGTTAAAAAGTCTTTAGAAATGTAAAGAACGGATACGCTGTATTCGTAACAAAAAGTCTGTTAGGCATATATATTGAACTTTATAGTGAATACGTATCACCCGCTGCGCTGGAAATTGCGCAGCTTAAAGTTCAAACAAAGAGCAAAATATGCATTGCAGCTGACGAACAGAAGTTTCGACATCGATACTTACATACTGCTTTTACCAGTGTAGCTGCATGCGTTCAGCAGTTAGAGTGAGAACAGATTTTTGTGAGTATCCTGTAATTTGTTTATATCTTAATGAAATCATAATGAAACCTATTTCAGGCCAAGATCATTACAACAAAAGGAGTATTAAAATTAAATCATCTCTTACAAAGTTAAAAGCTAACAAATTTCAACAACAACAACGAGAAACATGGTTTGTATTGAGAACCTCTTCCTTTATGAAGTCGGTTTAAAACGTCTATGCGTTAATCGATGTGATCGCTTACAATAACCATACATTGAATTTTACATAGCATAAATGTCACCCGCTACGCTACAACATATGCAATGTCGTTCAAGTGTGCACAAAATAGGAAATTGTGAAAGAACAAATGCACGTTTTAAGCATCCTGTTTTTAGCATTAATGTCTAAACTATCTTTTCGTACTAAATCGATGATGCTCTGTAATTTTATAATTCAGTTTTATTCCCTGTTTTGAACCGTTTTCGAGATAGGAACGCTAACTCCACTGTTTTCCACCAGCTGGCGCTGTAGGCGGTTGAATCGCGTAGCACATCTCCACTTTAGTACACCTATACATACCACTTTTATGACTAGGCTGCAGCTGTTCAGCAGTTAAAAGAGTCGGGACTGACTTTTTTGGGCCCCCTGTATTTCATTTCGATCGTAAAGATATTACAATGGGACGTATTTTAGACCAAGACCTTTACAATAAAACAAAAAGTATCAAAATCGGATCATCCGTTCAGAAGTTATGAGCTAACAAACAAAAACAAAAAAACATACGCTTAGAATTGAGAACCTCCTCCTTTTTGAAATCGGTTAATTAGAGCATCTCTTACGATGTTATAAGCTTACAAACACCAACAACACATAGCTCAAATTAAGAACACCCTGCTTTCTAAAGTTGGTTGAAAACGACTTTGCGCTAATCGATGTGACCGTTTACAGTAACAGTACTTTGAACCACAGAGTATACGTGTCATCCGCTACGCTGCAAAGTGTGCCACATAGTTCAAGTGTGCACAGCGTAGGAAATTGCGAACAAACAACTGCACGTTTTAATCTTTCTATTTTTAGCAATAATGTCTAAATACAGTCTTTTTGTAGTAAATCGATGATACTGTACAACTTCGTAATTAAATTTTCTCCCATCTTGAACCGTTTTTGAGATAGGAGTGCTAATTCCGCTGTTTTTCACCAGATCGCGTTTTATTTTCTTTAGATTGTAAAGATATTACAATGGGACCTCCTTCAGACCAAGATCTTTACAACAAAACAAAAATTATCAAGTAACCGTATTTTGAACTATATAGCGTATGTCTCACCAGCTACGCTACAACGTGTGCAATGTAGCTCAAGTATGCATGGTGTAAGAAATAGCGAACAAACAAATGCACGTTTTTAGCATTGTGTTTTTAGCATTGTATTTTTAGCATCATTGTCTAAACTATCTTTTCGCACTAAATCGATGATGCTCTGCAATTTTATAATTCACTTTTTCCCTCTGTCTTGAAACGTTTCCAAGACAGGAACGCTAGCATGAATCTCTGAACTATCTTTTTGTACTAAATCGATGATACTCTTCAGCTTTGTAATTCACTTTTTTTCTCTAGAACCGTTTTCAAGATAGGAACACTAACTCCGCTATTTTCCACCAGGTGGCGCTACAAACGGTTTAACCTTGTACTGCATGGCCACTTTGCTATACTTACATACAATTTTTATCACTATAGCTGCAGCCGTTTAGCAGCTAAAAGCGTTGGGACTGATTTTTTGTGGCACCCTGCATTTTCTTTAGATCATAAAGATATTACAATGGGACCTATTTCAGACCAAGACCTTTTCAACAAAACAAAAAGTATCAAAATCGAAGCATCCTTTCAGAAGTTATGAGCTAACAAGCATAAAAAAAACATACGGTTTGAATTGAGAACCTTCCTTCTTTTTTGAAGTCGGTTAAATAAAGAAAAAAAAGTCTTAAAGGCGGTGGTCTCAGAGGAAATCTTAATTTATATATTTTTGAAACAATTGCTTAGAAATTGTGTTAGGCATATCTTTAATCAGTTAATGAGTTTAATAAGTTTCTGATTCATGATGCATAATTTCTAAAGCAAAGAATATTTCTTTTGACATATAGGGCAGGTGCTCCAGTGATTGGCATGCTCCTGTAATTGACATCTATCCCGAAATAATTAATAAATAAGAAAAATAATAAAATAATTTATTTTACATATAAGAATTTTAACATTTTATGTCAAACACTAGAGCATAGGGTACTAATAATTGGTAAAATGAATAACTAGCAGTGTCAAACACTGGAACATAGGGGGCCAATTACTAATAAAATGAAAAACTGGCAATGTCAATTACTGGAACATTGAGTGGGTGTCAAATAAAAATTCATAATAATAATAATAATAATAATAATAATTGTTATAAAATGTATATATTTTAACATATATGTGGTTTTGAATGTCTTTCATACCATATGTACTAACTTAAGATTTCTAAAGATATTTTCTGATGACTAGAACATTAAAAACATCAGCGATTGCTCTAAAAGTGTCAATCACTGGTGCACTTACTCTAATAATTCATTATTTTACATCAGCATCGAAATTTCACAGGTAATAGCTTTGGAATTTCTCACAGGCAATTTGTCACAATCATATAAGCAAATAATTTTTGAAATCTCTAACAAACAATTTGTTTAAAAGAAAGCAAAGATTTTAAAATTATTCAATAACAACAAATATTTTTTTTTAAATTTATTTCATATGAATAAATTATGAATTCTAGAAGGTGAGTTTCAACAATAAAAAGGACTGGATTCACACTTTTAGATAATTTAACAAACAAATAATCTTAAAATCTCCCATATGCATTATTTTTTAACAACGTAAGCAAATAATATTGAAATATCCCATCACAAATAGTTTGGACCAAAAACTAGAAAATATTTAAATTTCTTCAACAAACATTTTATTTATTTATTTATTTATTTTCCTGTCGTTTAAATAATTTATCAATTCTTGAAGAGGAGTTTCAATTTTACAAGCAAAAATTTTTTTAATCTCCTATATCCTTTTTTTACCAATATAAGGAAATAAAACTAAAATATCTTTAAAATAATTTGTCACTTAAGAAGCAAATAATGTAAAAGTATTCAATAACAACAAACAGATTTTTTTCCTTACATCTATATAATTTATCAGTCCTTGAAGAGAAATTACAATAATAAAAAAGTCCAGGCTCACACTTTCAGGAAACTTTACAAACAAATAATTTAAAAATCGCCCTATGCATTTTTTTCTTTCTTTTCTTTTTTTTTTTTTTTTAATGAGTGAAATATCTAACAAATAATTTGTCTCAAAAACAAGAAAATATTTAAAAAGTGTTCTCAGAGATTTTTTTTTTTTTTTTTTTTTTTGAACAGGAGTTTCAACAACTAAAAAAAAAAAAAAAAAAAAAAAAACAGGCTCATACTTTCAGGAAATTTTACAAGCAAATAATTTAAAAGTTTACCATATGCATTTTTCTTTTCTATTTATGAAATATGTAACAAATAATTTATCACAAAAACAAGCGAATATTTTTAAAGTGTTCGATAAAGATAACTTTTTTTTTTTTTCTCTCTCTCTTCGTCTAAATGATTTATCAATTCTTGAAGAGGAGTTTCAACAATAAAAAGACTAAGCTCATGCTTTCAGATATGATGATTCACTCAGAGTGAGGGAGAGAAAATTCAATATACCTTTAACTTTTATTTCTTCGAACGAAAAGTATGGGCTTTATTTAATATCTGACAATGTCCATAAAGGCAGGAAGCTGTCGAAAGGAAGTGAATTGTTATGGAACGCAAAAACCAGCCTACACCAGGGTGTGCCTTAGCGTGGAGACCATTATTTATCTGAATTGAAGAGGTGATCATTTATATCTTCTCATCAACATGACGGAATATAAAATCTTGCATTAATTGTAAAAAATTAACATTGAAAAATAAAATTTCCGTAGACAAAGGTCACTTCAAATGTTTTAATGAATCTCAAAATTTTATTATTATTATTATTATTGAAAAGTTTTCGAATAAAATGTTGCAGCTTCTTTCTTCCTTCTTTCTTTTCTTTTCTATTTTTTGGTTATTTTCTTCTATATGTTTAATAAGATAGTACTGGAGTTTCAAAAATTTTCAACATCTGGTTTTTGCTGGATTCACGTGTTTTTGGATATCCTGATTTGACTATTTTTTTAAAAATATTTGTGTGCCTCTGTATTATACAAATTTTGTGATCAGTGTAGCTTAAGGCTGCACATCAGTCAGATTTCTCCCTTCCCATGCTATCCAATGGGATTTTATAAAAATATCTCATTCAAAGATGAAGTTTTCCGAATTCTGTCTTTTGAATATTACTCTTTGAACAGGTCGCTTTTTAGCTTAGTGAGCAATTTTTCGATAAAATCAATTTAAATGTTTCATTCCAGTAAGTAAATTATAGACTGTAAGTTTTAATCTCTAAGTGAAATATTTAAATTTATTTTTTCGAAAAATTTCTCACTATGCTAAAAGATGACCTGTTCAAAGACTAATATTCAAAAAACAGAATTCAAAAAACTTCATTTTTGAATGAGCTATTTTTATAAAACGAAGCAACGAAAATCCAATTGGATAATATGGGAAGGAAGAAAGGGAGCTCTATGGGAGGGAGAAGGGAGATGGTTCTCTATCGACATTGATGATGGAATCATACCAAACTTAATATATTAGATATTTATTAGAAATTCACTTGTTTATTTTTATCCAATAAATCAGTGGAAGCTTATAGAATTAGTAACGTATTTTGGGGCATTATACGAATTTCTGCAAACAATTATTATTGTTGTTGTTGTTGTTGTAAAATTATGTACATAATACTAATGAATTCAAAACTTTTAATACCCGAAGACCAAAAAACAAAAGAAAAAGACGTGTACAGTGCAGCCACATATCCTAAAACTAGCAGTGAGGACGCGTCCAAAATGTTGGAGGGATGCCAGCTTGACCGACAATTTGAAATTTGGAAAACATCCAATAATTCCGCGCTCTGTTATTGCTCATTTTCTCTGAGTCAGACGACTGTCACCCCTATTTTAGCACTGGACTCGTTGAGTTAGCACTTGTGCAGATGCTTCCATGGTTTCATGAAATGTGGTCGAAGAATAAACATGGATATAAATTTAAAAAAAAAAAAAAAGAAAAGAAAAGAAAAAGATAAGATTTTCTGGCCAGCTAAACTCGTAGAACATGTGACTACAAATAGAAACAAATGATGGTTAACAGTTAAAATTAAATATATATGTGTGGGTGTGGGTGTGGGTGTGTGGGTGGGAGGGTGTATGTATACAACGGCTGTGAAACCAATTAGGAAAATGGAAACTTCGCAATTAAATTCAACAAAAAATTTACAATTTGTGTAAAGGTAGAAACTTTATTTAGAGAAATTAGAGTACGTTCTAAAATATTTTAAGAACTTAAAATTTTGCTTATTATATCAAAATTTTTTTTGTTAAGAAAGAATTTTTACAATGTAATAAAATGCTATTACAACTGTTGCCTGTCTTACTCATTAAAAACAGGTTTCTCGTTACATACGAGCTCCTGTACCCAGGGACCGATTTACTCAGTTGGAGGCCCAGGGCACTCATGTTCAATGGGCCCCTTTTCCTCGTACTTTAATATTACAACAAACAAAACAAACCGCATATTTTTGATTCACGTGTCAAAAAATTTTCTCTTCTTTTCATTTTATTGGTAAGACTTAACTAGATCCGATGCTTGTCTATCGGATCAATGTACATCGCACCCGCGTATCTGCACTGTGGTGCTTGCCTCGGATTTAGTTAGCCTTAGTAAGACTTTGGAATGCAGTATCGGTAGTATGCAGTTGTATTTGCGTTTAGCAAAAATATTGCAATTTTTTCAATGAACTGACAGTTTCCTTGAAAGATTATACCGCTGATTTATATAACAGCGCATTAATACCTCCATCTATCGATGAAAAAACAAAAAGCAATGATCATTATAACAAAATTTGGAAATTTTTCATTTAAACTATTTTTTAAAATGTATGATTGAATTTGTTGGAGGCCCCCCTCAGTGAGAGGGCCCAGGGCACATGCCCCGAATGCCCTGTACCCGAGTTACGCTGTAATCGGTACTTCCAAATGCATGAAGAAGTTTTAACTTTTTAGCAGTACCGACAAAAATTCGAATTATTTGTTTGTGTAAAAAACATCTACCCAACACATAACGACAAATTAAAAAATAATAAAAATATAGTTAACTTAAATTATATCCCCCCCCCCCCCCAAGAAAACAAGAAAATTTAAAAACGAATTTTAAAGTACCAAAATTATGATGATAATCATTTCGATAAAATTTCTTTCGCATTTTCTAATTACATATTGCATTGGTAAACATTTTAAATGATAATTTTTATTTTTTATTTTCATTTTAAAATATCCTTTTTCATTATTTTAATTTGGTTTCTAGTTACTGTCAAATTTTGTGTACAAATATTTTCTGACAAATTCAGCACGCGAATTACATGTGATTCTTCAAGTCTACAAGCCCCACCAGTGGCCGAGAGGTTCTGCTCGCAAAGCTGATTGATGGAAGATGCCAGGTTCAATCCCAGATCGCACTCGTCTGCCTAACCATTCGGAGCTTTCCGTGGTTTTCTCTGAAACTTGCGTAAAGACGGACCTGGGACCCTAGACCAGTCAATTGGTCTTGATTGCTCTAAGGTCTCTAACACCTATATCACCAACTTATCCTAATAACCAACACCACCAACATCAAGTCTGCACATAAACTATTACAGTTTCAATGAACTTCAAAAGCTGTAATCTAGCAAGTACGTAATGTAATTTTCGGAAATTATATGATCTAATAGTATTCTAAAAGTTTTAACGTTTAATGTCTCATTTAAATTTTGTAGAAACAACACATCTATTAACGTCGTCCGGTTATTATCTTATTTTGAACAGTAAGTCGCCTTTTTGAGTTCCTCTAAAATGTTGTATTATTTAACAAATTAATTTTATGCATTCATGGTTAAATTATTCAAATTTTATCCTCAGCAATCTATGCCGTGAATGCCACTGACGTATATATACACAAGAAGCACATAAACTATTAAACATGAATGCATGAAATCGTTTTCGAAAGTAAAGTACTTTCTTAACGCCTAAAGGCGCCAGCTTGTTTTTTTTTTTTTTTTTTTTTTTTTTTTAATTTACTTTTACATGACCCTCAAGCGATGTGTTAATATAATATAATGCTATAATACGGTGTCGGCAACTTCTAGGGACTTTTTTATTCAATATCCATCACTAACTTTTTATAGCAATGCTATGTGTCTCATTGTCATGTGTCTGTCTAATCGACTATTATATATATCAAAAATCATTCTTCAAAATTAGTGGTGATTGTTAAACAAAAAAGCCAATAAATTTTGGCAACACTGTTATAATATAGTGTCAGTTTTGTAGACTAATTAAAGTTTCTTCCAATAAATTAGTTCTTCTACAACTGGCTGTAGTTTTGGTGAAAATTATTTTGATTGTAGTAATTACTAAAATGTATATGGAATTCTTCTGTAAAATGCGCATAAAGTAAGTTATAATTTTCTCATTATAACGAAGAAATAAAAAAATTTATCGGCTAACCACATTGGCATTTAAAAATACATTGAAAATTGCAAAAACCTTCTGTATTTAAATATTTAATGATTTCATTCACTTTTTAGACTTCATAAACCTTTAGTTGACTTAAACCATTGTGGAGATATGCGACATATTTATTTATAGATCTAAATATTTACTAAAGCAAAAAGTAACTTCCACAAAATAATTTGACTGAAAATACTATAAAGTAATAATATGTTATGATAATCATGCAGAAATATGAATTATTTCCAAATTTAAAGTATTTATTGAGAAAACTAAATACGTTATTATTATTCCTTTGTTTTTTTTAAGCATCCACTCCAGAAAACGTTCATGTTTTGTTTTTGTTTTTTTAAGTGCTTTCGAAAAACTCAATTCCTCAACTAATTTTTCATCAAATTGACATGTTTCACAACCACAAAGCAAAAAACGTTCTCATTATTATTTCGTATTTATAAAAACAAGAAGGGAAAAAAAAAAATACTAAGTGAAAAACAGTGAAAAATACAGACATTTTAACATCCTTCCAAGCAGTTTTTCGTCTAGCACCGATAGCTTGTCATAAATTGAATGACTGATGGCTTGTTGGAGGGCTAGCCATGAATGGCACCAAGTTGTCCTTTCTTGAAGTCCTACTTCCGTCAGAAAATTGATAAGAAGATAAGTGTCGTATCAGAATTGGGATCTCTGTTTCAGAGAAGGATCAGTGCAGCAACGTTTCTCTATATCTCTACCACTAATATAAGTATACTGATTGCTTCTAAGTATACCTTCTTGATCACCGATATGGATTTGCCTTTTTGACAGTTATATCATATCAAGAGGGAAAAAATTCGCTACACAAGAGATTTAATTAGTGGAGATCGAAAAGATCGTAGTATTAGGTTAGATTAGAGACTGATTACATAGATTTTAAAAATCCCATGTCTTCTTAAGTGGATATCACCCAAAATAGGGGGTCGCATGTTTAAGATTTTCCATTGAAAATTTCAACCCCGAATTCTGTATCAGATAGGGACACGACACCTTTACTTAACTGTTATGATATCTAGGTTAGATGGCTTCAATAGCCATGGCGCCCCTACGAGATTCTTTTCAGCGGACGTATAAATAAAAGATAAATAAGTAGTACACTATTCAACCAGTAGTATACTATTCAATAGCAACCAGCTATTCTGTGTGTTTTATGTCTCGGTCAATCGTTCGACTGCGCTTCTTTTTAATAACATAGATGGTTGAGAGATATTTTTTATGGCAGTGTTCAAGAAATAGTTGTAAATAAGATTAAACAAGTGTGTCAGTTTTTGCGCATTACATCTAACTTGATAGAAACCGACAGCTTAAAGTAGATTCCGAGCCACTACGAGCACCTATGCCTGAACCGGGATTCGAACCCGGCAACTGGAATGGAAGCTGAAAGTCAGAGAACTAACCATCCCGTCACGTAAACTTTCAGATTTTTAAACAGGTGTCAAAGATGGCTGAAATTTTTTTCTTATGGAAAATATGGATCGGGCTCGTACCGCTGGCCTCGTTGGCTGACTTCTGGAGCTGACTTCTGGAACAGAGGTTCCGGGTTCGAATCCTAGGTGTGATGATTGCTTGTTGTTTCCTTATATGCGGTTAAAATCAATGTCTTTATTTAAAGAAAAAAAGTTAAATATCCTTGTGGTTTCGATAATTTGAGATATAAGAGGCCCTCGAGACAAGCAAAAATATCAGTAGCAAGCAAATAAAGAATAAATAAATAAATAAAAGGGCGCTGAATCAGCTTTTGGTTAAAAAATTAATTTTTTATTTTGATATTATTACCTTTATTTTACACGATATATACTATGATTTCATAGACTCAGAATCGTGCCTCAAAATATCTATTATATAGTGAACTATACAATTGCATCAAAGCTGCAATGAAAAACATTTGCTGTAATCGGAACTAGAAAATGAAAAAGTTCTTTTATTTTTATTTTTTAACTCTATTAGCAGCATTTATGCTTTAAATCTAACAACACATTTGAAACAGATTTCAAAAACTTTCATTATCTGTTTGAATTATTGAAAAAGTCGATAGTTTTTTGCTTTTTAATATTTATTTTGCATTTAACATAGATAATATTGAAAAATAACAATTCAGACTATCTTCTTTTTTATATTTATTTTCTTTAATATAAACATCAAAACAGGGAAGTTATTTCAAGACATTTTGAATTTTTATTTACTTATTTATTTTAATAGATAAAGTGTGTAACTACGTTTCTCGCGCCGAGCCCTGAAGACAATTCTAAAATCTTGTAGGGGTGCCAAATTGATTGACAGGCTGAGATTTGGTAAACATCCAGTCATTCGGCGTTCTCTTATCGCTATTTTCTCTCAACCACGAAGGTTATCACCCCTATTTTAACACAAGTCTCGTTGAGTCAGCACTTGCGCCGTAGCTCGTGGTTAAAGAATATTCATTTTTTGCTTTTCGTGTTCAATTTATTTATTTACAGGAATAATCATAGAGATTTGTGCTATGTTAGCAGTACTTCAAAATTTTACCTCCGTTTTTGTTGCATTTAGAAAATAAGCGCTCTTTTCTATTTTCTATTATTTTATTTATTTATTTATTTGGAAAATCTAAACAAGTGCGGTAGAACCTGATTATAATAAGGAGAAAAGAGCAGCAGTATTTACAGAGACCAATTGTAATTACAGAGACCAATGACCAATTATAAAAATTAGGAATGCTAGTTCAAAAGAAGAATTTCAAATGCCCTTCCCCAATAGATTATACAATTTAAAATATTGAATTTAGGATTCCTGTTTTCAGGAAAGCATGAAAAGATTAGCCACGAGCAATTATTTGTTATAAATGTATCCCCACTCCACCCCCCATAAACAAAATTAAAATTTTGTATAATTGTAGTGATTGATGGCAGTTACAGCTTTTACATTCACAGTTTAGTATCGTGAAAATAAATACTACACTAACATAATTAACAATAACTCTCAATTTCGAATTTTTTTTTAGCTACTAGTAGTTAAATTTTCACCATTATGGAAAAAATATATTTAACATTAATTCATTTATTTCAACAAATTTATAAAAGAATATATATTTATATAAAATATTTTGCTGTCATTTACACGTTTCATTTTTCGACTAATTAAGGTTAATGACCTTTAAAACAATTTATTTCATATTTTATTTCAAATAGCAACCGAGTCAATTAAGGCAAATGACTGGAGAAAAGATTATCTATTCAAGACTGCTCGTCTGATTTAAACAAAAATGCAGCACAGTCAGTTGTAAAGTACTTTACTTGAAGAAAAGTGAAGAAAATCCGTTTATCCATTTACTTTGCAAATATTTGCTCCATATACATAGAAGCATTTCTTTGGTTATAAATGATTCATTTACATTTTTTTTTTTTTTTTTTTTTAAGTAAGGTTCTTTTGCAGGGCTTTTTAATAGGGGGATTAACTTTTAAACCTAACTTTGTTAAAAAAGCTGTTTTGTAAATACATTGTTTAATTGTGTTACATATTACTGTCTAAGTTTTTTTTTTTTTTTTTTTTTTTTTTTTTTTAATCCTTGTTAATCTCCAGTTGCAAAACACACTTTTATTAATTATTGCGTGATAAAATTATTGAAAATATTTTTCCAACATTTTTTTCTTATTTCTTTCATGAGTTTAATTTCTTTGAAGCGATTTATATATATGTAATTTATATATTATACAGTTAGTGCTATAAAGTATAAAATTAACTTTTAACGAAATTCTACAAATTCTCCAGCACTATTCAGTTCACATTAAAAGAAATAAATAAATAAATTAGGGCTGTGCCGATTAATCGGTTCGGTTAATCGATCAATGCTTAGTCCCGATCAATTTTTTTAATCGAGTTAATCGAATCGATTAATTCGATTAAAAATTTTCAAAATCCGATTAAAATTTTTAAACTACGAATTAAAGTAAAAATGCTGTTCTGCCTACAAAATATTTCTTCGCATATTTTGCTAACAAACATTCTAAGAAACATCCATCAAATAATGAAAAAGCAAAAATAAATAAATAAATAAATAAAAATAAATAAAAATTCTCAAAAAAAGTTGTTGCACTTTTGTTGATACAGAAAAGGGAGGGGACAGTTATTAAACAAAATGACGTTCCATGTGCATTCTGGAGCAACACCACCCGTATAGCCTTCTGCAGAAAGTGTTAGCTAGGATAATAGTATTCTCAGAAACAAGAAGCTTTCAAAAAATAAAAATGCTAAAAAGAAAAAAGAAAAGAAAGAAAGAAAGAAAAGAAGGAATCGAGATTTCCACTATCCCTCTGATGGGGGAAATGTCAACAGAGTTTCACAATATCTTCAAGCGTTTATTGTCTGATCAGAATTGCTGATAGTAGCTATTGAAGTAGATACAGAAAATAACATTCTGTGTTCTAGTCCGATGTGACAAAGAAGTACTAAAATATAAGAATTTGATATTTTTATGATAATGATATGGAATTTTGAGAATTCATTTAAAAATAGTGACAAACGAGATAGACAAGGCCTGCAAATACAAAACTAAAATATGTGTAAATTCATTTAACGTTTCTTTCAAAATTAATTGCAAAATTAATTTGTTAAAAAAATTGAATAAGTGAAAATATTTATATAGAATTAACAATTAAAGTCGCCAATTATTACTCTGAAAATTGATTTAAATTTCAGCTATGAAACAGATATAGTTGATTAGAAAAAAATTTTTGAAAAAAAAAATTTCTCAGTCAAACTTATGAATAATATATATATGTTTTTATACACAATATGAGAGTTTTATTCATCAATGAAATAAAATTGTATAAAGAAAAATGAAAACCAATTAAAAATTCGATTAATCGATTAATGAACTACGATTAACCCAGTTAAAACTCTTGATCGATTTCCACCCCTAAAATAAATAAATAATAATAATAAAAGTACATTTGCTATTGAAAACATTTTACAAAAATTCAACAGCGCCGTAGTGAGGCGAAATATATATATGTATATATCCATCATCCGCTGAAATTCTGTTATATTACTAAGAAGTTAGAATTCCCAGAAAAACAGTTACCACAGAACAAAATATTCTGAGAAAACGAGCATCTTAAATAAAAGTAGCATCCTAGATGGAACGTAAATTGAAATATCTCACAATAAATAAAAGATAAAAATGAAAATAAACATTGCGCAAGGTCATTAAACGCAACAGTTTAACTATCTATCACTAAGTAACAAATTTCCATTCACTTTCTTTTTTTTTTTTAATAAGCTTCCTATACTTATATCAATGTGTTCTTTTTTCCGTGAGCGCAATTCTAAGCCGAAATGAAGCTTTCGTATTTGTTTATTTTGTCCAACTCTTTTATGCGCACCGCATTTCTTGGTAGTTGTTTGGAGAATAGCTTTAAGTTTTGTAAGAGATTTTGTTAACTAGCAGTCAGCCCTATCCCTTTATCCAGGTGGCGGATATATTAAGCAGCTGCTTCCGCCCTCCGAAGCACTTCCGTTGCTCGTGGCACTCCGTTTCCGCTCTCTCTCCACCCCGGAAAGCATAGAGCTTTTAAAAGATGTATGCAGGAAATATAGTAAACAAGAAATTTCTCCACCTATTTAGTCACGTGCTCCCCCCCCCTCCTTAGTAACCTACATCAGGATGGGGTGCTTGTAAACATAGCGGATTAGAAAACCCTTGCTGTACACAAAACGAAAAACTATAAAAAGAGCCCTAGAGACGTGAACCCTGATTTTCTCATATAATTTATTTCCCTTTATATAAAAGTAGACAGAAATTGTAACACTGAAGTTTTTCACAGGTTCTAACTAGCTCTTTATATATTTTAGATTTCAATAATAAACAGCTCAAATCAGAGAAAAAATTCAGATGTTTATGTGTTATTCAGATGTCAAATTACTAATTTAACGTTATTTGCAATTAATAATAAAATTAATAATAATAATTTGTCGTGTTTTAAGAGAAAAAATAAATAAACTAAAAATGTGAGTGAAACAGAATATCAAATGCTTAGATTAAACATAATATTATTGAAGAAAATATATAGTACCAGCACACTACTTAATATGGATATAGATAGATAGATAGATAGATTACATAGTGTTAAAGTATTTAAAATAAATAAATAAATAAATGGTGCCAATTTAGGCTAAATAGATGCAACCAAAATTTTTAGAAATTTGGTGCTAAAGTTCTTCATTTTAACTGATCTTATAACTAAAAGGGTGAAATAAATCTATTACCAAATTCCTAAAAAATATTCATTGCAGCTAGAAGTACCTCAATTGGCAAGACACCATGTTTTTGGTGAAAGGTTGAACTTTATTTTTAAAAATGTATATATACAATTTTAAAATCATTTTCATCACTACTTACATAATATTTTTAAATATAAGGCAATAATCCTCATTATCACAATTAATTAATTAATCAATATTATTTTTATAAATATTATTATTATTTTAAGCAATCAAATAAAATGTGTTAAACTAATTTTTGGAACTTGAGAATTATAAATCATTTATCATATAGCAACTGGCGGATATTAATAGAAAAATGTAGTAATTATAACTGCTATTTCGTTTTTGAAACTTGAATGACAATTCTAACTAGTATGATGTAGCCACCACAAGACTTTCTTCTATATAATTTTTCACAAAATTCATGCAATACAATTTATTTATTAAATTATTAAATTATTTTCCATTATAAATGCAGACGATTTTTATCTGACAGAATCATATCAGAAAATGCCGAAATAAAGTAATTTGTTGCCAATATAAAAAGAAATATATATATATATATATATAATAAATAATTTAATTCCTTTACAATACTCAGCAAATAAGAGAAAGATGAAAATACCAACAATGATATTAATATTTAGAAGGATTACTTATAAAGTTATTGTCACAAATACCATTTAAGTAAAATTCACCGATTAGTAAAATCATGTTAAAATACTTACACAGAAGAGAAATGACGTAGATATCACTAATGCCTAAAACAATGAGATAGTTTTTTTAATCCATTTATCGAGTAAATTCAGCAACACAAGATAAGAATTGCAAGAAATAAGAATAGCAAGAAATATATATATATATATAGAAGAAATATATATATATATATTTCGTTAAAAAATGAAAAAAATCGATAACTTTGTTTTAAATTATCACAGATCTGTAGTTTAGCCATTCGTTTTAAAGGGGTTGACAAGACCTTTCGAAATATACCCATATTGAAAATTTACACCTCCCCCCCGGGGGGGGGGGAAGCGATGCTACCACATGCACAAACTTTTTTTCCTAGTTTACTACTACTATTATCAATAATTCATATTAATTATAATAATTTTAAAATCACACATTAAAAATAACTCTCATTATGTACATTTATACGAAATTTTGTCCTATACTGCCATGTTAAAAATTTAGAAAACAAAAAAAAATGGGATCACAGCGCCACCTGATCCCCAAATCTAATCAGCACCAGTTTATGTCAGGGTCCAACTAAATACCAAGTTTGGTTAATTTTCGTTCTTTGATTCGTGTGATACAGCGTCCACAAAATTTGTGATACACACATAGATAGATAGACATTTTCTAAAAACAGTCGAATCGTGTTCAGAACATCCCGAAACGTGTAAATCCATCGCAAACTGGAGTTCGAAAATTTTCACGAATTCAACACTTTCTCTCTATATATACAATATATATATGCAGAAGAAAGTAAAAATTTCATGCATGAAAAAAAAAGTCTGGATTTTATGTCTCTTCTCACAGTGAGATAAAGGATAAATGGTAAAATGATAAAATATCTTTAAAAGCCAAATAATAAGACGCATTACAACAGAAAAAAGAAACCATTCAATGAAAATTTAACTTCAAATTGAAAATTTAACTTGATATTGTTTACATTGTTTTCCCCTTTAATGCAAACATATGTTCGTCGATAAGCTGCCCAGACAGTGTAGTGGTTAGCGTACCTGACTCCTACACTGTTGGGCCTGGGTTCGAATCCCGGAGAAGGCATGGATGTGATTGGTGATTGGGTTTTACGTCGCACTAATGCTGCGCAGATGGGCAATTGGCGACGGTCTGGGACACACCCCTAGAGGTGGTCCGGAGGCATGCCATCACAATTTTGATCCTCCACGGAAGGGATGGCTCTCCCGCTTCGGTAACCCCCAGAGGTATAATTTTTGATGGGAACATGGAGGACATTGTGGCCACGACAGATTTTACGTGCACCAGACACCATTAGCGGCATGGATGTGTTGTCCCTGTTAAGGGTAGCGATGACCGCCCATCGGGTGCCCCTTCACAAATGGTCATCAATTCGGCGACCCCTGGCCAATGCCGTAAAGTTGCAAGTGCCGCGCCATTAAATTAAAAAAAAAAAAAAAAAAAATGTTCGTCGAAAAGATTTGTACGCCAAATCACGCAACAATTTTCGTTTTTACTTGCATAGAAATCTTAGATGTCTTAAATACGTACAGTTTTAGTTTTTGGTTTCAAGTGTCGCTCTATGATGGTATTTTGCACATTAAGGCTCATTACATCGGGACCTAGGGCTTCCTGAATTCCGAACTACTACTAACAGGCATGTAAGAATCGGAATTCTAACCCGACACCTGACAACTGCGAAGACCAGATGATTATGGACGGACTCTAAAAAAATTAATTTTTTATGAAAAAGGAATATTTAATTGATATCAGTTTTAGGTTTCATTTTTCAAAAAAATGCATGCAAATTTCAAACTTCATTTTTAAGGCTTTTATTTATTTATTATGTTAAATGTATTGCATTTATCGATTAAAAAATATCCATTTAAAATCAGAATAGGAATACTTCATAACTCAGCACATATCAATAATAATTATTGCTTTCTTCTGTATGTATATATAGAGAAAGTATTGGATTCGTGAAAATTTTCCAACTCCAGTTTTCGATGGATTTACATGTTTTGGGATGTCCTGAATACGATTCGACTGTTTTTAGAAAATGTCTGTCTCTGTGTCTGTCTGTGTGTGTATCACAAATTTTGTGAGCGCTGCATCTCACGAACCAATGAACGAAAGTTAATTAAACTTGGTATTTAGTTGGACCCTGACATAAACTGGTGCTGATTAGATTTTCGGAACAATGGCCAACAGGTGGCGCTATGATCGCACTTTTTCTAAATTTTTAACATGGCAGTATAGGACAAAATTTCGTATAAATGTACATAATGAGAATTATTTTAATTGAGTGATTGTAAAATTAATATGAATTATTGATAATAGTAATAGTTAACTAGGAAAAAAAGATTGTGCACGTGGGAGCATTGCTTCTTCTCCTGGGGGGAAGTAACCCCCGGGGGGAGTAAATTTTCAATATGGGTATCTTTCGAAAGATCTCGTCAGTACCTTTAAAACGAATGGTTGAACTACAGATCTGTGATAATTTAAAACAAAGTTATCGATTTTTTTTTTTTTTTAAATCTTTTAACGAAAAAAACTTGGGGGGGGGGGGGGGGGGGGTGAGATCTTATATCTTCTGGTTTGCAAAAAAATTACATCTTTCGGCATTTAGTGATAATATAATGACTGTCAGATAAAAATCGTCTGCATTTATAATGGAAAATAATTTGATAATTTAATAAATAATTTGTATTGAATAAATTTTGTGTAAAATTATATAGAAGAAAGTCATGTGGTGGCCACATCATACTTGTTTTTTGATTATAATGAAAAGTTTCAAGTTTTGATTCCGAAAGGTCCAAAATTAAAAAAAAAGGAGGGGGGAGAAATAATAATTGCATTTAAAGCTATCAAAATGATTTCTTTCTCATTCAACATGTATAATAATTTGCGCTTTAAATAATTAAGATTTTAATTTCCTCCCTTCAGTCAGTGCCTGATTTAAGGCAGGGCATTCGGGGCATGTGCCCTGGGCCCTCACAGTGAAAGGCCCCAAGAAATTCCATCATACATTTTAAAAAATAGCTAAAATTAAAAATTTCCAAATTTTGCTGTAATGATAGTAGTTTTTTGTTTTTCGTCAATGTATAGAGGAATTACTGTGCTGTTTTATAAATCCGTGTGATGATCTTTCAAGGAAACTATCAACTCATTAAAAAAATTGCAATATTTTTCGCTAAATGCAAATACAACTGCATACTACCAATACTTGCATTTGCATTCCAAACTTTTACTAGGGCAACTAAATCCGAGGCACACATCGCAATGCAGGTACATGAGGGCGACGTACGTCGATCCGATAGATAAGCCATGGATCTTGTTTAGCCTTACTCTTACCAACAAAATGAAAAGTGTTGTGAATTTTTAGACGGCTGAATCAGAAATAAGCGGTTTGTTGTGTTTGTAAAGGGGGCCCATTGAACATGAGTGCCCTGGGCCTCCAAGTGAGTAAATCGGTCCCTGCCTCCAGTAACAGTAAAAACGAATTTGAATCATTTATTTTACGTAAATAAATAAAAATACAATTAAAGACTATTTTAAAATGAAAATATTTCCTTTTTAAATTTATTTTTTCAATCATCAAAAATTATAAATTATACAAATAATCAAGTACTTCAAAAGTTTGAGTATGCTCGTGAAATTGAAAAAAAAAAAAAAAAAAAAAAGAGAGAGAGAGAGAGTGATGGAGGGGGGGGGGGAGGAGATAGAGAAATTAACTATGTGGAATACGAAGCTTCAATCAATTTACAAATAGAATTTGTTTATTGATTGGCGACTCAAACTTGAGAGAGAGATATTTTTGAGGTATAAAATAAATAAAAGGGGCACGAGAAAAATAAATAAAATTTTATAAATAATAATAATAAAGAAAGATGCCAGTTTAGGTTAATTTAGTTGCAACCATTTTTTCCCCCTTAAATTTAGGGCTAAGTTTCCCTATTTTATTAATCCATCTTAGCAGTAAGCATTACTAAAATGATGAACCTTGTCACCAAATTTAGAAAAATACAAGGTTCTAGCTAATTTGACCTAAATTGGCATAATTTTATTATTATTATTATTACTTTCTCTTACCCATATGATGGTATAAAAAGTATTTTTTTTTTTTTTATTTTTTTTTTATTTTTTTTTTTTTTGTGTCAAATTTTCGAAATTGAGTTTTTGCTATATTTTCACGCTTTAAAGTCCCCTGAATCCGAAAATTAGGTTTTTATTGATTGGTCTGTGTGTTTCACTGTCACTGTCTCTGTGTGTGTCTGATATCAGTATAAATCCAGAATAAATATTAGCAGGAAGTCCAAACTTGGTATTCTAAATCTGCATTATATGGGGATGCTACTTCAAACATTTTATTGAAATCGAATAAATAGTTCGTGTTCGAATAAATAGTTCGACCCATTCAAAAGAATTCAAATACATTACTTCTATCGGCGAAATTTCTGGTAGGGGCAGTTTAACATCTTTAGACTGCAATAAACAAAATGAAATTAACATATATTTTTATATGCATAAAAGCATGTTTAGAATAGAATATGGCATGAAAATAATTCACCATTTGTTTACAGAGTCCTAGAAAAGGTTCGGATATATTAGGACTATACTAAGAAATTGCTGATAGTGAATTTTAAGTTGTGTTTTGCGTTTTTCTTATTGTGCTAAATTTAAGCACATAATGTTGTCTGTATATAATTTATAGGCAATATATAAAGCTACCCAAAATTGAACAAATAAATTCTTTTCTCTTGAATATAATTTATTGAAGTGTTTTACTAAATTTCATCAGGTCCAGGAAAACTGCTGAGGAAGGATAATTATTTACTTCCTCATATGAGAAAGTAATTATCATTCCTCAAGAGTTTTAGCAATTATCACTCATATAACGCAATTATCACACATATACCTCCTATGAACCTACCTCCTAACTATGAACCTAACTATGAACACATATACCTCCTATGTGGTCTCGTAAGTTGCATAACTGTTCAATATATATTTTTTGCGTAGCTGTTTATTAGACGAATATAGCGTCGGTTACTTTAGTACTTTATTGTTTCAGTTATACTAATTTGTGTTATACAGCTATTGTATAACACGAATCTATATTAATAAAATCAGACTTTTGCCTGTAAATTTTTCAGAGTAAAAAAAATTTGTGATATCTTCACGTTTCACCCATTGTGAAATCCAAAAATGACTTCAGAAAAAGTTTTGTATGTGTGTGTGTGTGTGTGGGGGGGGGGGGGGGTTCGTCATTGTGCCTGTATGTCTGTAACGCTATTTTTGTCTGGGTATTACGTGAGAACTGCTGGGCGGAATTCAACGACACTTGGCAGGAATTTAGGTCTGTATCTATTATAAAATTATACCTATCGAACAGTTCAAAATTTTGATTAGATTTAAAGATATGGCTACAAAAATCCTGCGCATGTGCCTTAAACCTTTTGTCAGTAAATATATATATGTAGTATAATATGCAGATATATATATATATATATATATATATATATATATATATATATATATATATATATATATAAGTGAAAATTTACAAATTGTACTTGTTAAATATAATAATCCATTCTCTGTCTTCATCAGCATAGTAAGCTGCAACTTAGAAAAAAAAAATATATATATATATATATTTAATAATATACTGTGAAGAATAATTAAATTCCCGGGCGAAGAACTGGCACAACAGCTAGGTATATACGTTTAGTTTAGTAATGTAATAGAACTATATCTAGGTGTGCTTATGTGTGAGGCCTGAATAAATAAATAAATAAAAGAACATATCTACGCATGTAGTAGCTTAAAAAAAAAAAATAATAATAATATTTCTAGATTTGTTTGAAAAACAAATGCTTATTCAGAGTTCGATTATATTTAGAAAAATGCTTATAATTTCCTGACCAAGGAAAATTTTTTATAATTTATTTTCAAAATTAAATCTAATCAAGTACTAAAACGTTTACACAAGAACATAAAAAGTTGTAAATAATATTAAAAACTATTATTTCGATAAAACAAATTACAAAACTTAAATTTTTAATACAAATGATATTGCTTACAAATAATAATTATTGTACTTAACGCATTTTTTAATAATAATCTTTGAATTTTTTAATTATCTTTCCAGTTTTGATTTTATTCCTTATACCAGTTATTATACAGGTCTGCCATGAACTTTTTTTTTTCTTTCTTTAAACTGATATGTGTTTTTCTGATGTATTTTTAGATGCTGATTAAGAAAAAAATATTAAAAATTTTTCATCACGTTCAGTTTTCACAGAAAATGTGATTTATTTGAGATAAATGAGTTTAAACCTCCCCTTTTTCAAATCCCACATCAGTTTTTTTTTTTTTTCGGAAAATTTAAGTGTTGTGAGCGAAGAACAAGGAGAACGATTTCCTCAAGACATCAAAGAAATGGAAAAGAAACATCAAGTCTGATGGAAAGTTAACATTTTAGCATATTATTGTTGGATGCTGCAGAGAGTGCTCATAAGCCGTGCAGAAGAGAAAAAGCTCTAAACGGAGTTTCGATATAAAGAAACAAGACTTTTAACAGATAAAGTCTAAATAATAGCCTATTTTAATGTACTGTATATACAATTCGATTCTGTTATATCCTCTGTATGAATTATTTTGATCTTTATCCTTACTATGTGTCGAGCCGGTTGAAGACCGTCGTGTGCACTAGTGGTGGCGGGTGAACGTAAAATCTTTCGTGGCCGCAATGTCCTCCATGTTCCCATCAAAATTATACCTCTAGGGGTTACCGAAGCGAGAGAGCCATCCCTTCCGTTGAGGATCAAAATTGTGATGGCATGTCTCCGGACCACCTCTAGAGGTGAGTCCCAGACCGTCGCGAATCGCCCATTGCGCAGCAATGTGCGACGTAAAACCCAACCAACCAATCAACCTTACTTTGTGAAAAACCCTTACGTTATAGGAAGAAAAGCTAAGCATTTCTAAATTCAGCGTATCAAAAAACATTAAAAACACCGAAAGCAGTGCATATATATATATATATATATGTGTGTGTGTGTGTGTGTGTGTGTTATATTAAACAGATAACAGGAATCAGAAAGACTTATTAAAGGCAGTCGTTCACATAAGCAGTTCTTTAATGAATTCAAGAGCTCAAATCGCATCTCGCGAAGATGAGCATTTTAAATCTGAACTAAAAATTCTCTTTTTCATTCCAAGCAACTGTGATCACATGGTCGCATGACTGGCTTAGGGGAAGTCATACGATACAAGGGAAGAGGAGACAGAAGATTCTAGATTAAAATTACGTTTGAATTGTACAATATAATAAACAACGGTTTAGTTTCATCGGAAAATAAAATAAAATAAGTTTAAGAATTGAGAACAAGTTAATGAATGAGGAATTACTGAAATATTTAGAAAATTAATTAATAAAGAATTAATTAGGACGCTATCAATAGATTAGTGGGAGGCAGAATCATTTAAGTTGGAGAAATGAAGCTTTAATTTTAAGGGGGAGCGGGCTTTTAATTATATATATGTATATATATATATATATATATATATATATATATATATATAAAGTACGATTTCATGCTACTATTATGAGTGAAAAATACTTGATCTGTAACATACTTTATGCTGCTGTCAAATTATACAAGTAAAATAAATTGACAAATGTAATAAACATACATAAGCAAATGTAGTCTACAAGTAAGAGAAATTCGTTATCGTTATAATATACTTTATTTTTCTTTCTTTTTTCTTTTTTTTTTTTTTTGGAAAATTTTGCAACCTTACTAATGTTTTTTACTCTTCTGACGTACCTACGTTAAACGTACTTAATAGGTTAATGACTTTTAACTTTCTCATTTACTGTATTGTACAGAAATTTTAAAATAAAATTAAAAAAACTATTATACTCCAAACTGTAAACTTTTCTATTTTGGATAACTCTCTGTTTTTTTTTTTTTTTTTCTCCCACTTACTTTTTTCTTAATATCCTTCTGCTGTCTAAACTAGCGTAGCTCATTCTGTTAATTCTATCTTACTCTGTTGCTCTATAGATGATACAGTATGATAAGCAGCCATCGAAAAGAGTTAGTAGTGCATCTAGCTAAAATAGTATCACAATTACAATAAATGAAAAATGCGTATAAAAAATGAAGTGGAATTTTTAAACTGATCAAAAGGTATGTGACCTCTTAAGTTCATCATATCAGTTGAGAGGGAAAGGGGAGAATTTTTTTTTTTTAACCCTAAAACTCTTTCGTGACAGGTGGTGCATGACCTAAAACTCATGATCTAGTGAGTGGGGAGTCTTAATCAAAGGGGGGAGAAAATGATACTCACTTTCATTTTTATGTAAGGATGAGATGTAACTTTACTCAAATTTCTAGTGACTCGGAGATAGAAAGAACATAAATAGTAGAAGTTAACAAACTTCTTTTTTTATTTTATTTTATTTTTTTTTGTTCTGTTTTATACATTGTCGGTCCAAATTAAAGCAATAAACTCTTTTTTTGTTTTCTTCTTTCGCGCCTAACTTTTAAGCAAATGCACGTATGACCATAAAACATAGCTAGCATGTTCATTAACAAATCATTATTCGAATTTTATATAACTTTAATATAAGCAATAATTTTTAAACCGGTATTATTTTAATTATTCTCAACAGTAAGCTTTGGAAAAAATTTTAAATATATATATACATATATATATTAACGAAAATTAAATTAGAAATTATGTTAGCATAGATACCAACATTTTAATTTATTCCGGAGTATTTTAAGCCCCGCCTTTATTTCATACCACTTATTTTTTAAGAGTAATTCATTCTTATTTTGTCGAAGTTATGTATTGGAGAAAATTTTTCTATAAATAAAGTGGTGTGAAATAAAGGCAGAGTTAAAAATACTTTGGAAAAAATTAAAATGTTGGCATCTATGATGTTAAGAGCATACAATGCCTGACCTCGTCAACAGCCAAAGCCAGGGCTGCCAACCATCTCATTAATAAGCGTAGACTTGTTAACGCCCCTTGAAAATACGCCCCTTTTCTCACACCACTTTATATTTAGAGGAATTCTCTCCAAATAGTGTTACGATTAAATAAGAATGAAATTACTCTAAAAAATTACTGGTGTACAAAAAAAGGCGGTGACTAAAAGTACTACGCTTCATAATGAGATGGTTGGCAAGCATGGCCAAAGCCCATGTTATTCTATAAATAAATTTGTTTCCAGTATTACACATTAGCTAATGTATTATTTTAAGTTTCAGAAAATTCACAGCCACTCAAATGGTATACAGTTTTACTTTTTTTTTTTTTTTTTTTTTTTCGCAGCTAAACAATGCAAATAAATAAATATTCTTAAACTAAAAAAAATTCCATTTTTGGGAAACAAGTACCAATGCAATGATTCTAAATTTTATGAATGTGAAAACGGTACTTAAAAATTAGTATACCAGATTTTTCTTTTCATGTTAACTTTTCTTTTTCTTTTATAATGGACTTTTTGAAGAAAGAAAAAAAATTATTGTTACTTTAAACTCTGAACACCGTCAGAATGGAAATATATATACATACTTGCCAACCACCTCATTATGAACCGTACAATTTTTAGTACCCGCCTTTTTTTCACACCAATAATTAGAGTAATTTTAGTCTTATTTAATCGTAACAACATTTGCAGAGAATTACTCTAAAAATATAGTGGTGTGAGAAAAGGGACGTTTTTCTCAGGGGGTGTTAACAATTGTACGGTTATTAATGAGATGGTTGGCAAGTATGTATATATACATAGCTGCCAAGTTTTTTAATTTATTTCGGAATATTGTTAACCCCGCCCCTTTTTCACACCGTAATCTTTGTGGAAATTATTTCTTCAAGATATAATTACGATTAAACATTAAGAAAATTACTCTAACAATATTACGGTGTGAAAAAGGGGCGGGTCTAACAACATTCTGGAATAAATTAAAAATCTTGGCACCTATGTATATATATCCGAGGAGTTTTTTTCACCTCTCTCTTTCTGAGCTACTCCTACTTAAAATTTGGTCTAAAATAGTGTCTTAATTGTTTATTTTCTCATTGTTTGTTTGTATCTTTTGTTTCGGAATCAAAAAGTAAAAATTAATTGTTTCAACAATTAAACATCAGACTTCTAAGGTAATTTTAATTTGATGAAAATTTATTATTATTGGTCTATGTAGTTTCAGGGATCTTATATCTTTTCCTCAAATTTCACTATGTTTTAAAGTATTATTAATACACACACACACTCTCACACACACACACACACACATATATATATATATATATATGCAGTTTATCAAATTTTCACGTACGTATTTATAACTTAATTTTTATGTATAATTAAAAAAAAATATACATAAAAAAAGGAAAATAAATACAGTAAGAAAACAACATATTAATTTAACATTTGGAGACATGTTTATCTTAACCAATATGTACTGCATCCATCCTTAACAGCATTTCTCATTTAGTTTTTTGTTCTAAAAGAGTTTGAAATTTAAATTCCAAATCTTACTCTAAAAATTAATTTAGTATCAGGGTAAAAAAATATTATTTATGCTAAAGATGCATAAAATTCTAGTATTGTTAGCGAACAGGCCATCCAAATTATATAAGTTTATTTGTTTAACTATTATGCGCAAAAGAAGAAAACTAGAGAACAGGTTGTTGCCTTAATTTTGTACGTCAGTGTAGTTTCATGAAGGAGTGTTTGTGTTCTAGTATTTCACTTTTTTTTTTTTTTTTTTTTTTTTTTTTTTTTCCCAACCACATTTTTCTTACAGCAATATTTTTGATAAAGTAATTTTTAACAATTAAAAATACTGAAGTCTACCATTCGCAAATTCTCGTTAAAAAAATACCGGAACACAAACACCTCTCTTTTATGCTCAGATATATATATACTTTTTGTGATCACATTCCACAATTTTATACTCAGGCGCTTTTATAATTTATCGTGAAATATGAATGCATCCCAGTTTTTCAAACAAATCAAAATAAAATAATGGTTGCTATAGCCCTCCTCCCACACTCTTCTACCACTGTATTTACACTCATGTCCATAAATTAAGGATAATGCTAGTTGAGGCAAATAAAGGTTCAGAAGCAAAACAAACATGACTTATTCATAAAGTCCATTTATTAAACAAAAGATCAAAAACAAAAAAAAGGTGGTTTTGTAGGATACCATTTATAAAAACTACGATTTTTGCTCCCTGAAGCAATTACAAAAAATATCTCCCTTACAAAATCTTAACATTACATGGTTGCTATGATGGTTAATACATTGTATGTCTCTCAAATGACGAAATACAGTCTTTACAACGCCTAGAAATGCTGAATATTAAATTATTGATATGATCTTGGAGAAGATTACTCTATTCAGTAAGCAATGCTCTCCGAAGTTCCGGTACACATGTAGGAGGTGGTTGATGGGCTACAACTCGTCGGAAAAGCATGTTCTACACATGCTCTATCGGATTCTAGTCAGGTGAGAATGCTGGCCATTCCATGTGGGTGATAGCTTCAGTTTGTAGGCAACCGTGTACAACGTTTGCACGGTGAGGACGCGCATTGTCATCCATAAACACAAATTCTGGGTTCATGGCACCCCTAAACAAACGTACATGTTGTTCCGGAATGATGTCCCAATAAATTTGGGCTATCATTCTTCCGATTTAAACATGCAGATCTGTCCTGGTGCCCAATTTGACCCCCCCCCCCAAAAAAAAAAAAAAAAAAAAAAAAAAAAAAAACGAACACTCCTGCCCCACAGTAACGGTGTCGTTCAATGATGTTGTTTTGGTGGTAACGGGTACCTGACGTTCTACATTTGAAAGTCTGTCGTGAATCACACTGCAAGCTAAACCTGGACTCGTCGGAAAACGTTACACAAGCTCACTGTGCCGCTGTCCACATTGCATGTTCTCTACTCCAAGTTAAACGCTGGCACAGTGCATTGCCGTGAGTGGAACACATCTAACAAACCTGCGAGCATATAGACCAATATCTCCCAAGCGTCTATACGCGGTTTGTCTTAAAACTGTGGCACTACTCGTGGCTGCAGACAGCTGACGAGACAGGTCTGATGCTGTGCTTTATCTGCTTATTTTGGCAGTTACTGCCAAATACCGGTGGTCATTCGGCATTGTAACTTGGGGCCGACCAGTACTGTAACGTCGACTAGCATTTCCATCATTTTGGAATTGTTGCCAAAGCCTAGAGATGACACTTTTGGTGATTCTAAGTTTCCCCGATACTTCTATCTGAATACGCCCACATTCTAGTCGGCCGATAATTCTACCACGTAAAAAATTATCTGCATGCATCCTCTGTGTCATAAAAATTCGGTTGTGGCACTGAGCGGCACACAGAACGCTTGTGAACAATTTTCCTTCTTTGCTCCCATTCCTGATCTACCCACTTCTTACACTTTCGTCATTGTAACATCATTTCGCCGTCATCTGATGACTTCCTATAATTTGCATATTATTCTTAAAGATGTATGTAGTATTTCTACAGGTGAAATTTTTGCATTAAAGTTCGATTTCAGTGTGAATCTGAATTATCCTTAATTTATGGACACGAGTGTATATAGTGTTTCCATGATCAATTAAGGGGTAAACTGCTACATAAATACAGTAGTGGAATGGAAGAGTCAGGAAAATGGTGGGATCGTAACAACCCTGTAAAACTAAAGACCTAATAAATGGAGAGTTTTAATCCAAGGAGAGAGAAAATAAAGTACACTGTTATTTTTATGTAAGGATCAAAGTTACAAATTTCCAGAAACTCAAAGATATAATAAACAAAAAATATTAATAGTGAACTGTGATTTTCTTTCTTTTCTTTTTTTTTCTTTTCTTTCTTTTCTTTTCTTTTTTTTTTATTAATTATATATATATTTTTTTAATTCAGGTAAATTTTTAATTCCTCTTGAAATGTGTAACTTATTGCATGCAATAATTGTACATTTTTTTAAACAAACCAAATTAAAATTAAAATTAAATAACGCGTAACATAAATCACATGATCTACTGAGTAGGAAGCTATAATCAAAAAGGGAGGGGGGAGAAAAACCCATTTCTTTTTCTTTTTATGAAAATGCAACTTTACTCAAATTTTAAGAAATTCAAAGATAAACATAAACGCATTTCTCTTTTTTTCTCTTCTTTCTTTCTTTTTTTTATGTGTGTATGTGCGATCACATTCCATAATTTTATGCTCAGATACTTTTTCAATTTCTCGTGAAATTTGTAACTATTTCATTCTAGCTTTACAAACAAATCATAATAAAATAAAGTAATGCAAAACTTGAGCCACATGACCTAGTAAGTGGAGAGCCTTAATCAAAGGGGGGAAGAATATAATACTCACTTTGATTTTTATCTAAGGAACACCAGACGTAATAAACATAAATAGTAGAAGTTGATAAATTACATTTTTTCTTCGATTGCATTTTATAATTTATATGATGCAATTCAGATACTTTTTTTTATATATATATAATTTATCTTGAAATGTGTGTCTTGCGGGCGATGTATCTGACAAAATAATCGATGGACTTCTACAAAACATTATATTAAATTAGATCGTGAAATAATTTGGTAATAATTAGATCATCTAACAGGTTGGCGCTGCTATACTACGATATCTTCCATAGCAGCATTCCCATTTACATGAAGAATTCCCCCATCCTCAGTTTGCGTTGTGTACAAGTGCACAAAACTTGATATGTCAGAAGAGTGTTGTGATAAACTATACTTATTCAATTTGAGTGCATATCAGCCAAGAGGTAGCGCTAATATGCTGCAATTTTTTACGTTTTGGAAAGTATATTTTAGCTTCTATAGATATAAGTGTACTGAACCTAATATGTGCAATGGCCAACAGGAAAAATAGGCCGAAATACACCTATGTTGATTTATTTTAGGTGTATATCTGCCGGCAGGTGGCGTTGCTATGGTGCAGTTTCCTTCATTTACGGAAGATATATCTCAGCTTTTTTGAAATATAAATCACTAAACAGGATATGTGAGATGAATATTATGAAAAAAATTTCTGATTCAGTTTGGGCCGACAGATGGATCTGCTACTATTCCTTTTTTCCACTTTTCTGGATGGAAGTATTTGAGCATCTATAAGTTAATATTGCACCAGACTGCATAGGTAAAGCCTTTATTGTGTGAAGTTATGGTGATTAAATATTCGTGCATGTTAACCGGTAAGTGGCGCTGTTTATGTAGAATGATATGAAGAAAAAGTTTTGTGATAGTCAAAACATACTAGTTTGCTTTGCGCTTAACTCTTAAACAAATGAATGCATTAACATAATTTTTAGGTGCCATGTACGTTAACAAATCATTCATCTAATTATACATTACTTTGACATAATAATTTATATACTGGTAAACGAAATTTTTCCTAAAAGTTTGTTTTTAACGAAAGGAAAATAAATAAAGGATTTTTAGTAAAGGAAACTAAATGAAAAATGGTACTAAAAATGCTTCAGGGTTAGACGAAGATGTATATATTCCCAAAGGTTCAATTACAACCTTTTTTTTTTTCTTAATTTATTCATTTTTCATTTGCTTTCTTTCATAACAGACTTTTAGAAAAAAAAAAAAATAATAATTATTATTACTTTATAAATTATGAACATCGCCAGAATAATTAAAGCTTTCGTAAATAATTTTGTAACGAATATCTCATTTAAATTCCATATTTTATACAAATATTTTTTAAAACGTTATTCACATTCAGGAAGAAAAAAAAAGGGGGGGGGAGGATAATCTATAACTTTGAATTAATTAAAAACCTTACTTTAAGGCTTCTTTCCATAGTAACATTTGTCAGGGCCTAAAACTTGCCCATAACGAAGATACAGACATTAACTTTAGGGATGTTATGTTGCAAACTATGAAAACCCTACGTACACGTTCCACCGTGAAACAATTGAACTCATCCATAACTTTGATTCATGTAATGGTCACGAGTCAAGGGTTAATATTGACCGCGTGTGGCGCCACCTTTTGGAGGTTGGACCAAGAAGACTCAGACAACATCTTTAGCAAAGAAAACAACTTTAGCAAAGAAAAAATGACCACGAAGGTGACCACTGATGACGCCGTGGGGGGCCCGGCGAAAGTTACTTTGGGATGGAGCCTTAAATTAAGGTTTTTGATTAATTCAAAGTTATTAAGTAGGCTTCATATAAATATTAAATTGATTTTAATTTAATTTTAAAAGTATATACTAATCTGTAATGCATCCTAATGTCATGTGTAGTTGATTGTTCTTTTTTAAAAATCATTTCCATTTTTCTGTTTTTCAAAAACTTACATTTTAGAAAAAATTAAATTTATATTTGTTTACAAATCATTGCAGATATATAAGTAGAATAAAAAATTAAACAGTAATTTGGTAACGAATATGTCATTCAAATTTCATGTACAAATCATTGCAGATATATAAATAGAATAAAATATTAAACAGTGATTTGGTAACGAATATGTCATTCAAATTTCATGTACAAATCATTGCAGATATATAAGTAGAATAAAAAATTAAACAGTGATTTGGTAACGAATATGTCATTCAAATTTCATGTACAAATGTTCATGCTTAGGAATTATGAGCAAAAAGAGATGCTAATAAATAAATAAATATCAAAATAAAACTCACGAGCTATTTTAATTTTGTCAAGGTGTAATAACTGAAGTAATAATACGAGTTTTAGATTACGATATTATTTGATAAGCGACACTATTTTCTATAGATATTCACTTTTC
Source organism: Salticus scenicus (assembly GCA_963930645.1). Classification (NCBI taxonomy): domain Eukaryota; kingdom Metazoa; phylum Arthropoda; class Arachnida; order Araneae; family Salticidae; genus Salticus; species Salticus scenicus. Next base: position 50,937,145 of record OZ005657.1, read on the forward strand.
CAAAGGTTTTGCATTTTTTAATATTATTAATATTTTATAGTTTTAAGCACAGTATAATGATAAGAAATGAGAAAAAATAAATAAATAAATAAATAAAATAAAATTCTGTCCAAAACAAAATTTAATTTTGAACGAAAGGCCTTTTTATTATTTATTTATTTTCTAACAGGATGTTGGCGAACACCCTGCTTAATTCTACAAGGAGAAAGTGGCGAAAAATAGTCCTCTCTTCAAAAAAAAAAAAAAAGACTTGTTGCTTAAATTTTGGATACCAATACAGTAACCGCCGCTTAATAAATTCACTGGTTAATAAAATCAGCCGCTTAATCTGATCAAATTGCCAGGACCGGAATCAAATCAATACAAACTACTTTTAAAGCCACCGCTTAATAAAATCAGCATCGCCGGTTAATAAACTCAAAAATATCTCCTCATCAGCCAAAAATATCATTTATTCACACATTTTTTTTTTTTGTTGTTGTTGTTTGTTTGTTTTTGTGCGTGTGTGTGTGTGTTATGTAGAAAAGAAATTAAAGCACAACAAAACCCCCGTTACCACTCATTGTTGAAGATTTTACATTTGCATCACAGTTACAAATTAACTTATCTCCGCAACAATTTCAAGGAACGTATTTTTCAAAACGCGGTAATAAGTTATAAATCTGATTTGAAATGATATATATTTTTTTAATTTCTACATATTAAAAGACAATTTCTAGTTCTTATTTTGAAATTCATAAAGTTTAAATAAATTTATAAGAACAGCGTGAACTTTTGGTAAAGTAATAATGATTTTCCTCAAAGGAAAGCGCATGGGAACTTGGAAAGCGTTTAATTTACTTATAACTAAGGAACAATTTTTTAATTATCTATCAAAAATTAATTAATATTATTTATTAAGTAGTTACTAATATTTTTACTAATTTTAACTTATATTTTACTAATATTTATTAATAATTTACTAATTCCATTACTCGTTACCTTTTTGAAGTTTCTTTCCAAATTCAGGGAAGTGATAACTTTTCCTTAAGTGCAGGAACGTTCGCCGGATATAAAAATCAGCCGCTTAATAAAATCACTTTGGCTCAGAACGAATGTGATTTTAATAAGCGGCGGGAACTGTATATGCAAAATAAAAATAAAAATAATAATTAGGTTGAATATTTTTAGCACATTTTCTTCAATTATCGATTTACACTTTTTTTTGTTGTTGTTGTTCTAAGTATTTTACGTTAATATCTTATTTTTACTCCGCTAACAACAACTACAGTTTTCCTCCGAAGTGTTCTGATCCATTAGCTAATCGAGGAAAATTGCTATCTTAAACTACAGTTTATAAAAGAAAAAAAGAGGAAAAAAGAGCTTTCCGATAAAAGTGCAGATTGTCTGATAAACCGCAGCACTATACAGCTGCATCCATTGTACGCGGAATCTACAATTATGTTACTAAAAATTATACCTAAAAACGTTTGCTTTAGCGAGTGCTTTTCAAAGGACTTCAAACATTACATATTTATCAAGAAGGTTGTTTTTTTTTTTTTGTTTTTTTTTCTTTTCCCAAATAAAAAGAAATCATTATAATTTTTTATAATTACCTTTTGTCTTAAAAAATTAAGGGGAAAAAAAACTTTGCTTATAAAATAAAAAACATTAAAAAATGTTGTTTATTGAAATTAATGTTATTAATTAATGCTCGATAGCGTTAGAAAGTAAAACATATAAAGACATTACCAAGAGCTGCATTAGATGTTTAACAAGTTTATTTCCCCTTTATTTAATACTTAGTTTATTACAATGAAAAAAAGTTTACAATTTTAAATAAACAAGAATTTTTATACATTATTATTAGCGATTCTTCCCCGCACAATTAATGCAGGAAAACATGTTTTTTTTTTTTTTTCTTTTTTTTTTTTTTTTTTCTTTAAAAATTATTTATGATTTACAGTATGATTGTATTAATAGAAAAATGGAATAAATAGTAATGAGTACTAGGGATCAAAATTGAACTAACAAAATATTTTCAAATTTATGGACAAATTATATAAGGTCTAATGAAAGTTTAAATCGCATAAAAAGTCGAATTTTGTAGAAAGATATAATTTTATTTCGAAAAGTACCCATAGACAAAAAGAAATAAGAACCGCGGTAAAATTAAAAACACCAATTGTTACTTTATTTTCTACTGTTTTTCCAATGGCAGAATGACTTTTATACAAATCCATTCCCTCCAAAATTGGTCAAAATTATCCCATTGCTTTCGGGTTGAAAGACGTGCCCGCCTTCAGGTACTCTTCTGAAATAATACTGTTACAATGGATTAAGTCATTTTCCTGCATCAATTTTTCTGCTGCATTGAAAGTAGTTTTACAGGCAAAGTGGAATAAAGAAACAGTTCATTCATTTTCGAGGTCAGCATTGGCGACAAACTTGGTGAGTTCGTGACTAATTTGGCAAGTTGGCAATCAAATTTGGCAAAAAAAAAAAAAAAAAAAAAGTAGTTTAGGGTTCTCGAACTTTCTAAGCTGTACTATGCACAGAAGTCGAGTTCTAGAACTTTCCATGGATTTCTGGATTGAAATACCATCAAACCTCATCTCCAAAAGTTATAAATAGGAATGAGTTGACTTCTGCGAGAGAGAGTGGAGTCACTGCGAGTTAGTGTTGTTCAGAGAGTTATTCTGTGCGATTGCGCTTTGGAGATTGTGCTCTAAGCGATTGAACTTTGTTTGTGACTTAGTGAAGATTTTTGCTCTGGAGTATTTGATGTTATTTGCTTTACTCCTATGAAACAAGTGACTATTTTTTTTTTTTTTTTTCTTTCTTTCTTTTCTTTTGGACTGTTCCAGAGCCTTCGTCGAATAGTGACTTTTGCAGTGCGAACGACAGCTACTAGAATATTCGATGAAATAACAGTACTATTAAACTGTTTCGAAAGTACACATTGTAATCATAGTTTTGTTGTACTGATTCGAGAAGTTACTTTGATTAAAGAGCATTCAATGACTAGAATCTGCCCGTTTCTTTACGAACTACTTTTTAACACAAGCAAGTCGACAAGTTTTTCGTAACAATACTTTACTTTAAAACGATTTTACGTATTTGTGTTTAATAATTTATGTTTTGCCAGCGAATATAGAAACTTGCGTAAGTACGGGCTAGGATCCCTTAGAAACTCCCTACACACACACGGAGGAGCACTCTACCCAATCCTAAGACCCTCGTGTAGTCAGTTGGCCTTAATACAGAAAAATACACACGCTGCAGGCGTATTCATATGCTAATACCATTTACCGTATGAATTAGTGAGGATAAAATTTAAATAATTTATTCACGAATGCGTAAAAATATTTTGTTAAATAATATAACATTTTAGAAAAACGCCAAAAGTCGGGTCTTACTATTCAAAATAGGAAAATACCTCGACAACAATGTGCTAAATGTCATTAATTCTCTAATGTCATTAAATCTCTATCAAACACACAAATACACACGCTGACGACGTATATAGACGCTAGTAACATTTACCGTATCAATTAGTGAGGATAAAATTTAAATAAATTATTTATGAATTCGCATTTTTCAAATAATATAACATTTTGGAAAAACGCCAAAAGGCGGAGCTTACTGTTCAAAATAGGAAAATACGCCGACGACAATGTGTTAAATGCCATTAGCTCTATATCTCATAAGAGAGACATATTTTAGTTCATTAGTGAAAATAAATTCGTTGCACTAAATACTTTCACACATGAATATAGGTTTTAAAAATTGTAAAGAATAAAAAGATAAATAATGCTTTTAGAATTTTCATATTTGCTTGACGAATATTGGTAAAAATCCGGCATTATCACATTATCGAATTTTGCTTTTAAAAATTTAAATTGTACTTAATCTCAATTTTAACTTAGACTCAGATATATTTTCTGTGTTTATCGCAGAGAAGATTCTGCATATATTTATGAAACAGAAAACGTTTGTCAAGCGAAAACTAGTAAAACTGAGGAATATCACGTTATCATATACAGATGCTAACATTTAGGCTCTTTTTTAAAAGAATATTACTGCTATTTTCTAATCGTATTTTCCGATACAGTTAACCATAAATAATTACTAGGAAATTTTTACTTAAAATTCCAGTTAAAACTTAATGGTAATAGATCTTCGAGGAAAACCGGGACTTGCCAATTATTCCTATTATTTTCTTCTATATTCAATAGAAGAATGTGTCAGTTGGTTAGGTTTTACGTCTTATAGTGCTGCACAAATGGGCAATTGGCGACGGTCTGGGACTCACCCCTAGACGTGGTCCGGAGGCAAGCCATCGCAATTTTGATCCTCTTCCACTTCGGGGAGAAAGTTTCGGATTAGTAAAAATCTTCGACTTCAGATTTTCGATGGATTTACACGAATCGAAAGATTAGGAACACGAGATGACTTGTTTTAAAATATGTCTGTCTGTCCGTCTATCTGTCTCTATGTGAGTGATGAAACATTTGTGGCAGCTCTAACTGAAGAAATAAAGCACAAAATTTCATACAAATGTCTATCTAGTTACACCTTGACGTAAATTAGAGTCAATCGACTTCTGGTGAAAATCGCACAACAGGTGACGTTGCCATCCTGATTTTTCAAAAAAATATTTGTCACAGAACAGGACAAAATTTTGTATAAATGTACACAGTGAGATTTTCTTTTTAAGAATTATTGTGAAATTAAAAAGATTTATTTATAATAGTAATTATCAGCTAGAAAATGTTTTTGTATGTATACCGTAGGAGCCCCCCCTCCCAGGGTATACATGTGTAAATTTTCAATATGAATATTTTTCAAAATGGCAGGTCAATGGCTTTAAAATGAAGGGTTTAATCATGGATTTCTGAAAATTTAAAACAAACTTATCTTTTTTTTTCTCCCCCCATTTTTAACTACCCTCCTCCCCCCCCCCCCAAAAAAAAAAAAAAAAAAGAAAAGAAAAGAAAAGCACTTCCTGAGATGTCGTCTATAAAGCACAAAATTTACTTTATTTGACTTTATTTAGTGTTATATTCCCCTGAGATGATAATCATGCACATTCAGCATGGAAAATAGTTTTAGTAATAATAATTTTAATAAATAATTTGCACTGCGCTAATTTGTTTAGGTAAATATAGAGGAAAGTTTTGTGATGACCACAACATACTAATTTAATTTTGTTTTTAAGATTAAATTGTACTTTGATCTCAATTTCAAACACATACATGTAATCAATAAAGATTCTGTATTAATCACAACGATTTTGCAGCAAGAAAGGTTCTATACTTATCCTAGAAGATTCTGTGATTATAAAATAAAAGAAAACTTGCCTGACAAATATTGGTAAAAATCCTGTACCAACACATTACTGAAGTTGAAATTATGTTTCACCTCAATTTTAACCACGTATACTATACACTCTGATTAATACCGATAAAGATTCTATATTTATCAGACAGAATTCTTCATTAATAAAACAAAAGAAAACATACTTTCCAAAGATACAAAATTAGAAAAACCTTGAATCAAATTTAATTCGAAGATTAAATGCTTTGCTGCATGCACATCTTTATGATGGGAAGGTCGCAAAGATATACGATGAAGGCCGAATGAGGCCATAGACCCTCGAGTTTGATATACTTTAACAGCTGTTAGGAATGTAGGAATTGAAATCTAGGGAATAAATATTTCTACTAAATGAAACTAAGAACGTTTTTAAGTATGAAGAATTTTGTCGCCATAAGAAAACAACTTTAAATTGACACTTTAAAATTTAAGAAAAAAAAAAGGGTTAAATTAATCCATTTTATTTGAGTATATAAAAAGTGAGTATTTTATTTTAATATTATCTTTTAACTAAATTGCATTTTATTATCAGTATGAGCTGAAATGTCAGAGAGTTTCGAATAGAGCATTGATTGTATAAAATTTTAACCGTGTTTTAAGAAGTATTTAAGCTTTGGAAAAAATATTTTTTTTTTTTTTTGTTTAATAGTTCATATCTGAAAAATAACATAAATTTTAAAAACTTTCTCTCTTTTCTATAATAACATCTTTATTATTATTATTATCATTATGAATGATTGAGTTACTAATGCAATCCATAAAAAACAAAGAAACTGAAATTATATAAAAAGGACCAAATGGAATTTTCGTATGTGGGCATCAAATTTTCTTCTATACACGAGAAGCTGTACATTTGGGCCATTTGGCTATTTTTAATTATAGTAAATAAATAAACAAAAATACAGTTCCTATTTTTAACAAAAATCTTACTCCAAATAGTTTACAAAATATTCTATTATGAATAATAATAAAAAATAAAAAATGTTTCATATTGCAGCTAAAACTGAACTTAAAACACTTTTATAATTTTGGGTATGTACTTTACGAGATCATACGCCATGTAAATATTCTATATCCAACCTTATAATTTTTGTATATTTAATTGCATTATTTGAATTTATACCTTTTCACTTATTTTTTACATTAAAATTGCGTTATCTTTGAAAGTGGTGTAAGTTCATTTATACAATATGAAGATATTGAAGGATTTGTATTTGAATGGTTTGAAAAATACGTTCATTTTATGTTTCTAAAATATTAAATTGATTTAAGTTTATAATGGGATCGTTTTTAAAGTAACAGTTAAGAAATTTATACTTTTGATGTCCTCAAATGGATTTTCACTACTTTAGAAGTCAACAAAATATGAAAACCATACATTTATGAAATATGATATTTCAATTAAATCAAAACAATTTTTTTTTTTTTAATGCAATTTTATTAAATATACCAACATAATAATAAACAGGCTTAATTTCAACATTTCTTCAGGTAATTTTAAACACTTTAATTACAACTTTATACTAATATGTTTCGTTTTAATTTTTATCATTATGAGAAAGTTTTTGAAAATAGTCATGATGTTGATGTATTAGAGGAATACAAGGAATACAACGATCCACTGTATCTTTGAATTTGTATGAAATTAACACGGTTGCCACACATATAAAAATGAAGTAGAGAAAGTATGTGGTATACTTTTTGAACTAAATATTATGTCTTTACAGACAATGAACGTAAGCCGCTTTCAAAGTCATTGTATTTGTAATTTCATTAACTACGTAAATTCATAATGACAAAATGACGAAAATTTTGGAGGATTTTTTGGGGGGAAGTGTTTATAGAAAATAATAATAATAATAATCATAACAATCATAACAGGTTGCAATTATTGTTATCATTAACTAACTTTTTGTCAAAAATGGACTTGCATCTCATTCAAAGAAAACGGCTTAAATTAGAAATGGTAACAGCTATCGTAACCCATTCAACCAAAGAATTATTAAGGTGAAAGATAAAGCTGTTATACTGAACGTAATATGAAGCTAACAAGCTAAAAACGGGCAACATTAATCTTTATAATTTATTGTCAAATATGAAAACGGAGTTGTGGCAAGCCTGTTAACCAAAAATAAAGAATAAATTCTTTGAATGAAACAATTTATAGCACCAAAGACTTAAATTTGTCGCCAGGATGTCATAATGCTTGAAGAACTGGTCTGTTGACAAAGAAAACCATTAGTGCATGTATCATTCGAAGAAATGAAAATGACTAGCTAGGAGGTCTCTCAACATACCCACATGTTCCTATTATTATTATTATTATTATTATTTATTTATTATTTGTTTTTTTTCATTTGCTAAATAATTGTACTTGAGACACTCTTGTTTCGCGTTGTTGTAAGTTTCTGTGAGCTAGTGCCTAGAATCTAAGGCGCCTAGCCTATTACACTGTTAAAAATTTCAAAGAAAAACTACAATGGGAAAATTTTTTTGGAACGTTCCTGAAAAGTTTCGGGCAATTAGTTGCTCAATATTTACTACTAATATTCCTTGAGCATATCATTAACCATTAAATATCTCATTTTAGTTGGAATAAGTGGACTCTGCTCAGTTCACATATTTTTTCTCATAAATTTCTGTTGCAAGGTATACTATATTCATGACAAGAGAAATTAATTTGTCGGTCGCTTGAGACGGTTGCAGACAGAAATGTCCTACTTAATAGGCTACCCACCGTTCAGTTCGATGCACTTAATTTATCCTAATCTGCTGACTAATTTTATTAAGGTAAGTTTCGTATTTTACTTTTCATGCAATTCTATAGTCCAGTGGGGGATCAAATTATCAATTTATTATTATTATTATTATTATTATTATTATTTTGAGATTTTGCATATTATCTAAAAAAATATTGAACGAAATGGAATTTAACTACAGACATGCAAAGAACATTTATAAACTCACATTTTTCACAATCAATTTAGTCACGAGTGTAATTAGCGGACCAACCACAAATTAAAGAAAAGCACAAATACTTTGTATCTCATGTATCATATCATATCTCATGTATCACCCTGTATCATGAAAAGCTACTTGTAAGTTTTACACATTGTTCCACTTACTATGCACAATATTTATATGTTTTTCTGTAGGAAATGTACAAATATTTAAGCAGATATATATATACAGATATGTAAATTATAATTTTTTTTCCTTTTTTTTTTTTTTTTTTTTTCTTGTTATAACAAAAATGGATTTCAACAAAATTTTAAAAAACTTGCAGCAGAAAAATTGACAAAACATTATACAAACATTATTCTGAAACATAAAATTCACACGTGTAATAACTCGCTGAGATATGAGCATTTATAGTATATATATATATATATATATATATTTTCACTGCGCATGCTCAAAACATGGAAAAACAAGAAAGAAAAATCATGCAGTACGCATTGATTAGTAACACTTTCCAACTGTACACAATTGTTGTATCGAATAACTATTAATGTTCTTTGCCTACGTTATCGCACAACAGTCAGAAGGACTGAAAAACATACAGAGAGACTAATTGATTTTAAAATTACTCTTAGGCAATTTGGAAAGTGTTAAAAAGGCTTAACGAAAAGAAAACGCAGCCGTTAGATTATAATTACAGCTTTTAAAATCCCTGAATATTTTACTATAGCCCTGTAAATCTGAAAGTTTATCATATCATATTCTATACCAAACAATATTTTAGAATATTAATAATACATGTCAATGTTCTTAAGATTTTTGTAGTAGAAAGTTTTTTAAATATAACTTTTAAAAAATTCTGTCCTAAAACGTAATATATTGGCTTTTTTTTTAAATTTTTGTTGTTGTTGTTGTCCCTGTAAACAAACTAGTTTTACAGAACCTATTAATGACATTTTAAATAGGGAACATTCCATAGGGAACTTGAGTGTATCATTTTTAAAAAATTCTCAAAACATTTACGAATGATAAGAGCCAGAGACAAACAGATAGAAAGGTAGACAATCGGACAGACAGATGCACAAATTGAAATCATATTCCCACTAAAATTATAAGAAAGTGTTAAAACGCTCATGTAAACAAAAATGCAATTCCAGCAAATTTTCATTAATACCTCTTAATGTAACTGATTATTTTCGTGTGGCCCTGTAAATCTAATGCTAGCCATACTATATTACATAGAAGGCACACTATTTTGTGCATACGAATAATATATTTCAATTGCATTAAGCTTTGTGGAAAATAAAATTATTAAAATTTGGTTTATAAAAATAACTCTCATACAACACAATGTTTTGGAGTACTTTCAAGTGCCCCTGTACACAAACCAGTTAGAAATGTACTCTATTTTACATAGGAAACATCCGATAGGGAATTGAGTAACATATTAAAATTTCATTACAGTTTCTATACATTAAAGGTATTAAAATATGATTTATAGAAACTGATCTCATAGATCACAATGCTTTCGAATACTTTTGGGTGTCCCTGTACACAAACCAGAAGCGGTATCCATTCCATTTTCAATAGGGAACATCCGATAGTGAACTTCAATAAAATATATCGGTTTAAAGCAATTCCATAAATATCTACGGGAATTAGAGCGCAGAGAGAGACAGACAGACAGACAGACAGACAGAAGAACAGACAGACATATACACAAATTGAAACTATATTCACACTAAAAAAATGATAGAAAGTGTCAAAAACACTTAATGTAAACGATAGTACAATTCTAGCAATTTTTTATCAATAGCTCTGAATATAACTGAATATTTTTGTGTCCCCCTGTAAATCTAATGATAACCATGCTATATTCTATGCAAAGCATTCTTTTGTGTATATAAATAACATATTTCAATTTCCTAAAACTTCGTGGAAAGTAAAGTTATTAAAATTTGATTTATAGAAATATCTCACAAAGAACGCAATGCTTTGGAGTACTTTTGAGTGTCCCTGTACATAAACTAGTGGGGGTATGTAATCTATTTTATATAGGAAACATCCAATAGTGAACTTGAATAACAGATTTCAATTTCATGAAGATATTGTACAGTAAAGGTATGAAAATATGGTTTATAGAAATACCTCTCACAGAACACAATTCTTTGAAATACTTTCGGGTGTCCCTGTACACAACCCGGTAGAGGTATAAACTCCATTTTCATTAGGAAACATTCGATAGTGAACTTGAATAATATATATCAATTTCAAAAAATTCCATAAATATTTACGGGAGTTAGAGCGCGGGCAGACAGACAGACGGACAGATACACAAATTGATATCATATTCACACATAAAAAAAAAAATGCTTGAACGTGTTAAAAACGCTTAATTTAAAAGAAAGCGGAATTCTAGCAAACTTTTAATAATAGCTCTTAATATAACAGTATATTTTTGTGTCACCCTGTAAATCTAATGCTAATCATGCTATATTCTATGTAAAGCATTCTTTTGTTCATACAAATAACATATTTCAATATCTTAAATCTTCGTGGAAAGTAAAGTTATTAAAATTTGATTTATAGAAATATCTCTCATAGAACGCAATGCTTTAGAATACTTTGAGTGTCCTTGTATATAAAACAGAGTTGGTATTTAATCCATTTTATACAGAAAAAATCCAATACTGAACTTCAATAACATATTTTAATTTCATTAAGATATGTGTACAGTTAAGGTATGAAAATATGATTTATAAAAATACCTCTCATAGAAAACAATGCTTTGAAATACTTTCGGGTGCCCCTGTACACAAACCAGTAGAGGTATAAACTCCATTTTCAACAGGGAACATCCGATAGTGAACTTCAATAACATATATCAGTTTCAAGAAATTCCACAAATATTTACGGAATTAGAGCGCAGAGAGACATACAGACAGACAAACCGAAGTCATTACACTTTTCAACCTTGTTGGTGTAACGTATATTTTCTTGTACAGTAGGTAAGATAATATTTCGTAGGATAATTCAGGTATGTAGAGAAGATTTTTTTTAATTAGTGGCAGGTAGATAAAATGTTAATAGAAGTTTCCAGTTCGATGGTCTCCATTAGGCCATATTTTCGTATAGGTGAAATCTACTTGCATTGATTGCCGCTAGAAATATTATTTACAATTCTTCCATTAAATAACCAAGATTCGATCCAGAGGTGTTAAAAAAAATGAAATTCAGAGATCAATAAAGATTTGACAAAAATGTGCACAGTTTTCTTTATTGACTTGCGTATAAAATAAGGAGGGAAGGTGCCCCTAACGTATAAATATTTTAGGAACTACATCCGTATCTTCTAAGCAGGAGCGATCAGAGAAGAATGATTGATGTTTCAGCCAAATTCAAATTATTGTTACATATTGGCCTTTAATTTTATCGCCAGCAAGAACACATAAAAAGTGGTTTTTTAAAGATACGTTACACTCAAATTAGGCTAACAATTTTGAATACAGAGTAGGATTGCCATAATATGATAACCCTATCAAAAATCACAAATTTCGCCAGAGATTCATCCTGAGAAAAGTAAACCGCAATATAGCTTTAATTTAATTGTGTTCAAGGATATTTTGTGTAACTGAATAAATTACGTTAGGAATAAGGCTACTGTGATTTAGGAGGAACATAAATAAAATGGGCCATGTGTTATTCTTTATGATAGGAAATCATTATGAGAATATGCAAGGAGATTGATTATCTTTTACATTTATTTTTTTTTTTATTTTACTGATAGAGGAAGAATTCGGCAGTTACTAAAGATTAATATTGAATACACGAGTGAATTATTATAAAAAGCGATAAAATAGATTTGAATTAAAATTAAATAGAGAATTTTTAAAATATATGTGATTTCTACATCACATATTTCTCCCCTTCACCCAGAAAAAATTTTATGAAGAGAGAAAATTTTTTATATGTTCTTGCTGTTACATGAGTAAAATATTTATTATAATACTAGATGATATTACTGTTATATGAGTGTAATTTTCTCTAAAAATGTAAAAATATAAAGAACTTCAATGAATATTATACGAGGCACACATCCCATACAAAAATATAAGAAATAAAAATATAGTCATGACATAAAATAATTATAAAGGATCCACATCAAATTATGCATAATCTTTTGCATAATAAAAACAGCTGTAGCATATTATTATTCAAAATATCTGGACATATATAATAGTCCACATTATATTTACCCTTATTTGGTAAATTCAAATGACCTGTATATATATATATTTTATTAATAAAACAAGTATATGCATTTATTTAACATTGGGCCCAACAAAACAGGTCACATGCCAGCTTATCTGACTTAAATATGCGTAATTATGAGCTCATTACACATACATATATCATTTTGTTATATAACCTTTTCGCATACATTTGCAAAGCATGATATAAAAACACATAATATATATAATAGTCACATATAAGCATTAGTAAATAATTGTGTTAATAATAATTAGCATGGCTGTATTATGATAAGAATTGACATAAAAGGGTTTTTTTTTTTTTTTGCATAAATAGTTTGTGTTTACATAGGTGAGAGAAAATGAATATTTGATAAAATATGATAATGTTGATTTAATAAAGTGACATATACTAATGCCTGAGGTAAAAACAATGTGCATGTTAAATCCCTGTAGTGTAATGTGAATTTCTCTTTTTTACTACTTTTTCTTTTTTTATATTTATAATAAAAGATTTTTTTTTTTTTTTTGTATAAAAGTGTTAAGTATACTTTTAATAATCATATAATTTACAAATATTTAAAATGTGAATGCACATGCTGTAATTGTAATCGAGGGAAAATATTAATCATCTGTGCAAGAGTCTAGAGTGAATATTTTTTTTTTTTTATATTTTCAAGCTAAGGCAAATCAATCATGCAAAATGATTGATCAACAATTTACCAACGAAGCTTAAGTAAATTTTATGTTAAGTGTAAAAAATGTGTAAACATGAAAATATGTGTGTGAATGTGTGAAAAGGAAGCCTTATTGAAACCTATAAATATCACAAAAATACAATTGCACTAAATAAAAATATTATGGACAATTAAAAAAGTGTGAATGTGTAAGTGTGTTATAATTATCATAACATATTTATTTTTAATTAACAAAATAAGTGGAAAACTGTCATGTAATGTCCAAATTTTAGTGTCAAAGATTTAAATATGTAATATATACCTTTTATAGTTATGAAGGTTCTTTGACAAAAATTGGGCAAACAAGTTTAAAAAGTGAAAGTAATATGAAAATGTGTGTAGCGTGAACTGTAATTCGATTTAAAAAAGTTATCTCATGCGTAAATGTTCGAAGTAAGTATTTTTTACAGTTACGGGACAAGGCAAATCAATCATGTAAATATATGATTGATTAAACATTTACCTAAAATAATTGTAAGGTAAATATCTTTTTTTTTTTTTTTTTTTTTTTTTTTTTATGTTGTGTATAATGTGCAAACGTGAAATAATTGTGTGAATGTGTTTATAAAATTTGTGAAAAACGAGAAACCTTGCCAAATCTAACCTATATAAATACTACAACATAAAACAATTACACAGAGCAACCTCTTAAATCATCAAAAGTTAAATAGTTCTTTTTTTTTTTTTTTTTCTTTTCTTTTTACACATTTTTTTTTTTTACACAATAGTCTTTTTTTTTTACAGAAAAAAAAGGTAAGTGTGAAACTATGATCTGTGGTGATCATTATTGTAAATTTTTGAAAGATGGTTATTTACAAATTTGTAAGTGTTATGTCAACAAATGTATGTGTACAAATTTCGGTTAATTGGTAATACACCATGAAGTAGAAAAATAATGAATATATTCATACATACCAAATCTATATACACCATAAAATGTAAAATCTGCAAATACATAAACCATTCATTTGTGTAAGCATGTGAAAAATATTGAGAAATATCTGTGTTAAATTGATGTGCTTGTTAAAAATGTCGAACAACATGAGTAATTCAAATAATTACATTTAACAATTTAAAAGATGAAGTATATGTGATGTTTATATATGTATTAAAATAAATTTGATGTTTGTGAGGCATAAAATATTATTGATTATAACCATAATTTGTATATAAATATAACATGTTGAAAGAAAATATAAATGGATAGTGTGTGCGTGTGTGTATGCGCAATTAAATTGAAGTGCTTTGAGTGAAACAAGATGATCGGATAAATAAATCTTCTTCGTTCCGAAGCACCAAATTGCATAAATAGGTATAAATATGTGTAAATGTATAACAGCAATACTAATGTGCAAAATTTACACCATCAATAATAAACAAAGTTGAAGAAAAAAGGTCATGTAAAATTTATATTTACTGAAAGTGTGTATAAACATTGCCAAAAAAATACGTGTGAAACAAAAATTATATATGTGAAGTAACTATGTAAATGGAAAAATGCCAATACATAATTTTTAGAAAACAAGAAAAATGTGACACAGGAAAAATGTAATTATGTATATTATGTATACATGTATAGTAAAACTTGTAAGTTGAAATGAAAAGATCCTTTAAAAATATTGTAAAAAAAAGTATGAGTAACTATTTGAAATATATTAAATAAATATAAAATTAACAAATAGTTATCGATAAATTTATGATATTAGTATTAAATATATATATATTTATTATTATTATTATTATTTATTTTTTTTATTTTTTTTAAGATACTGTGAGGTAAGGTCATGTGAATTAATGTTAAAGATGCATAAATTATCATCATTAGCATTACTATTATTATTGATTTCTCATTTATGAATCAATAACTATATTTTATAACAAAAGAACTCAGATTACACTATTGCCGATCAAGTGATATGTGAACACATGACATGCCAAATAATTAAGTCAGAGAAAAGTGTGTAAACTCCGAAGAGAACATGCCTGAATAATTGGGTTGTGAGGCCAATTATAACATGCCTTAGTGAGTGAAATGTGTAAAAACGTGTAAGAATGTGGAAAAGAACTATTGAAAAAAATTTGCCATTCAACCGGACCCCAAATTAGTCAAATGACAATGAATTTCTGACTCAAAAATAACATGTATATAATCAGCAAAAGTACATAGAGAAATAAACATATAATTTTGTTAGTTATTCGTAATTTTTTTTTTTTTTTTTTTTTACAAATTAATTTAAGTAATAATTTATTGCACCTTACTTTATTTATTTATTTATTAATTCACCACGCCTTCCTTTATGTCATTTTACTTTGAAGTAAGTAAGAGGAAAAATCTTCAAAAATATCTAATATTTTAATTGGCACAACTACCTTGCAAACACGTAATAAGAAACATTTAAATGAACTTAGATTTTACATCATATTTTACCAATAAAAATTTAAAACAAAGTGTAAATTTAATTATGTTAATATTTTAACCATAATTTACTTCAACATGAAAAGGAATATATGTTAATAACAGTATAATTCGTGTATGACTGTGTTACGAAATACTGTCATTTAAAATTGAGCTGAATTTGTAAGAAATTTTATACATATTCTTTTATATGCTCATGATTATAAAAATATATCTGACTTTTTCTTTTTTTTTTTTTTTTTTTTTAATATATCCACATCATGGATGGATTTCAAAAAAAAATGTGAGATGTGAAACAAAAATGTGTGCGTATATTGATTAGAAAATATACCATTCACTGTATGTCATTCCAACAATTTCAAGTAACAAAATGAGAATGATTTTAAAATTTAAAAATATATGATTGATTAGTCTAAAACAATCAAAAATAAACTAATATTAAATATTTATTCACACAGAAGAAACATTGACAAAATCAAGTAAAAAGAAATACTTATCACAAGAATTACCGTAAAGAACCATATCGGTATTTTAAAATATTTTGAACAAAAATTTATTTATTTTCTTACGTCTTGCTGTTTATTATGATGTACTTTTTCTTTAATCAGAGGTATTAAAAAATAAAAATATTCTTAAGAAAATAATATTTTAACATAAAATTACTCTGTAAATATGCAGAATTATAAATATATATATATCCTTATTTAAAAATATTTACTATTATTATCTTATATAAATTGATTTAAAAATCATAAGAAAATTATATAAGCAGTAATTAAATATTATTTTTTTTCTTTTAAATATCATTGCTACCATTATTATTATTATTTATTTTAACCTTATTTTAGTTGAATATTGCCTGAAAAAGAAATATGAAATAAAACAAAGTAAACTTGTGTATTGTCAAACATAAAACAAATTTCATTATAAAATTGAGAAAAATAAGAATTGTAAAAATAAAATAGTATGACAAGATTTAAAATAAGTTCAAAAATCAAATTAAAATTTAGTAATAAATCTTGCTGTTGTAAGAAAACATATATACATATATGAAATTATTAATATCATTACATAATATATCTGTTTCAATCGAATCCAACAGGTATATGGATTATTGCATTAAAAAATGGATGTGATAAGGAAAACTATCAAAATATGGCAAATGATTTTCAAGTTATTGTGTAAAATTTATCTTTGTACATGGCAAAACGATCCAGCCGTATATTTCCATGCAAAGGTATATGGAACACAACAAAAACATTGCATTCCCGCGCGCTTGAGATTGCAAGAAGAAAATCAAGTGAAAATTAAAAATTTAAGTTTCTTATATTATAAAAACTGATGAATATCATTAATATGTATATTTTTTTTATTGGCAATAGATAGAAATGAAAATAAACATTCAAGTAATAAAATACAAAATCTAATTAATATAAAAATTGTGGCAAGTTTTTTTTTTTTTTTTTTTTTTTTTTTTACCCATTATTTTGTTAACAAAATGTATATATAGCCATACCTAAAAATAAAATTTTAATATGTTTGATAGCAGAATATGTATGCAGCAAAAATAGAATAAATATAAAAAATGAATGCATATATATACTTTTTTTATATCAAGAAATTAATGTATATTTATCATCTCAAGAAATATATATCAAATAAAAACTGCTGTATTGAAAAACAAAATATGAATAAAACGTATCTATATATATCATACCAAGTAATAAGAAAGCACCTAATAACCTCTATGAAATATAAAATAAAATAAAAACAAATAAACCATTTCAATCATAAAACATCAAATAGGAAATTTATCATCTTTAAATGATATGTGTATAAATACTAAAAGAGTTCTTCTCTTTATATATACATATCCATATCTATTTTTCTTTTAATATATTGAATTATTTCCTTGAATAATAATAAAAATTGAAGTAGTTGAAATGTTAAACAAACTAACTTTTTATTTTATATCATTATTATTTTTTTTAGAAATCATTAGCATTAAAATATTTAAATGCTACATTAAAGATTAAAAAATTAGACATAAAATATAAAAGAAACTACCTTTTTCTTTGATAATCCATAAAAGCGGTAGCTAAAGATTTGCTAAATCGGTTTATTTATATAACTCGATAATTTAAATTCGCAAATCCTGGAACCATTAATACGAAAAAGTACAGCGAATGTTTTGTATCTTACTTAACGACACTGTAGTTCTCTTCTGCAGGATCAGAGTTCATAAACACGAAAGTCGCTGATAAATAAAAACTTCTAGGGGACAGAAACACTGTTAATAATTCTATTCACATAGGATCTCCAGGAATATGGAAAATCTTCTGACGCCTATAAAATAATAAAATCGGATAATCGAAGATGATTGCATTTCTTGAGACATAAAAACAGTTCGGAAAACTCCATCTAATAAAGTTTAAAGATGATCACTTTCATATAGTAGATAGACTAATAGACTAACAAAATACAGGAACCATGTAAAAATGCATTCAAGTATCTTCATAAAATCACATGGCGAAAAGTTCAAAAATATCCAGTGGAGTAATAGAAGTCGATAAATTTCTAAATTTTTTTTTTTTTTTTTAAATCCAATTGAAAATATTTAGTCGCAAAAAGTCATTTTTAGACTAAAATACATATTTCTTTCTATAAAACCGCTTATTATATGCATAATATTTGAAAGTCTATTTTAGCACATAGTTTTTGTTTATTTTCTTGGAGTACTTTTCTTGAAGACACCAGTTCAAAAGCAAAGCTTAAAGGAATTAGCAGAATCTTCATAAAAATCACTTGCTAAAAGTATATAATTATCCTGTATTAATGCTCATAATTTTATCGAAAAATAGCAGATGATTTTATTATTCATTTCATCAATATTAAAATAATTTGTTTCCTTGGGGGCACCTCCCCGAAATAAATGCTAAGAACACCTCTGGTTCCTAAAGTACTTGGCACCAGGTATGTAACGTATATTTTCTTGTACAGTAGGTAAGATAATATTTCGTAGGATAATTCAGGTATGTAGAGAAGATTTTTTTTAGTTAGTGGCAGGTAGATAAAATGTTAATAGAAGTTTCCAGTTCGATGGTCTCCATTAGGCCATATTTTCGTATAGGTGAAATCTACTTGCGTTGATTGCCGCTAGAAATATTATTTACAATTCTTCCATTAAATAACCAAGATTCGATCCAGAGGTGTTAAAAAAAATGAAATTCAGAGATCAATAAAGATTTGACAAAAATGTGCACAGTTTTCTTTATTGACTTGCTGCATAAAATAAGGAGGGAAGGTGCCCCTAACGTATAAATATTTTAGGAACTACATCCGTATCTTCTAAGCAGGAGCGATCAGAGAAGAATGATTGATGTTTCAGCCAAATTCAAATTATTGTTACATATTGGCCTTTAATTTTATCGCCAGCAAGAACACATAAAAAGTGGTTTTTTAAAGATACGTTACACTCAAATTAGGCTAACAATTTGAATACAGAGTAGGATTGCCATAATATGATAACCCTATCAAAAATCACAAATTTCGCCAGAGATTCATCCTGAGAAAAGTAAACCGCAATATAGCTTTAATTTAATTGTGTTCAAGGATATTTTGTCTAACTGAATAAATTACGTTAGGAATAAGGCTACTGTGATTTAGGAGGAACATAAATAAAATGGGCCATGTGTTATTCTTTATGATAGGAAATCATTATGAGAATATGCAAGGAGATTGATTATCTTTTACATTTATTTTTTTTTTTTATTTTACTGATAGAGGAAGAATTCGGCAGTTACTAAAGATTAATATTGAATACACGAGTGAATTATTATAAAAAGCGATAAAATAGATTTGAATTAAAATTAAATAGAGAATTTTTAAAATATATGTGATTTCTACATCACAGTTGGGAAGTGTTAAAAATGTTAGGAAGGGTTAAAAACGCTTAATGTAAACGAAAGTACACTTTTAGCAAATATTTATTAACAGCTCTTTATATAACTCAATATTTTTGTGTCACCCTGTAAATCTAATGCTAATCATGGTATATTCTATGCAAAGCATTCTTTTGTGCATATAAATAACATATTTCAATATCCTAAATCTTCGTGGAAAGTAAAGTTATTAAAATTTGATTTATAGAAATATCTCTCTTAGAACGCAATGCTTTGGACTACTTTTGTGTGCCCCTGTAGTGGTGGTATTTGCTCCATTTTATACGGGAAACATCCGATTGTGAACATGAATAACATATTTCAATTTCATTAAAATTTGTGTACAGTAAGGGTACGGAAATATGGTTTATAGCCTCTCATAGAACACAATGATTTCGTAATACTTTTGTGTGTCCCTGTACACAAATCAGTGGTGGTATTTACTCCATTTTATACAGAAAACATTCGACAGTGAACCAGAATAACATATTTCAATTTCATTAAGATTTGTGTACAGTAAGGGTATGGAAATATGGTTTATAGAAATGCCTCTCATAGAACACAATGCTTTGAAATATTTTCGGGGGTCCCTGTACACAAACCAGTAGAGGTATAAACTCTATTTTCAACAGGGAGCATCCGATAGTGAACTTGTATAACATATTTCAATTTCATTAAGATTTTTGTACAGTAAGGGTATGAAAATATGGTTTATAGAATTGCCTCTCATAGAACACAATGCTTTGAAATATTTTCGGGGGTCCCTGTACACAAACCAAAAGAGGTATAAACTCCATTTTCAGTAGGGAACATCCGATAGTGAACTTGAATAACATACATCAGTTTCAAGAAATTCCATAAATATTTACGGAAGTTAGAGCGTGGACAGACAGACAGACAAACCGAATGCATAAACACTTTTCAACCTTGTTGGAAAGTGTTAAAAATTATTACATTGATTAAAAGCTAGATATATTGGACAACTAATGTCAAAAGTTCGTTTGAATAAAGTAAAATTAAGCAAATTACCTGCAAAAGAACAAGCTATGTTTTAGATGCTTTCCAGAGTTAAAATTTCATAAGGGGTTTTTTTACATGCTACGTTTTTAATTTCGAGATCCAATTATTTCAACCACGTTGCTTTTTTTTTTTTTGTGGGTGGGTGGGTGGGGGTGGGGGGTGGGGGGGGGAGAAAAGGAAAAAACCTTATGGGCTTGTAACTCTAAAAAAATTTATTTATTTACTACGATTTGTGAGTACATTAATATGTCATTCCTTAAAGTTTTCGGATAATTTCAAATCATTCCATTTAGAATAAATATGCGATATTCTTATAAAATAGGATCACGATCTGCACTAAACTAGCTTCTCTGCGTATGTTTTATATTCTAACCCAATATATGAAGCATGCAGAAAAAAGTAACATGCAAACACAGCTGTCCGCATTTCTGTTTGTTCATCTTCATATGTGACATTCTTTATATATGCCAGTTTGTATATTTAGAAATATATATATATATACAATAAGAGCAATTTTAGCGAAAGAAAATATGACTTGAGAAATTTTGCTATACAAATGAATTTTCGTTTTTCTTTTCTTTCCTTTTCTTGTTAATAAAAATTAAACGAAAGCCATTTAAACAATTTGATTTTCCATTAAGAGGACACTATATATATCCTCGTCAACAACCAATGCCCATATTATTCTACAGAGAAATTTGTTTATAGAAATACTCATTATCTAATTAATTTTTTGAAATTCCGTTTCCACATTCACACCGAATTCCTAACCCCGTTAAATTAGCTCTCGTTTGCCAAAAAATTATATTTTTAATGTTTCTTCTTTTTAAGCTAAAAACTGTGAAAAATGAATTAAACACATATTTGTCTTTCTTCTTCTTCTTTTTCCATTTTTGCTCGAAAATACAGTAATTAACATTTTGAAAATTTAAGTTTCGGAAAACGAGAAATACTTAACAGTTGTGAATTTCCTAAATGTGAAAATGGAACTTAAGAAATGCATTACAGATAATAAGCAATTGTATACACAAAATTCTCCGTAGACTAACATAAGGTTTGTCTGTCGGGGCGGATAGTTATTACGTTCCCTTATAGTTATTTTTTAAAGCTATGGTGGATGTTATGAAACTTTTAAGTAAATTGCTATCTTAGAGATATAAAAATTTGCATACACTGTAATGTAATAACATTACAATTAATTAGGGGACACCGGTGCTAATCTGCATAGATTTTGGTTTTTGATTTTTCTAATTTTTTGGCCAATATTTAAAGAAATTTTGATGATTGCATCAGAATATAACTTTTTGGCTAAAAATCATTTATGCCATCATAAGTGCTTAAATACTCGAGAAAATATTTTTCCTATAAATTTACAATTATGACAACTGGCATACCCGTAGAGGCGAGCTGACATAACGTGATATGGATAGAGGTACTCAGGCAGAAAATAGCAACTTTCGAGGAAAAACTTTTTGCTTTTTCGAAATATCTTATTTTTTAATAACTTCTGCTTAAATATAAGATGGCGCTTGCTCACTGCTGATTTATGTCTTCTTTCCTTAATCCTTTCTTTGAAAGTTTTAATGATTCTTGTTTTACGTACAATTTAAATTAGCATTTAACTAGATTAAACTTTAATTAACTTAAAAATATAGTTTGACTATCTCAATAAATAATTACTCTGTGTATTTTATCGTTAATGAAAATGCCCTGTCGTTCATTCTTTGTCGATTAATCGATGTTTGTAAAGCTTTTATTTTTAATTTCATTTTTTGTTGGCATCATCCTATTCTCCAGTTTGTGTTAAATGTTTTACATGTGGCTACTATGCATTTTTCTAGTGTTCTTTCTGGTATCCATGAAGATTTTATTTAATATTTCATTTAATTTCTCATTCTATATGGTTTTGCTGCTTCGATCGGGGCTGAAACGATATAAATTGCTATGATTAGCTATATTGTTTTACGAAATTGATGCAGCTTTCACAGCTTTATGAAGTACAGTCCCCCTGACGAGTATTTACTTCTAATTTTAAGCATTTTTATCCAATTATTTCTGCGGTTATTTATTTGTTTACTCTGTCATAAAGTTTAATGGTCCTTTTTTTATTATCATTCATGTCGGCGTAAGTAATTTAAGTTATTTTTGTCTCTTACTGGTTCTTAATCTAAATCGTAACAATTTTGTGTCAGTTTTTCCTCTAAGTTAAAATCAGTTCTATATTTTTGTGAGTTGGTATTGTTTTGCATCTATTAATTGCTAAATTTTAAGATTAAAATTTATTACGATATCTATCATTTATATATATATATATATATATATATATATATATATATATATGTGAAAACAAAAAATATATAATGGCTAACAAAGTTCAGTTGCTTGGAGCACAGTCTCCAAAGTGCAATCGCTCAGAATAACTCTCTGAACAACACTGACTCGCAGCGGCTTCATTCTCTCCCATAAATCAGCTTATTTGTGTTTATACATTTTGGTTATAGGGTTTGGCGGCGGTTTTATCTAGAATCCCATAGAAAGTTCTAGCTGTTATTCATTGTACAGCCTCGAAACTTCGGAAGCCCTAAACTACTATTTTTCGCCAAATTTGTCGCCAAGGCTGATCTGACTAAAAGTGAATGAACTGCCTCTTTTTTTTCACTTTGACTGTAAAACTGCTTTCACTGCAACAGGACTAATGTTTCAGGGGAAAAGACTTAATCCACGTTAACAATATGTTTCAACGATCAATTAATAGGAAAACTGCTGAACAGATATAGTGATAGAAAAGTCGGGGGGAAAAAAAGGCGGCATCGTAGCAACCCTGTGAAGATATCCATCTTCTAATCAAAAAGACACATAGAGATAGCAACAACAAAATTTATGCTTTAGAGACCTTTCTAAAAAAAAATAAAAATAAAAATAAAATTTTTGCGGGTAAGAGCAAATTATTACTGGAGGGAAGTATATTGTGCTCTTGTTTTTCACAGTACTCGGATGGGAGGAAATCTTTTCCTTCTCTCTCTTGGTGAGTTATGTGTATTCAACATAATAGAAATTTAATTACATTCTTCTTAAAAAAGTTAATTTCCATATTTTCATCTGGTTACATGTTGAAGTCGGTAAGTGTAAAACATACCTGCCAACATTTTATTTAATATTCCGTAAAATTGTTAGTACCAGCCTCTTTTTCCATACCACTTTATTTTTTTAGAGTAAATTCCTCCATATATAATTACGATTAAATAAGACGAAAAATACTCTAAAAAAATAGTACTGATGTGAAAAAAAGGCAGGTACTAATAGTTTTACAGAATATTAATTAGAATGTCGGCAGGTATGGTAACAACGTTTTAGCGTAGTTTAACACAGACCTCATTTTGCTCCTTTGGTAACTTACACTTCTAAAAAATAATTTAAGGCATAAACTACAACTAATTGGCTTTGAAAAAATATTAGTTATATATATATATATATTGATGAAAATTTTGTGTTTCGTAGTTACACTTGCCCCATGGGTTACAGCAAGTGTAACCACAAGCAAGTAATGAGTAACTGTGAAAGTAAATTTTCCCATAGAATTACATGAGCCTTGGTTGTCGGCGAAGTTATGAAAAAGCAAAGTAATATATATATATATATACATACATATGTGATGCAGTTGAGGTGCTTTGGACACGTGTAAACCCCGTACTTATGGTTGTCCGTCGTACAAAACATTCGGGGTAAGAGTTGCCCCGTCGGCCGAAGTGGGTTTGTTTATCAGATGAAGGGTTTTATTTTATTTCATTTTATACTTTCTTGTTTACCTTCAGTAATTCTTTATTGTATTGTATATATTTTAAATAAATTGATGTAATTTTGTATCTTTTGCAATTTTGTAATTTTATAACTTTTTTAGTGTTTTTATACATTATATATATGTTTGATTTCGCTTCAGTTATTGGTAGTTTTCTGTTTGGTGTGAAGTTGGGGGTTAAGGATAGTTATTAGCTAATTGCTACTGTCCTTTCAGAAACTTTTCTTTCACCCCTACACTGAGGGGCCTCCCTGATGAAGATCTCAGTGTTTTTTGGGGTTTAATTTTATTCATTTGTTTATATATTCACACACACATATATATATATATATATATATATATATATAAGCAAAATAATTAAAGCCAGATGAAAAATTAATCCCAAAACACATGAGGGTTTTCATCAGGGGAGCTCCCCCATGTAGGGAAAGGAATATGAGAAGTTTCTGACGAAACGCTGGTAATTTAACCAAAAAACGCGTTTCTAGCCCCCAACTTCTCACAGATGGAAGCAAGACCATACAGCAAACGAATTTTAACTAAGACAAAGCATAAAAAAGCAATTAAATTCAGAAATCAAGCACAGAATATAATGCATCTATATAAAATACAAAAATATAAATAATACAAGAATGTATAAATACATACCTGGACAAACTCGAATAGTCATTAGAATATGGAAAATTGAAAACCACCCCCCATTTGATGAAGGCCCTCATGTGTTTTGGGATTGATTTTTCATCTGGCTTAATTATTTTGCTTATTTATTATAGTTTTATATTTCCTTTTGCTGCATTTGCGCATTGGTTTATAAAAACTTTGTTCAAGTTCTATTTATTTAATAATTCAAGTTTCACTCCATCCTATATTTAAATTTTATCTTATATTTTAGAAATTTTTGTATCAGCTTGCTGCTTTTGCGCAGGTTTTCAACATTATAAGTTTAAAGTTTTTTAATTCAACAATTTAAGTTAAAAATTTTTATAATCCTCCCTTTTAAGCTTATGCGATGTTTTGCTTGATTCGTAGAGCTCTCGGGTTTTCATGGTTAAATTACCAGCGTTTCGTCAGAAACTTCTCACATTCCTTTCCCAACATGGGAGAGCTCCCCTGATGAAGGTCCTCATGTGTTTTGGGATTAATTTTTCATCTGGCTTTAATTATTTTGCTTATTTATTATAGTTTTATATTTCCTTTTGCTGCATTTGCGCATTGGTTTATAAAAACTTTGTTCTAGTTCTATTTATTTAATAATTCAAGTTTTGCTCCATCCTATATTTAAATTTTATCTTATATATATATATATATATTTGTCTTGGGGATCTCGGAAAAGGCTCTAACGATTTTAATGAAAGTTTGAGGTTAAGTGTATTTTGGGGTGCTAAATCCATTAGGCTTATCCTCATCTGCAGAAAAATTCGTGTACGTTGTTAACTCTTTATCTGCCAGTTTCAACATATGGCAGAAATTGGGTTTACTCGGAAATGAATGTAAAGATCTTGATGAAACTTTGGGTGTAAGTGTTTTTTGCGTTACTAAATCGATTGAACTGTCGACGCAGTTAAACGCGTTTACAACTGAATTGTAAACGCAAAAATCTGCCATTCCTTTTAGAACATTAAAAATTCACTGGTAACCCGTGCTTCGCCCAGGTAAAAATGACAGAAACTTCGTTTTCTTAGAAAAGTACTGGAATGATTTTGATAAATATTCAGAATTAGTGTATTTTGAGATGACATTTAATATGAAATGCCTTCATTTTCAGTATAATTAGCGTTTAGTAGTAACCCACACACCACCAGGGAGAAATACGGCAGAAACTTTATTTTCTTGGAAAGATTTTGAAAAAAAAGGAAGGGGGGGGGGGGGCTAAAAGGTTTTTTTTTTTTTTTTCTTTTAGATGAAAAATTGTTTTCACTTATCTTCTTCTTCAGAAAAATTAGCCGTCCCCTGTCTTTGCCTGGAACAAAATATAGCAGAAATCTGTATTTAGGGATCTGGTATCATAATTCAATTTGAATTTCCCTTTCCTCGGGGAAAATTAGCTTTCAGTGTGCGCTCCGCCCTGGACAAACAAATAAGAAATATAATTATCTGAAAACAAATCACTGCTCTTACATTACGAATGATTTTTATAATGAGACTGAGTGGACTTGGTCATCATCCAGGTACTTAATTAAAGTATTAAAGTGATTTAAATCCATATGTTTAAATGTAGAAAATATATACACTAAAATTTCTAAAACATAGCACCAATCCTTATTTTCATTAATTTTCACTTTATTTATGCATTAATACATAAATTATAAAAATTAAAAATTGGTTATTTAACTTGCATTTTAACTCTTTAGATGGCAGCACTATATCATTCGTTCTTTGCATCTTAAATCAATCATCTTGCGAATCATGAATATATTTCACCTTATGAAATGAAACTAAATAAATATTTATATTGTATGAATATTGTATCTATAATTTTAATTATTTAAGTAATCTAATATTCAATAATATATTATATACATATATATATATAAATATATATTTCACGTTTTGATTGTTATTTAAATATCATTTTATGCTACCTTTTATATATTTTTCATAGATACTTTAACGGTTTACTGTAACCGTAAAAAAGATCTTTAACAAATTTAATTTTTATTTATTTTAAACCATTTTAAATATTATTTACATGAAATATTTTTTTTTCTTCTTAAATAGCTTAGCTTTTCACTAAATATTTTTTTCAAAAGATTTTATTTTATATTAAATGTTTATCTTCATTGTTACTTTATGTAAGTGTCCTTTTCCATTGTAATTCCTCCCTCGTAGCTCTACATTTTTAACAGATTTGTGTTCTATTTCTAATTTATACTTCTCTGCCTCTAAATGATTTCAATTTGATGCATTCTGTTTTTACTTTCTCTTACCTAAACCTATGTGTAGTAGAGAAAGTATAGTCATAGTGTAGCCACGTTTACTGAGACTAGCAGTGAGGATGAGTACAAAAGCTTGGAGGGGTGCCAAATTGAACGAAAAGTTGGGATTTGGAAAACATACAGTCATTCGGCCCTCTCTTATCACTTATTTTCTCTCAATCAGATGACTATTACCCCTATTTTAACACTGGACTCGTTGGGTCAGCACTTGCGCAGAGGCTTCCATGGTCTCAAGAAATGTGATTGAAGACTACTGTTTTTAGTTCAAATTTTCGAAATCGATTTTTTGATTTATTTACGCGTTTTGAGTTTCTCTGAATCTGAAAAGCAGGTTTTAGCGGTTGGTATGTGAGGGGTTTGGTCTCTGTGTCTGTCGCCCCACCAGCGGCCGAGTGGTTCTGCACTCAAAGCTGATAAATGGGAAGTGCGGGGTTCGATCCCAGGTAACACTTATCGACCTAGCCGTTCGGAGTTTTCCGTGGTTTTCTCCGAAATTCGTGTAAATACGGGCTAAGGCCCCCTAAATAGAATCCCCCACAAACACACACACACGAGGGGCATTCTACCTATTGGCCAAGGATCCTAGTGTCGAACGTTGACTGCAGCCTTATCCCATATTATTCTATGGAGAAATTTGCTTTCAAAATTACTCATTACTTAATGTATTATTTTAAATTCCGTTTTTACATTTAAAAATTCACAACCATTAGACCGGTTCTCGTTTTTCAAAAGTTATTTATTTATTTATTTATTTCTATTTCATGTTGAGGCTATAAAGTAGAAAAATACACTTAGTCAATTTTTCGCCTTTTAGAGCTTTAAAATGAAATACTAATAATTTAAAGAAGGGTGTTCTTGTTGGCATGATTACAGATTACAGCTCATCTGGTCATCTAAAACAAAATGTAAGGAAAGTTTTTTAATTAGTAAGACTGTCGTTATAGACCTAGGGTTATATGATGAAAGCTGGTACAAAATTTTAAATAAAATGGTTAAATAAAACTCCAGACATCATGTCAACAATGTTGAAAAAAGTAGTTTCGAGATAAACTCGTTTAAAGTTTTCAGTTAAAATTTTCAGGCAGCCGCAGTAATTTGTCTTATAGAAGGATCCATTACACACATTTTGTTAATCGACGATTCCTAAAGGTCCAAACTTTAAGGATATGCAGAAAACAACGAAAAAAAAATATATATATATATCTTTTCAAAATTTTAGACTAGAATACCCTTTTAAACTAATATATTCACAAGGTAGATATACAATAAATATTATAAGGTAAGACAAGCTAATAAATTCACATAGATATATTAGATTTTGTTTCAAACAAAAAATAATTATTTATTTCGTACTTATAAATTCCCTTTCAAGAGAAAGTAACTTTTAAGCATAAATTGCACACACTTTAAAAGACATTATTACACTTTAAAAATAAAGTTTAATATTTCACCAGAAAAATAGTGTAAATTTAGCCACAACCCATATTTTTGAAAATTTGATGCTAATTCACAATTTTTGCAGTGCTTACTGCTAAAATAAAAAATAGAACTACTAAAATGGTAAATCTTAGCATCAAATTTCGGAACGAGCACTTCTCCAGATTCAGAATTCTTTTTGCACTGAAGACGGTACGCTAAAGGCTACTGAAACAGCTGTATGCATTTCAAATATTTTTCCTTGGCGTTTTTGACGTAGTAGTTTATTCGAGTTTTTAAAATTATTACATATTACAAAATTAATTTTCTCAGTATAAAATCTCTAAAATTCTCTAAATAAATAAAATTTTTTGATATTAAACAACTATTTTATCGGGTTGTTCGATAAATAATGTCGTTTTTTTTTTTTTTTTTTTTTTTTTTTTTTTTTTTTTTCATGTTTTTCAAAGTGAATTTATTTTTATTAACAGCAAACATCAATCAATGATATAGTGACCATTTTGTTGGATGACCCTTTGCCATCTTTCGGTAAGTTGAAAAATTCCACGTTCGAAGAAGCCTTGGTTTTTAAAAGCGAAGGTTTTAAAAAACGACATTATTTATCGAACAATCCAATAAATATAACGATATAACCATTTTTAACCTATAAATAATAAATTTGCAATATACTTTTTCTGATTTTTATATGTGCCTTTCATATCTTTTTCAATGTAACTGAAGCAAAACCTTTGATCGATTCCCAATATTTATTTAACAATTTTTACGTAATGAAAATTCTTTTCGCTCTATAAATGATATTATTTTGACTCATTTCTATCCTTTTGTTTTGGGAAACCAAAAAATAATTAATTCGGCTTCTTTTAATCTTACATCGAAATATAACTCAAATGCCTTCTTGTCGCCTAACTCACATCATCAGCTAGATAAAATATTTGCTTAGCTGGTTATTTCCCAGGATATAAAATCTTGGCGAAATCATGCCAACTTTCACTAACAACGATCAGTAAATTACTGGTCGCGTTAAAATATATATATATATATATACATATACATAAGAATATTCGTAACGTACCGAAACCATTCTCTGTCTTAAACTTTGAACTTTTCGTGTGTAAAATTAAACGCAGTGCAATGTCATTTTCGCTTCAGTTTTGGAGAACACTTACTTACGATCATGCCGTAGCTCAAGAAAGTTTAGGACCTTGTGTCCGGTACTGTTCCCCTACTCCATACTCCACCCGCACTCCATACTTTTATTGCCATCTATGGTCACGCCTCAAATTAGCTTCTTTGGATTGATCAATAAATTTACCTGAACCAATATATTGCCCCATGGGTCCATTCGTGGGTGATCTATTTTCATCTGTAATTAATTTTTAACTTGACTTTCTTTACAGCTTATCCTGAAATGCCAACGCAATGTTTGCAATTCTTCGACAGTTAAATAATCATCCTCAGAACTTTTTTTTTTAACATAAAAAAGCCGAGTTGCCCCCTTCCCGATGATAAGATTTATTCTAAGGAAATTGCACTATTAAATTCAGCCGAACGTTACAAAAAGGGGGAATCACTTTTTCTGCGATTTCGGAGTTATTTTAATTTAACATTGAGCCAATGGAGAAAAAAAATGTTTTTCCACCTTGAGAGCTGCAAAACATATAAAAAATTGTACGCATATGCGGTTGGTAAATATTTTGCAATAATGATTCAAATAAGCGTTCTTTGATTAAGAAAAATCTTAAAGGGATGTTTCACGTAATGCGGCAGACAACCCAACCCCATGTTATTTTATGGAGACTATTTCATGTTGTTCGTTTCGCAAATTACTCATTACCTTTTTTTTTTTTTTTTTTTTTTAATTTCCCGCTTGGAAAAGTCCCGATCATTAAATTCATTCTCGTGTTTCGAAAATAATTTTCAGACGTCTTTAATGTTTCATTTTTGAAGCTGTAAAATACAAAAAATACATTTAGTTCAGCTTTACCACTGTAGAGCTTTAAAATGAAATATTAAAAATCTAAGCAATAATAATAATAATAATATTTAGGGAACGAGGATCAGTTCAACTGCTGTAAATTTTCTAAGTATGAAAACGAAATTTTAAAAAATACATTAGGTAAAAAGTAATTTGCATAAAAATTTCCATCAAAGAATAACACGGAGTTTGGCTGCCAGCGATAAGGGAAGCGTCCCTTTAACCCTTTGAATGCAAAAGTAATTTTGTATATTTAAAATCAACTGCCACCAGAATTTACGAATAAGTCTAAAAGAAAAGAAATAAATGAAAATTTTCCTGTGTATTAAAGTAAAATTTTGTTAAAATTTTCCGAGACGAGTTTCTGCAGTTTAGATTTTCCCTAAAAAAGTTAACGAAAATTTCTTCTCAAAATAAAAGATTTAAGTGTCATAGAGCTAAATAATGATGAAAATTTTTTATCAATGCAATTAGAAAACAAAGCAAGGGAGAAAAATTCCAAAAACAGTAGCGTTCTTTTCCTCTTTTCTACTCCGCATTCATTCATTTTCTATCTAGATAGTAAGCGTAGTGGCAAAGGAGCGGCCTAAATTCGTGCTCTGATTGGCCTACCAATTTATGAATGAAGTTGGAATTGAGAGCAATGTGCACACACACACATTCACACATACAAGGTCGTCTAGCTAAAGAAGCTGCTTGCTCTATTCTCGTCGAGCAGCGAAGAATGCCGTGGTTTCTTAGATTAAATGATCATACAGCCAGATGTTAATAATAAAAACAAATTACGTCTTGTTACTTATTAAAATTTAAAACAATTTGAAATTATCGATTTCTAAGCATAAAAATAAATGTTTAATCGACTCAGAATTCTCTACGAACGTTTATTGCGTGAATTTTCGTCTTAAAATGGCGAAAAGTTAATATATTTATACATAATTTCAGAAACATATTGTTACGCAATATCACTATCCTACCGTATAGCCCTCCTATAGTATTTACACCACGTTATTATCACACACCTTATTCTGAGCTAAACTAATTAAATAAAAAGTATAAATCTCCAGCTGGGAAACTTTCTTTTTTCTGTGAAATTTGGTTACATGTCTGATAAGAAATATTATCCTGTTTTCCACACATCTTACTACAACTCTAATTCTAAGCATGTATGAAGCGCTTTTGCAAACGGAAGTGGCGTCGTACGCATCAGAAAACGTGTATTTTCATTCATTAAACTGAAAAATTATACTATGATGACGTCGAAGTGACGCAAATTTTATAGGCTCCTCCTCTTGTTTGTTTCTTGAATATACGATCGATAGACGTTATCACAGTTTCAAATGCCTCTGACATAAACTGAAATGTAAAAAATTAACAACAAACTAAATATAACTACAAAATTTACTATGTTTTTTACGCTGTTATTCGATATTGAAAGCAAACTAACTCCTTTTAAACTTCTGATAAGAAACATAAATAACACTGCTCTGCAAAAAAAACTTTTTTTTCGAGATCTGATACCATTCTTGCTGATTCTTATGTAAAATGACCTCCTGAAACCGAATATGACTCCCATTTCGCCCAGTCACCCACCGTTTTCTAAATACACCACCCTCTCCCTCAATTTCTTTCCCTGTTCGACAATTTTATGACCATGAATTTGATTTGAAGAATGAAAAATAACTAATTTAACACCTAAAACCAAAAAAATATAAAGTTTAAAAAATAACATTAATAACAGATTAAAAAAATATAAGATATGGAGTGCCAAATTTGAGTGGCAAATCCCCCCCAAAATTTTTCCCTTGTCGTAAATGTCCATGTTTTAGAATTTTCCAACGCTGTAGCCCCTCAAAAGATATTTAACGGTTAAAATAATTCTCCCCGTCCTTAAAATCAAATTTATAGCCATAAAATCACCGAAAAATGATAAAAATAGGGAGCCATTCCTAAAAAATGGTGGGTGGTAGGGCAAAATGGGCGTCATATTCGGATTCAGGAGGTCATTTTACATAAGAATATGCTGAAATGGTGTCCAAGGCAATTTTCATGCCGAGCAGTGTAATTTATTATTCCGTGTATCTTCACCTATTTTCGAAAACAAAACTGAAATTACCCTTATAAACTTTGTATTTTATGTTAATAAGCAAGTGATACTATTTTGCTGCTTTATCTTAGTCATATTGATTAATACACGAACCAATGATAAGCCAAATTCGCCATTATTTACAGATATTAGCAGCAGTAGCTTTTAGGCTTCGGTTTTTTTCAATTATCAATTAAAAAAGAAACCGTTTTTTCTCTCCTGCCTCCGTAATATACGCGCCCCACCAGTGGCCGAACGGTTCTGCGCTCAAAGCTGGTAGACGGAAAGTGCCAGGTAAGATCTCAGGTCATGATCGTCGACCTAGCTGTTAAAAGTTCTCGATGGTTTTCTCCGAAACTCGCGTGAATACCGGTTAAGACCCTCCCCCCCCCCCCTTAGGGAAGATTCCCACGGAGGGCATTCCCCCTTAGGTCCTCTTCCCAAGTGCAGACAATTGGCCAACACCAACACCATCGTAATAGACCAGTGGTCGGCAACCTGAAGCTCGGGAGCCACACGCAGATTTTTCGCCCCCTGAGATTTTAGCCAATGTCGACTTAGGAATACTCTAATTATGTTAATAAGAATGAATGAGCCAATATAAATTAGGTTAAAAATTTTTGGCTCCCAAAAGAAAGATATTTTAATCGTTGTATTGTTGACATTTGGCTTTGTTCAAAAATGAGGTTGCCGACCTCTGTAATAGACGCATAACTATGGATACAAAAGATATTTGTGTGAAAAGACTAAACTAATAGTGGTTTAACATTTTATCTACCGCATTATGAAACAGACAAAAAATATATTTGAAACATGTTTTTCTTAGTTACTTAAGTGTACTTCTTAAAGATATCTGCAATAAAAATTATGCATATCACCTCGTCATAATAATTAATGAGGATTTTGTGAAGTGGTTCTGTAGTATATACCACTGGTACATAGAGGTAGAAAAAGATATTTGGACCTTAAAAATGTGTAAAAACGTATTTTCTTTTCGTGTTCTACATTTTTTCTAAGATTGATGGGAGATTCTTGAGGTAATACAGGAAATACGTGAATATCACGTGAAGATCGGGAGAAATGCCAAGCAAAAACAGCAATAGCATTCTATAAAATCCTTTCTGGAACAAAAACAGCTACAGGCAGCATTTGGTGCCTTGTAGTGAGACTATTCTTATAAATATCTTTGGCATTTCTTCTATAAATTCTATTTTATACGCTTTTTAAAACTAATGGTACTTTAAAATACCGTCGTCAATAGATAAAGGGTTAATGTTCACTACATATTTTCTTTCGAAAATTGCTGAACTAATTTCAAAAATGGCTGTTAATCCTCCGGGTACAGCTATCGCGATTTCCACGGAGTAGGAAATCCATCGAGCAGATATACCTAAATTAAAGCTCGATGAGGAAATCTGTCTCTAATACGAAGTGTGCCTGTGTGTGTATTTGTCTTATTTTCATTATGGGTCCCGCTTTTTCTCCGTGTAGTCTAAAAAGATTTTAATAGTGACTGCTTCATATTTCGTTTTGGAATTAGATAGTGCTCTAATACATTAGTCACTTATTCTTCTTCCTTTTTATTAACACTTTCCAACAAGGTTGAAAAGTGTTTATGACATGGGTTTGTCTGTCTGTCTGTCTGTCTGTCCGCGCTCTAACTCCCGTAAATATGTATGGAATTTCTTTAAACTGATATATGTTATTCAAGTTCACTATCGGATGTTCCCTATTGAAAATGGAGTTTATACCTCTACTGGTTTGTGTAAAGGGACCCCCGAAAATATTTCAAAGCATTGTGTTGTATGAGAGGCATTTCTACAAACCATATTTTCACACCCTTACTGTACAAAAATCTTAATGAAATTGAAATATGTTATACAAGTTCACTATCGGATGTTCCCTATTGAAAATGGAGTTTATACCTCTACTGGTTTGTGTAAAGGGACCCCCGAAAATATTTCAAAGCATTGTGTTGTATGAGAGGCATTTCTACAAACCATATTTTCACACCCTTACTGTACAAAAATCTTAATGAAATTGAAATATGTTATACAAGTTCACTATCGGATGTTCCCTATTGAAAATGGAGTTTCTACCTCTACTGGTTTGTGTACAGGGACCCCCGAAAATATATCAAAGCATTGTGTTCTATGAGAGGCATTTCTATAAACCATATTTTCATACGCTTAATGTACAAAAATCTTTACGAAATTGAAATATTTCATACAAATTCACTATCGGATGTTCCCTGTTGAAAATGGAGTTTATACCTCTATTACTTTGTGTACAGGGATCCCCTAAAATAATTCAAAGCATTGTGTTCTACGAGAGGCATTCCTATAAACCATATTTCCTTACCCTTACGGTACACAAATCGTAATGAAATTGACATATGTTATTCAAGTTCACCATCGGATGTTTCCGTCATAAAATGGAGTAAATACCACCACTGATTTGTGTACAGGGACACACAAAAGTGTTCCAAAGCATTGCGTTTTATGAGAGATATTTCTATAAACTAAATTTTAATAACTTTACTTTGCACGAAGATTTATGAAATTGAAATGTGTTATTTATAAGCACAAAAGAAAAAGCTTTGCATAGAATATAGCATGATTAGCATTAGATTTACAGGGTGACACAAAAATATTCAGTTTTATAAAGAGCTATTAATAAATATTTGCTAAAAGTGTACTTTCATTTACATTAAGCGTTTTCAACACTTTCTAACATTTTTAACACTTTCCAACAAGGTTGAAAAATGTTAATGACTTCGGTTTGTCTGTCTGTCTGTCCGTCTGTCTGGCTCTCCGCGCTCTAATTACCGTAAATATTCGTGGAATTTCCTGGAACTGATATATGTTATTCAAGTTCACTATCGGATGTTCCCTTTTGAAAATGGAGCTTACACCTTTACTGGTTTGTATACAGGGACACCCGAAAGTAGTTCAAAGCATTGTGTTAAATGAGAGGTATTTCTATTAATCTTATTTTCATACCTTTACTGTACCCATATCTTAATGAAATTAAAATATGTTATTCCAGTTCACTATCGAATGTTCTCTGTTGAAAATGGAATTTATATCTACTGGTTTGTGTACAGGGGCACCCGAAAGTATTTCAAAGGGTTACGTCGCACTTGCGCCCGGGACAGATGCGACCGGGGTCAAAATCGTAGCACTTGCGACCGAATTCTTAAATCTATGCACACCTGTTCATCGGAGGGTAGCTTTTCCGACCGCTATAATTAAAGGCATGGCAATCGCTGCGTCAATGTATATATCCCGCAAAAGATCATCATAATTCCCTTAGCAATGCACATTCGATTTAATGATCATTATTTCAAAACAATATATTAGTTGTTGAAGTTTTCTCGCCAAAAAGATTAAATATTTTACTATGCAAAAATCATTTAAAATATGTTATAGTATATTAACATAACCAAAATTCTATTAATAATTACATAAATACAATGATGGTGCACAATCCTTTTTGCAATCATTATTATAAACTATTAAAATCATCGAATATGGAGCATATTCAGATTTATTTATTAGATATACTTATTAATAAAATTATAACTTTTACAAAAGTACATATATTTGAGTTAATGTAAGATTAAGTTTTCTTTTATGTTTTGTAGTATTTTAAATTGTGATATGCCGTTGAAATTTCGTAATATTTGGTTTTAACGCCCGATAATTAGATTGTGAATAGTTTTGGAATCGTAGAATTATCAGGAAGGGCTTAAAGGGGAGGAGGGGGGTGGGGGGGTTACAGCCTTTTAAATTGGTATTATTAGATTTTAAGGCAAGATAAATCGATTGCGGATATTTTCAAGTGTAAATTTATTAGAAGGGACGGAAAGGTGGGGGACAAAGGGATAAAAATGTAGAAAAGGAACAGGAGTTTCGGAGAAAGCGATGGAAAACCCAGAACACTTTTATTCTTTTATATATTGCTGAATTCCAAATTCGAATTTCCGCTCACATTTCTTACTAAGGATTTTTAACATTATATAGCCCGGAGTTACGCAAGTTTCGGAGAAAACCACGGATAAGTCATACACAAATCTTTTTATAAAAATGTTTATATTACCTTTGTATCTCAGCTTGTAATTAACATAATTTCATAAGTAATATATCATTTTAAAAGTTATTTGAATTGGAATTGAAGAGTATATGTTTCAAATCTCTGTCGCCAGAGGGCGCTTTGATAGTGTAATAATTCAATATCCCCAATTCTGATTATGAGTAAATTACTTAAAGGGAGAAGATTGGGTGACCACACCGGGATGCGAATTTGCCACCATCAGAATTTTCAAAGGTATACTTGAATATTATTATGAAATGAATAATTAGTGAATGAATAATTATTGAATGAATATTATTGAAATGAATAATAATTATTATTATTCATTTCAATATAATGACCAGCGAAGCTGTCAAAGCCTGCTAGTTTAGAATATAAGCCGTTGAAAACAGACTACTTCTCCCGCAGTACCATATGTATGATTCATCTGTTTCGATTAGTAACATCCTTCTAAAATAGATTGTGAATTTAAACTGATAATTAATATTTTTACTTTCTTCTATATGTATATATAGAGAAAGTATTGGATTCGTGAAAATTTTTTAACTCCAGTTTTAGATGGATTTACACCTTTTGGGATGTCCTGAACATGATTTGATAGTTTTTAGAAAATGCCTGTCTGTCAATCTGTCTGCGAGTCTGTGTGTATCACGAATTTTGTGCACGCTGTATCTCACGAGCCAATGAACGAAATTTAACCGAACTTGGTATTTAGTTGGACCCTGACATAAACTGGTGCTGATTAGGTTTGGGGATCAATCGCTCAACAGGTGGCGCTGTAATCGCATATTTTCTAAATTTTTAACATGACAGTATAGGACAAAATTTCGTATAAATGTGCATGATGAGAGTTATTTTTAACTTGTGATTGTAAAATTAATATGAATTATTGATAATAGTAGTAGTTAATTAGGAAAAACATTACAATAATAGTATATTGTAAAAAAAAAAAAAAAAAAAAAAAAACTCTTTTCTAAATTTATTGACTTTTGTATGCGTTTGGGTTTTTTATTTAGTAATTAAATTCAGTTTTGTTAACTCTTTTTAACGAATTTAATCAGTGAAGCCCCTCCCCCCCCCCCACCCTCCTTACACATGAACACATCTCCTGTGTTGCCTGAATTACATTACAATAATAGTGAATTATTAAAAAAAAAAAAAAAAAAAAAACCTCGTATTTAAATTTATTGACTTTTGTACGCGTTTGGGTTTTTTATTTAGTAATTAAATTCAGTTTTAACTGTTTTTAACGAATTTAATCAGTGAAGCCCCCCCCCCCCCCCCGTCCTCCTTACACATGAACACATCTCCTGTGTTGCCTGAATTGCATTACAATAATTGTATATTTAAAAAAAAGAAAAACCTCTTTTTTAAATTTATTGACTTTTATACGCGTTTGGGTTTTTTATTTAGTAATTAAATTCAGTTTTGTTAACTCTTTTTAACGAATTTAATCAGTGAAGCAACCCCCCTTCCCCCCCCCTCCTTACACATGAACACATCTCCTGTGTTGTACCTGCTTTCGGATACATCCGGTCGCAACTGCTACCCTCAAACCAAAGCGGTCGCAAGTGCTACGATTTTAACCCCGGTCGCATCTGTCCCGGTCGCAAGTGCTACACCACCTTTCAAAGCATTGTGTTCGATGAGAGGTATTTCTATGAATCATATTTTCATACCTTTACTGTACAATATCTTCATGATATTGAAATGTATTATTGAATTTCACTATTCGATGTTTACTATATAAAATAGATTACATACCACCACTAGTTTATGTACAGGGACACTCAAAAGTACTCCAAAGCATTGCGTTCTTTGTGAGATATTTCTATAAATAAAATTTTAATAACTTTACTTTCCCCGAAGTTTTAAGAAATTGAAATATGTTATTTATATGCACAAAAGAATGCTTTGCATAGAATATAGCATGGTTACCATTAGATTTACAGGATGACACAAAAATATTCAGTTATATTAAGAGCTATTAAAGCGTTTTCGGCACTTTCTATCATTTTTTTAGTGTGAATATAATTTCAATTTGTGTATATGTCTGATTGTTCTTCTGTCCGTCTGTCTGTCTCTCTGTCTGTTTTTATGCGCTCTAATTACAGTAAATATTTATGGAAATTCTTTAAACCGATATATTTTATTGACGTTCACTAACGGATGTTCCCTATTGAAAATGAAATGGATACCACTTCTGGTTTGTGTACAGGGACACCGAAAACTATTCGAAAGCATTGTGTTCTATGAGAGGAGTTTCTATAAATCATATTTTAATACCTTTAATGTATAGATACTTTAATGAAATTTTAATATGTTATTCAATACCCTATCGGATGTTTCCTATGTAAAGTAGAGTACATTTCTAACTGGTTTGTGTACAGGGCACGTGAAAGTACTCTAAAGCATTGTGTTGTATGAGAGTTATTTTTATAAACCAAATTTTAATAATTTTATCTTCCACAAAGCTTAATGCTATTGAAATATATTATTCGTATGCACAAAAAAGTGTGCCTTCTATGTAATATAATATGTTTAGCATTAGATTTACAGGGCCACACAAAAATAATCAGTTACATTAAGAGCTATTAATAAAAAATTTGCTGGAATTGCACTTTTGTTTACATGAGCGTTTTAACAATTTCTTATAATTTTAGTGGGAATATGATTTCAATTTGTGCATCTGTCTGTCCGATTGTCTACCTTTCTATCTCTTTTTCTCCAGCTCCTATCATCCGTGAATATTTTGAGAATTTTTAAAAAATGATAGACTCATGTTCCCTATCGAATATTCCCTCTTTAACATGTCATTAATAGGTCCTGTACAACTAGTTTCTTTACAGAAACAGCAACAATAACAACAATAAAAAAAAGCCAAAGTATTACGTTTTAGGACGGAATTTTTTAAAAGTTATATTTAAAAAACTTTCTACTACAAAAATCTTAAAAACATTGACATGTATTATTAATATTCTAAAATATTGTTTTGTATAGAATATGATATAATTAACTTTCAGATTTACAGGGCTACAGTAAAATATTGAGAGAGTTTAAAAGCTGTAATTATAATCTAACGGCTGCATTTTCTTTTGCGTTAAGCCTTTTTAACACTTTCCAAAATGCTAAGAGTAATTTTAAAATCAATTAGTCTATCTGTATGTTTTTTAGTCCTTCTCTCTGTTGTGTGATAACGTAGGCAAAGAATATTAATAGTTATTCGATACAACAATTGCTTACAGTTGGAAAGTGTTACTAATCAATGCGTACTGTATGATTTTCTTTTCTTGTTTTTTTTTTTTTTTTTTTTTTTCTTTTTCATTCTAAAATACAGCGCAATTTTTTTTAAACAATTTTATTACTCAACAGATCGATTTTATTTATTCCATATTATTTAAATATATATGTAAATATATATGTATATATATGCACATACATACGCATATATATGATTAATTCGCTACATAACCAAGTACGTTATTGAGCCCCCCCCCCTGAACCCCCCGTTGTATCTATCTGTCTATATCTATCTGTATGATAGTGCAGATATATATTTCCTTATAATTCACAGCCTTGTGTTAATACCTTGTAACTCATAAATACTTGTATCAAACTTGATGTCAGATGAATTCATAACATATCGGAATTATTTTGTGTAGCCCCGTAAACTAATTACTTATTATATGCCAATCATTTTCCACAGAAAACATGCTTTTAAACATATTAATAACGTATGTTTATTTCATTATGTTTAATAGAGTGTTACTATAGTTTTAAGAAATTCTGTCTCAAAATCGTAATGGTACGAAATTCTTTTGTGCGTCCCTGTACAAGAATCATAGTTACTATATATGCACCAATAAATGGTATAGAACTAATTCATGTAACACATTAATATTTAAACTGAATTTGACACCATTTGGATGATTACAGAATACCATTGGAATTCTTTTGTATGGCCCTGTAAATAAATTATTTAGTCCATAACGAATACATGCTTTTAAGCATCTCAATAATGTATATTAATTTTATTTTGTTGAATACAGCAAAAACGCGTTCAGATGTGATTAAATAAAAATGTGTCCATAGGCTCTAATGTCATGAAATTCTTTTGTGTGTCTCGGTAAAGACGTTATAAACATTATATACACCAGTAAAAACTATTCAACTCATTCTGTGTATCACATGAGTGATGGTTCGAAATTGGACTTAATTTCGATGATTTTCGTGACATAGTCGGAAAACTTTTGTAAGGCCCTGTACATTAATTAT
The DNA here is from genome assembly GCA_963930645.1 of Salticus scenicus. NCBI lineage: Eukaryota > Metazoa > Arthropoda > Arachnida > Araneae > Salticidae > Salticus > Salticus scenicus. The sequence goes on from OZ005657.1 coordinate 50,978,425, forward strand.
TAAGTCTAAACACACATTTTTAATTTCAATTTATTGAATACAGTGTAACCACGTTAAAATGCGTTTATATGACATTCAGTCCGTACACTGTTAAAAAAAAATCTCGTAAGATTATGGGGAAAGCCCGGCAGCAGGAATTCCAGACAAAGCCCGTAAAAAAAAAAAAAAAAAAAGTTTAGATCGTAAATTAAGTATACCTTAAATTATGTTACATGCCCGTAAAAAAACATTTTGTCCTTTCTTTTTACGGGCTTTGTCTGGAATCTCTGCTGCCAGGCTTTCCTCGTAATCTTACGGGATTTTTTTTAACATTGTAGGCCGTAATGATACGAAAAACTTTGGGAGTATCCCTGTACACGAACCATATACAATATTGACACCAAATATTATATAGCTATTTCTGTTTAGCGCCTGAACATGTGTATCGATTTGCAAGTCAATAGGAGGATTTTTGCGGTCGCTATTGCGGTACATGCAAATTCTGCCCATAGGCTGTAATGATAAGAAAAACTTTGGTGTGTTCCTGTACACGAACTACAAATAGAATACACACCCAAAACTATACAGTCCATAAACATGTGTACCAATTTGTAAGTCAATAGGGTGATTTTTGCGTCCGCTATCGCGAGACAGACAGACACTCAGACAGAACCCAAAATCTTTTTGTGTCTCCACATGGAGGTCTCCACTGACGTTTCGGCAATTACACACAAATGATGGATAGTGGTCAGTCGGGGCCGCACGCGATGTACTATCTTATCTTTGCTATAGTACCATACCAATACACTAGGGTGTTTAGAGTCCACTCTAAGCACTCTTCATTAGACTAGTATCTCGCGTGGGCCCGGGTCAATAATGATCAAGGGAAAATTAAAATCATCTGTTCTCACATAATTTGACCTCTAAGAGAGATACACAATTGTACACGAGTTTCCAATCGAAGTAAATTTGTTTTATGTAATTAAATTTAAAAAAAACTTTAGTTCTTACAAATTTAATTCTATACAAAGGCAAATTTACCTAAAATATTTTTAAAGATAACTTTAGATTATTATTTGGTAAGCTGTTGAAAATAATAATTTTTCTTTAAATACAATAAAACCTCCCTAAGAGGGCCAAGCAGCGTACCATTGGGAATTGGGTTTTTAGAGAGATGGCCTTTTAACAGAGTTCGTCAGAAAAATCATAATCCAGATTACAAATTTAAAATGGTTTTAATTATCGGCGGCTCCGGGTCAATTATAATCAAGGAAAAATTTAAATCATCTGCTCTTAACAATGTGACCTCTAAGAGAGGTACACAATTGTACACGATCTTTCAATGGAAGTAAATTTGTTTTATGTGCTATGGAAATATTTTGGGACCAGGTAAAACTGACCCTAAAAAAGATAGTTTTCAAAAAGAGGTGGCCTTTTAAAGAAACATCACTGTGTAAGAAAAGTTAATATTTTCATAAAGAAAATTATACCCTACGTTTAAAGTGTCATTGACTGTATGTATACTCCCTATTACCATACAAAACCGCTGCAAAACTTATTACAATGATAATTACAAGAGACAGCTGACTCTTCCATAGATCACTATCAATACAAACTATTTTTGTGAGTGCATCACTTCCCTCCGTAATCTATTTATATTCTATGACCAAAGATCCCGTTAAATTCCCTCCGAACTGTTTCTCGTCATTTTTCGCTAGCAAAAATATGTCTCTACGTACGACCAAAATTTTCTCTGTACAATATTTCAATATGTTTTTTATTTTAACGTATAATTTTATTAATTCACGATGTAGAATTTGAATTATAGAAAAATCCTTTAGACATATCAAAAACTGCTGCTTATAATTAGATAAAGGTATTTTGAACTCCAGTTAAAGAGATCATATATTGTATCATCATCATATACCTATATAATCACTGAAAGTAGAAACACGTCTTTACTCATTCAGCTGTCGGGGATCACGAATTTGTATTGCATCATAAGTCATATTATTGAAAAAAAAAAAAAAAAACTCTCAAAGACACATGTTCAGATTTTCTAATTAAAGAAATTAAAAGTACGCCTGTAATACAAAAATTCTTCACTACAAACATTTTTGGAGAAATAAAATAAAAAATAATTTTATTTTTGACATAAAATAATAAATAAATAAAAATACAATTTCATTTTTTAATATTGATGAATGAACAGATTTTGTTCTTCATGCACTTAGATATAAAATTTAATGTTTTATATCTATATCTATATATCTATATATATATATATATATACACTCTTTCTCATATATATAAGGACACTTTATGTTTTGAAATAACTAATGTAAAAATAATTGTGAACAAGATTATACTAAATGCACTTAATATATCTAGTATTCTAAAAACCAAAACTGCTATAATTTTTTTAATATGAAATAAAATTAATAAAAAAAAAAAAAAAAGCAAAATATTTTTTTCTCCACGTTTTTAGATGTTCATAATTATAGGGACAATCAAGATTTTTTTTCGTTTTATTTAACTTACCAGCGGATAAATTACAGTTGGCATGCGAATTTGCTAACTACTGGGCTAGATTAATTCATATATAAGCCTTTAATTTTTCTTGTACGGACATTACTGATAATTCCTCGAAAAAAAAAGAACGTTCATGTAGTGAAGTATGATAAATGTATTTTTTAAGTGGAAGGATAATTTCAATACGCCGAATTGCTAATGAAATTCGAAGATCTAAAATTGCTGAAGGAAATGTGATCAAAAGTTGAACTGCTGGTTCGATAGGAGAGAGATCTGATGCAAAATCAGAGTTGTTTTACAGAGATCGAAGACTCATAATTCCTCTTACTGTTCTACTCATAATGACTGCTGCTGAATTTGCTCGAAATTTTTAACGGAAGGTTGGGGTCTACACTTATGCATGTTTAAAATAATTAATAATATTTTAAAATGAATAAAAAACCTGTAATAATCAATAAACATTTAATGGAGGAAAGAACGTCTGTGTTAAAGTTGAATAAAGTCAATATTAAATGGTAAAATGTTGCATTTTCGGATGAAAAACATTTTATTCTTGATTAACCAAATGGTTTTAACAGTTACTGACACGTTCTGAAGATAGCGAAAGACAGAGCAGATTTTTAAAGGCAGATATGAATCGGGCATTTTAAAGGAGGATCTATGGTGCTCTGGGGAGCTGTTTCTACTGAAGGCAGAAAGAATTTAATAATTTTTTCTATTATTATGAACATCAAGAGAATATCCGCAAATTTTAAACGTGGAATTCTCAGATTTTTGTTTGATTTTTGGGAATAATAATATTTTTTTCAACAAGACTTACATTTTTGCTCTACTTCTAGAGCAATAGGAAATAGTTTGAAGTAAGAAACTTCTGTATTATTGCCTTTCCCGTGGCCTAAAAGTTGAAAGAACCTTAACTTATCATATTAGAAAAAGTGCATGCAAGTGGAAAGAAATTTTAAATAGTTTAAATGTATTCAGGGTATCATCTGTGCTATATAAAATGGTATTGAAACTGAATTAAAAAAAAAAAAATGTGTATATATATATATACCAGAGAGAATGTCTGACTGTTTCACCCTAAAAAGAGACCCCCATAAAATGCTAATTTAAAGAATAACTGAAAAAAAATTACTAAGATTCGAGCTGTCCTGAAACGTGAAAAATCATCTTTTTGACCGTATTTAAAGTTTTTTAAGATAGAAAAAAGATAACACTTTTTAAATATAGTCTATTAATGAAATTCAAATTAATAAAAAATATATTTGTTTAAGTAATAGTGTTCAGTGTTTAGTTAATATAGAAAAAACGGGTGTCCTTACAGTTATGAGAACCAGTGTATAGAGAAAGAGTTGGATTAATTTATTAGCAAAGTAACACACAGGAAATTGAGAACAAGCCCCCTGAAATTTTCCGTTATCTTGCTCAAATAAGTGAGAAATCTAAATTCTTAGCATTAAAAAAAAATAATACTAATAAGTAAAATAATACTAATAATAGTAGTAATAATATAAAAAAAACAGTGATGATTCCAAAAATTTAGTGAGTTTAGTATTTTAATGGATCTTAATTTAGTCATATGAGTATTTTATTAATAAAAACGAAATCCTTCTATGTTTGTTATTACACAAAAGCAATTTAAAATATTAATATTTTAATGAATTTTTACTCATATAAAGCGCATTTTTAAATTTTCTCTACACTGTCTAACCTGTTGCTAATAAAAAGTTTAAAAAAGGCACCACCAGTAGCTGATAGGTTTTCTCTCGAAGTTGGTAGACGGGAAGTGCCGAGTTCGAGCATACGCAGGGCCCGATTAAGTTTTGAAGCTATGGGAAGCTCAGTATCATTTCGGGGCCCTCTTTCATTTCAGAAAATGTTACATATTGTAATATAAAAATGCTATAGACCAAAAATTAGTCTGTGTTTATAGTTTTTTTTTCCATTCATATATCTGGGTTGTTTCTACACACAACATTAAAATCGTATAACTTATTAATTAAGAACATTCAGCTTTTTGAGGATAAATAATAGATTTTTCCCGAAATAGTGAGTATTTTATCTTGCTTTAGGCGAATTTTCTCAGAAAAATCCAATCCCAGTATGAAAAAATAAAACAGAAAATTCAAGATCCTGTTTTTTAGTCATTTTGGGGGCCCTTCTTAAATTTTAGAGGGGAAGCTTGTGCTTCCCGAGCCTTTTGGGTAATCAGGCCCTGAGCATACGTCTTACTCGTCATCTTAAACGCTCAGAGTTTCCTTTTTTTTTTTTTTTTTTTTTTCCCTCAAAACTTGCATGAACACGGGCTAGACCCTCCACAGAGAACACTTTACCCGGGTCCAGGACCCTCGTGTAGTCAACCTTAGGGCCCTTAGTGTAGAACCTTTGTCCTTAACTAGGGAGCCTTAACGCATAAACAACACTGCTAATATTTAAAAAATAATAATAAGAAGAAGAATTACGTTCAGTAAGAAATTTACAATAAGTCTTAATAACAGCCGTTACTGTACAGGAGAATCCGGAAGTTGGCTTAGGAGGAATCCTTTCTCCAATAAATGTTCATTTGCTCCGCCATTGCTATGAATGAACACTTCAATTGAATTGTCATTCCATGCTCAAAATAGAATAGAAACACTTAAGATATGTCATTCTTCAATGCAGAAAATATCCAGATTCTTGCGTCATATCTCCCAAAGAAAAACTTAAGGTCAGTATTCACTATTGCGACTCACGTTTTCAAATGTTTCGAATGAAACTGAGTAGGAAATCCATCAAAACAAGAATAAGAAAAAGATTATTAAGGGTACATAGGAACTTTATTTCAAGGCAGAATTTGTCTATATGGGATTTATTTTTTGATTTAACCCTTAAATATATAGTGTCTCAAAAACGAAACATTCTCTTTAACTCCTAATTAAAGAATTAACAGTAGTGAAAGTTTTACTTTTGGCTGTATGCTATATTACCTTGGTCCATTCAAACAAAGAACGACAAAACAAAAAGAAAAAAAGAAAAAAAGAAAAAAATGTAAATCCGCGCGCATTGCAATGTGCCATTTAGATTGACGAATTGTTTTGGCGCGTCCGAAGAAGTTCGAGCAAGTTGTGCATAACTATTGGTTACACAAGGGTCCTAGGCCTCCTCCGTGGGAGGTTTTCTAAGAGGGTCCCAATCCTCAAGTTTCAGAGGAAACCACGGAAAATTCCGAATGGCTTGGTCGATGAGCACGACCTGGTATCGAACCTGGCACCTTTCATCTACCAGTTTTGAGCGTAGAACCGCTTGGCCACTGAGGTGCTTGAGAAAGTTAGGAGTGATAATAAGATTAAATTTTTTGGAGACGTATTTCAAAAATTCCAGCTGTTTTTCTTTATTTCATAATAATTAATAAATAAATATATGCAGACTTTTCCCCTTAGCAATTAAATGATATTTGTGTCTGTATTGCACGGTGTATTATTTTTAAAGCATTTCATTGAATACATATATAAATAAATAAATAAAAATAAAACTTACATACTAATTATTATTATTATTATTATTATTATTATTATTATTATTTTGTATTTTTGAATAAACCTATAATCTATATATAATAGATATTTTTCGGTCAAAATTAAAAAATCATGCATTTAAGGGTTAAGTCCCAGTAACAGTGCAAGATGGATGGCATGTAGGTTTTTTGTTCCATCTTCAGATCCTTTTTGAGGAAATGTTTCTTTTTATCTTTTTATCTTTTTATTTTTCCAATTTCCATAATGAACTGCATTTTATTCAATTTCTTAAATTAGATAAAGAACGTTCTCATGATCCACATAAGATTTTCCGCGTGATACTGAATCTAGCATAGAGATAACTAATTCATAAGTATGCATCTGTATTTAACATATACGTTTCATGCAATTCAATGGTGGAAAGTGTCAGGTTCGATCCCAGGTCACGCTCATCGACCTAGCCGTTCTGAGTTTTCCGTGGTTTTTCTCCACAACTCACGTAAATACGGACTAGGACCCCTTAGAAAGACTTCCACGGAGGGCATTTCATCTATAGGCCTAGAACCGTACCGTAGTCAATCGGCCTTAAAACCTACAACCAACCAACCATCATGCAGTTCAATGGAATTTTCCTATTATTTATGGTTTAAAAAAGCGAAAGACAGTAGTATATAAAAGCTACCTTATTATACAGCAACTCTGAAGAATAACTGAGATTGAACTCACTACATTGCCAATAACTTTAGAAATAACCTGGTGGTGTATCATTTAAGTAAAAGAGAAAAAATATACGTAAGTGAAGTCAGTTAAATGAACAGTGTTTTTTATAATTATTTAATGTTGATGTGTTTTATTGTTTAATTTTAAATAGAAGTTTGTTTTTTATTTATTAGGGCGGAGGTCTACTTCTTTCAGACAAAATAGACCAAATGTAAAAGGGTTTTCCCCCCACTGGTATAAAGTTAAAAAAAGAAAAAAAAAAAAATTATAACTGATTGCAAATATAAAAACTTACACAATTATTTTTATACGAAATTAAATTCTTCTTAAAAGATGGCATTAATTATTATTTTTAATGTGTAATTTTTTTTATTATAAAATTGTTTAAAAATTAAATACGAATAAGTAAAAGAAAAAAAAAGGGGGGGTGGGGAGAAATCTATTAAAAAGTAAAAGAGAATATTGTGCGCAGTAAGTCGTCACAGGGAAAATTTGTTTTTCATGTTTTTTTTTGTTTTTGTTTTTTTTGTTTTTTTCGGGGGGGGGGGGGGGGGGGGGGGGATAAGAATAAAATATTTTCTGTGCCAGAAATTTTTTTATTGAAAAAGTACTTGATATTCAAAACTTAGGACCCAGTATCAAAAGTAATGCTAGTTATACAATACAACTCACTGACGGGAAAAATAAATAAATAAAAACAAATATACGCCTCTCGTCCAAAATTAAATTCTATTTAGGATTAGGGATTAGGACAGAATTTTAATTTATGAATTGAGTGAGGGATGGGGGGTGTTGGCCCAGATAGCAATATATATATATATATATATATATATGTTATCACGAATGACAAATGAATGAATTTCCTTAAATTATCTTGACTTACATTTCTAAAATTTGAATTAATAGAATTAACTTAAGGGGATTTAGCATTACTGAAGGTTGCATATAAAAGCTTATAGTATTTCCATTTAATATTTATAAATTGAACTATATTATGTTTGTTCAATAAAACATATATTCAGGCAAAAATTCTTATGGTTTTTTATATATTTTTTACAGATTTGAAATCTTTAAATCGCGCTTTTTTAATTTGCAATTTTTAAGAATTCATGATCTTCAGAATAATAAAACTTCTTACAGGTATTTAAGAAAAGACTTAATATTTTTTTTTTTTTTTTTTTTTGGGGGGGGGGATTAATAGAATTAACTTAAAAAAATTAGGAAGGTATTTTGTAATATCTTTAGAAAATAGTAATAATAATAATATAATAAAAATCATGCTTTTTTGCAAATTTTTACAAGCACTTTTTATTTATTTATTTATTTATTTATTTTTACCCCCAAAAACTAATTAATAAATTTCAAAATCCTTACTTAATTCTTTTAAGTAGGTTCTATCTATTAAACATCCAAAAAAAAATATATATATATATATTCTTAAATATTTATAGAAGTTTTAGCATTTTGAAGAACAGGAATTCATGAAAAAATGCAAACTGAGAAAGCGCTATTTAAAGATTTTAAATCTGTCCGAACATTCTGCAGCAATTCAAATGGTCTCAGATAATATGAAGATGAAGGTAGAGACTCCGTTTAATATCATGGATAATATTAATAAAATTGCTTGGTGGCGCCATCTTTTATACATAACTGTAATTATCATGAAAACACTTGAACTAATTACACTGCTCGGCATGAAAATTGCCTCTGACACCATTTCAGCATATTCTTATGCAAAATGACCTCCTGAATCCGAATATGACACCCATTTTGCCCTACCACTCACCGTTTATTAGGAATGGCCCAATATTTTAGTCATTTCTCGGTGATTTTATGACTATAAATTTGATTTTTAGGAGGGGGGAGGAATATTTTAACCGTTAAAAATATCGTCTGAGGGGCTAGAGAGTTCGAAAATTTAAACCATGGAAATTTGCGACAAGGGATTTTTTTTTTTGACGGGGGGAGGGATTTGCCACTGAAATTATGCGTTACATATCTTATATTTTTTTTAATCTGTTATTAATGTTATTTCTTAAACTTTATATATATATTTTTTGTTTTCAGGTGTTAAATTAATTATTTTTCATTCTTTAAATCAAATTCATGGTCATAAAATTATCGAACAGGGAAAGAAATTGAGGAAGGGGGTGGTGTATCTAGAAAACGGTGGGTGACTGGGCAAAATGGGAGTCATATTCGGATTCAGGAGGTCATTTTACATAAGAATCAGCAAAAATGGTATCAGATCTCGATTTTTTTTTTTTTTTTTTCAGAGCAGTGTTTTATGTTTTTGTATATTATATTCTTGAATAGCTATGTTGTGTGAGTGTTCACTGTTCGGGAATATTATTTGTTCTTTTTATGGAGGCTCTTTATAGTGTATAGCACCGAACAAAAACTACTTTTTAAATAAGAAAATTTAAAAATTACTTTTTACATAAATTTGTAAATTCCACAAAGTTCTAATGTTTTATGATTCATTTTTACGTCTAAACACATACATTTCGAAATTGTGTATGTTGAAAATTATAAGTATTTGGGATTTCGAGATTTTCTGCTTTTGTTTTAAGTAAAATGTACAGTGAAACTAACAAATAGATTGATTTTCTAATTCGCTTATCAACAAAGGAGAAGCACACTTGGTTAGTGTTATTAAATATGTAGCGTTACATAATACATGTTATTAAATGTGGAGATCAATAGTTTCATAAGTTTTATATATATGAAAGTAGCTCTAAGAAAAAATGTAATGTAAATATATCGATTTCTTGAAAAATAAATTAGTGTTACAAACTAATTAAAGCTTATATGTTAGATACGCGTATATTTTAACGTTAGAACTGAATTCCAAAATAACGAGGTTTATTTTTTTATTCTTTTTTCTGAATGAGCCCTGAAAAATATCACAGTTTTTAGTTCACTGTCCTTGCCACAGGGTCTTCTGCCCTCAAAAGCCCTCAACTTCTAAGAAACAGACTACTAGTAGTTGATTTCCCTTTTAAAATTGTTGAACTGTGAAACACAACTGTATATTTGTTTATTTTTATCATTTAAAAAACGTTCTTTTCTTCTTTTTTTTTAAGATATTAAATTTGCGAGCTCGACCAGTTTTTATACACATTTTTTATTAACCGAGATTTCCTATATCCGAGGTACTAGCGGTCCCAATTAGCTCGGATAATCGAGGTTTTACTGTACTATTTCTTTCAAAGTTAGCCCAAAGTTGAAAGAAAAATATTAAATTTTAATTATATAGAGAGAAATAAATTTAAATACTTTTAAATTTAAACGAGATTCGACCGATAAAAAGCCGATTAAAAAGAAAAAAAATCCTCATCAAAAAAACAGATGGACCAAAATTCTTACTAAAAATATTTCTTCTAACAAAGAAAAGCTCCTTTATGATTTGTTTCTCCCTATCCCTACCCTTTTTATAAATACAGCTGGACATACATGGAAGGGACTGGCGTAATGATAAATCCAATGTTAGGTTTTAACATCGTTATTGAGTACTCCCCTCCTCCCCTTAGCTTTACTGGTAAAGCTAAGGGGGGCTCTGCTCTCAAAGCTGTTCGGGGTTTTTTTTTTCGTGGTTTTCTCGCTTCGAATATGGGCTAAGACCCATTAGAAAGACCTTTATTGAGGACAATCCACCTAGGCCTAGGATCCCGTGTAATCAACCCTAGCAATCCCTCCTTAAGAGAATATATATATATATATATATATTGTTGCGTTCTTAGGGGTTCGTGAGTTGTCCGAGAATGAAAGGCGAAACTTGCAAAAGCTCAGTAGTTTATTTACAGAAAATTCCAGAAGAATACAGTTCTATAAACTGGGTATCAACTTCAATTCCACCAGTAAACACAGCCTAAATAACAGCTGTCAACCGCAAATCCACAGTACAAACTGTATAGCAATAACACATATAGCAATTGACTATAAGTCAAATAGGCTCAGGACTCTTTCAGAAGCAATGGAGCATTGGAGGAAACTAATCGGAGACTGACTGAGTTTTGGCGTGATTGACCTTCTTTTTATACACCTCTATCGAACCCAGATTGTTCTGGAAATTGCTAGTATCTCGTTAACCAATCATCTCATAGCTTTCATCTTTGGTATATCGATAATAAGGATTTTCTCGCCAAAAGTCGCCAAATTTGGAGCCAAGTCCATTACCTGCTCTATTAGAGCTTTTAAATGCTTTTTTAGCTATTTTAACGCGAAAAAGAGCTAGGAATGCAGAAAATTGATACTATATCAACTTACTAAGCCTCTTTGAAAAAAATTATACAAAAATAAGTACAATTATTTACAAATTCGCATCAGTATATATACACGAGTACATAACACAGGGTTATGGAGAAAACATAAACTCAGCTTAAATTCCTTAAATATTGATCTTAGATACTCGATTCAAATTACAAAGATGTATTTAAAAAAAAAAAAAAAAGAAAAAAGAAGAAAGACCAGAATTATACCGGGTGTCCCATAAGTCTGTAGACATTTTTAAAAACCATAAGAATTGAAGGAATTGGTGGAATTGAACACGGTTTGAAAAAAAGTTATTCTCGTGAAGGGGGATTCTTTTTTTAGTAAAGAAAAAAAATAATAGTTAATTTTTCTGTTGATAGAGGGCGCTGTAAGGGAGCAAATCACGCATTTCCATGAAAAACTATATTTATTTGCATGCAAATGTTTACAGGCATATAAATCCTATTCTGTGTGTCCGCCATCACCACAAATTACAGTTTGTAAACGAGTTACAACACCGCAGTTGACGATTTTTAGCTACAGGAAAACATCTTCACCAACAGCGCTTCATCCACCAAGTCAGGAAGGAAAATAAGAAATAAGCTGTGTTAATCGTAAAACCGTGCAATTTATGGGACTCTAATTTACATATTTTTCACTACGCGTCCGTTGATAGCGCCCTCTATCAACGAAAGATAAAACTATTTTTTTTTTTTTTCTTTCACGAAACGATAAACTAACTCAACATAATAAGAAACTTAAAAAAAAAGACAAAAAACGCAAACTGAAACAAAATTTAAGAAAATTTATGGAAAAGTAATTCAAGAAAAGAGTCAGGCGGCAAGACTTGTGACTTGTCTGTGGGGTTGAACTAGTTTTATGCCAACAACATTCCCCAGACCTGCCATGACCCCCCCCCCCCCCCCCAAAAAAAAAAAAAAAAAAAAAAAAAAAAAAAAAAACAAAATAATCTGAATCATTACCTTAAGGGCCCTCTTCACTCACCGCCGCCGGAAACCGAAGCGAATGTTATTCTATGGGAAATTTTTCTTTACAAATAACTTATTAACTAATACATATTTTTAAATTGTGTTTTCACATTCTGAAAATTTCTAGCTGTTAAATTGACGGACCTTTTTTAAAAAATTATTTGTTTTTAATTTTTTATATTTTATTTTGAAGCTGCAAAATACGAATTTTCAATATGTGAAATTTTTTCATTTTGCAATTTCAAAATAAAATATTAAAAAAAAAAAAAAAAAAATACATTTCTAAAAAATGTCCGTCAATTTAACAGTTGGGAATTTTCTGAATGTGAAAACAGAATTAAAAAATATGTATTAGTTAATAAGTAAGTTATTTGTAAAGAAAATTTTCCCATAGAATAACATTGGCTCGGGCTTTCGGCGATGGTAAGTGAAGAGGGCCGTTAAACAGAAGTCACCATCTGAAACGCAACCTCCATTAACTTCGAAAACTGAAATCACTTCACTTCGATTTTTTTTTTTTTTTTTTTTTTTTTTTACAAATCCTTTGAGCAAAAGTTTTATAAACTGAACCAGATAATTCTGTTCAACAGCTTGCTTTTAAACACGTAATATATCATTTACTTTATCAAAAGTTTCAGAACTTAGCTTATGAACTCGTCCAATTCCATTTAAAAAACTATTTCTGAAAACTAAAAAACATAGATTAGAAGAAAAATGTAAAAGTTTTATTGTATCAAAATTAAAGTTATCTGTTTCATCATAAATTATGTAAATTAGTTTATTATCATTGATTTCTAAATTAATATCTAAATTGTCGACATTAACCCCTTAAAAATCATTGCCCATCTGCGCAGCACTAGTACGACGTAAAACCCAACCAACCCCTTAAAAATCTCGTAATTTTCAAGAAAACAGTAAAAAAAAAGGGGCCAATTTTTTTATTCGTGAAAGTTGTATAAAATAAAGTGTACTTTTAATTCACTAATTAATTAAGGATAGAAATTAAAGTCATCAGTTTATACCCTTAATTATTCTTTTTTAAATATCATAGCTGCCAACTATTATTTACTTATTTTTGTATCCTTTTGCAAACCATAATTTCTTCAGAAACTTTTCAAAAATTTTCTCTTGGCAAATTTTGAAATCAAAGTAGCCCGAATGTTTCTCGCCAAGTTACTAATTTACGCAATTCTGATAATAATTTCCATTCACCGTTAAAATGGCAAAAAATATTTAAAGTCGACAATGGGGTCTCATACTGAAGCTGTGCCTTTTAGTTGCATCATATATTTTCAGTTGCCACCATCCAATATCGCAATGCTAAATTTGACTTCATATTTCTGTTATTTTAAGATCGATTGAATTATACATAGGTAAATGAAATATTTCCATAATAAGTTACAGTTATAAATATATAAAATTCGCCATTAAAAATTCTTTATATTGCAAGCTACAGTCGGTAACAAAAGTGTCCGAACACTAGCAAAAATTCCTATGTAGAAAAAGTACACTTCATACGGTTTTGTTAAATAAATCCTTATCGAATCATGTTCTTACACTGACTAAGAACAGGATTCGACAAGGATTTATTTAACAAAACCGTATGAAGTGTACTTTTTTTACATAGGAATTTTTGCTAGTGTTCGAACACTTTTGCTACCGACTGTATATATGTACAGTCGGCTGCAAAATTATTCGAGCACTAGCAATAATCCTTGCCAAAAAAAAAGTACACTTAATACAGCTTTGTTAAATAAATCCTTGTCGAGTCATGTTCTTAATCAGTCTAAGAACATGATTCGACAAGGATTTACTTAGCAAAACAGTCTTAAGTGTACTTTTTAAATATAGGAATTATTGGCTAGTGCTCGAATAATTTTGCAGCCTACTGTAAACGTTAGAGCAAAATTATAAGTAATCAAAAATAAAATTAGCTTACTCATAAATTAAATGATCTTTTAACTATAACGTATAATGAAATATTTTATATTATTTAAAATACTAAGTACTTGCACATAACTTATTGAGATGGTTACTGTATTTCTTTATTGTTCTAACTAGCAGGCTACGCCCGCTTCGCTGGTCGCTATGTTTAAATGAATTTTTAAAAGAATTGAATGGCTATTTTTTATATCCCTTTATAAATAAAAACTATTAAAAAACATTACATTGCAATCACTCTAAACGTCGCTTCGGGTACCCGATGCCTACGGCAGCTCTTTTCACGCCCGCAATGCATTAGGTCCAGGTTCCCACTGCCTGCAGGAAGGTTTTCCTGGGTTCTTCAGTTTGGGTATTTATCGACGGCAAATGGAGCTGATATTATTCAATAACTACGATTTTAAGATGACTGTATCTCAGCATATATTAAATGTTTTAGTTTTTGTACCATGTTTTTTATATCCCTCTCTCTTTACACTATATTACCATATATTTCCGGCCAATATAATATATATTTTTCTTTTTTTAAAGAATTAAATAAACAAAAAATAAATAAATTTTATTAAACTTGCTATATTACCATTTTTTCTAATAAATGCAATAAGATAAAAAAAAAAAAAATAAAAAAAAATTTCTTTTAAAGAATTAATTAAATAAATAAAAAAAAAAGATAGTTGTCTATTGTAAAAATTAACATAAGTGTAACAAATAGTTTTTTAATTTAAAATTTAATGCATTTAATTCTTTCTACTGTTTTACCATTTGATTTCAATAAACATAATAAATTAAAAAGAGAAAAAGATTTCGCCTTCAGATGAATGAATTAGATAAATAAATAAATAAAGAGATTAATAAGCCGTTGCTAAAATACGCAGGCGATTGAAATACAGTCGGCAGCAAAATTATTCGAGAGCTAGCAGAAATTCTTATAATAAAAAAAGTAGGGGAGAGTGGGGATGAATGGGACATTTTTCATGTTTTTATTGATAACGTTCATCATATGTACAGTCGGTAACAGAAGTGTCCGAACACTAGCAAAAATTCCTATTTAAAAAAAGTACACTTCATACGGTTTTGTTAAATAAATCCTTATCGAATCATGTTCTTACACTGACTAAGAACAAGATTCGACAAGGATTTATTTAACAAAACCGTATGAAGTGTACATTTTTTACATAGGAATTTTTGCTAGTGTTCGGACACTTTTGTTACCGACTGTAATTCAGAATTTTATAACATTGCTCATAAGTACACTTCAGTAATCAGTTACATATAAACATACCAACTTTAATAAAAAGTTATCGTTTTTAATTAATATATATATATATTTTTTTTTTTTTACATGCATGTGCATTTTCCCGTTCATCCCCACCTATGGGGATGAATGGGACAGGACTGGAGTTAACACAGAAAATAAAATGAAATGGAAAGTAAATAATTTTTTAAAGTTAAATTGGTTTATGTGATTTTTATTACACACTATGGAGTTATTGAAATAAATATAAACTGATGTATTGACTCAAATTAACATCAAAAGGCAAAAGTCCTTTGGTTCGCACAGTTCCTAGTGCTCTATGCTTTGGTAATTTAATCTTATAAGATCTAATCTATAAATAAATAAATAAATAAGACACTAGAAAGATATAAATCATTATAATAGAGTACAAATTATACAGATAAATTTTTATTTCCGAATGATCGGGAAAAATAAGCTTTCTATTCCGTATTACATTAATAATCAGCAGGATTTATTTAATTAGCTTGATTGAAATTGTGATTTTAATCCAATTATTATTAGTTTATTTGTTTATTTTTATTATTCATATTGTTGATTTAAATTGCTTTGAATATTCTAACTTATAATTTTTTTAATCATAATTATTATAAGCAAAAATCAGAACAATTAATTTCAATCTATTTTTCTCTAAATTCATGTTACTTTTATAATTCCGTGTTATATAACTATTGAGCTACAGGTTATAAAAATAATGAAAATTATTTAAGATTTGTTTTAATATAATTCTTGTATAAAATTTTAAATTAGCACGTAGAGGGGAATGTCCCATTCATCCCTACCACCACATGATCATACAAAACATGAAACAGGCGTATGGAACAATTGTCAATATTCTTCTTGAATATCATAAACACAATAAAAGATTATGCCTTTTCAGCATATATGAGTTATATTAACTTTAAGCAAATAGTTAATTTTTAACTAATATCTAGTTGAATCAGTAAAAACTTACTCTGGCACCAGAAAAAGACACTTTAATTTTTTTCTGCCCTTCAATAGACAGCACAATTCTGAAACTACACTTAATGAATGACCTCAGTACTGCCATATACAGTCGGCTGCAAAATTATTCGAGCACTAGCCAATAATTCCTATATTTAAAAAGTACACTTAAGACTGTTTTGCTATGTAAATCCTTGTCGAATCATGTTCTTAGACTGATTAAGAACATGACTCGACAAGGATTTATTTAACAAAGCTGTATTAAGTGTACTTTTTTTTGGCAAGGATTATTGCTAGTGCTCGAATAATTTTGCAGCCGACTGTATCAGAAAAATTGTCAAGTTTCTAGTGCTTGCAAAACATAAAAATTTTGCTATTGTCCCATTCGTCCTGCGTCCCATTCATCCCCACTCTCCCCATCACTTAATACTGTTTTGTTAAATAAATCCTTGTCGAATCACGTTTTGAGTCAGTTTAAGAACATGATTCGACAAGGATTTATTTAACAAAACAGTATTAAGTATACTTTTTTTACAAAGGAATTTTTGCTAGCGCTCAAATGATTTTGTTGCCGACCGTAAAAGAATAAATTTTAGAAAATGAAACAGAAAAGTTCGACTATGTTACTGAGGTTTTTGGTCTAATTTCTGAACGGTCTGAAAATTTTCCCCTGAAATAGGAGAATTTTGCTGCGGTAGCAAAATGCACCTCCTGTAAAAGTTTCAACGAAATTCAACAAATATTTTTTGAGTTACAGTTGGCAGCAAAAGTATCCGAGCCCTAGCAAAAATTCCTGGACATATTCTGATGAAATTTACTGAACGTTTAACTCTCTTCTTGGCTGTTCCTAACCTAAGACTGAAAGCCGACATAGTTTGCGGTAGAGGTCTGCACGGGCCGGGTTCGGGCCGAAATTTTCAATTTGCTCTCGGGCCGGGCCTGGTGAAAATTTAAACCTGAGCCCGGCCCTGCCCGAATCTTTTTCTAGATTCCTCGATAATCAACGAAAAAGGAAAATGATAAAATACTTTTTCAGTCATTTATTTTACATAATTTTACAGTCTGGTATGTCACATAAAATTTTATTTTGTAAGAAGATGTCTGTAACTTCAATTTAATTGTCTATCAGCTTGTCTGTTCGTGATCTGATTTTCCCAAATATTTTAAACATGTCTCGAAATTAATATACTTTATTTAAAGTAATATTAGATGGTTTCCATTTGAAAATAATATGCATGTTATTGCCAGTTTGCGTATATGTAACAAACAAAAGAAATTAGATACGGTTACTGTACATACGGCTTTGTTTTCTATGGCCTGTAGTGTTTAGGTGGTATGAAGGCTATAAAAATCCTTCCACTGTAACTTTTCCTCTAAGGCTTCTTTTTCTTTTCTCCGGGGCACTGTATGAAAGTAGCATCATTTTTAGCATGTGCAAAAGCATCTTTTCTATTGAATATGGTTGGATTAGCATTAAAGTTTTTTTTTTTTTTTTTTTTTTTTTTTTTTTTTATTGGATCACATGAAAGATTTGGATGCATTACGGTATATAACAGGAAGTGGTTGAAAGTGTATTTTTAGTACTATTAACCATTTGAAATATCTTCCTGCATTGTTTGAGAATGCTAATATTTTCGATTTGACATTCTGTCTGTCTTTGTGCCTTCTGTACGTCTGTAATAATGAAATACTATTTATATATAAATATCTTGTAAACATTCAGCAATTTTGTTAAAGAACTTTCTATTTCTTAGCTATATAAAACCTCTGCAAAACACATGCTAAAAATCTTTTTCGTAGAAAGGCATTTTTTTTTTATTTTATTTATTTATTTATTTTTTTTTTTTTGTAATTTTACATATTTTTGAATCGGGCCGGGCCTGGGCCGAATTTTTCGATTTCATACAGGGCCGGGCCGGGTAAGCAAACTTTTCCAACGGGCCGGGCCCGGGCCTAAAAATTTCGGCCCGTGCAGACCTGTAGGCCTCAGTACAGTACCTCATCTAGGCAAGACCAAACAGATCCTATCCTCGAGTGACGCAGTCACCAGTTGGAGCCCCTTTGATGACGGACCTATTCGCCAGACAGCTGACGCCAGTAGAACTTGCCTCCTACTATGGACATTCTTCCTTTTTTTAATGAACTTTTTAATAAAATTACCTTATATTCATGTCGCATTTTGTGCAAAGCGACTTACGTCAAGACAAGTTCAAGCATTAACTTTGCATCCCTGGCTTAACAGGGAGACGTATGTAAATACCTTTTGTAGTAATCACCCCGAACTTAGTCATTAATTGTTTTTTTTTTTTCTTTTTTGTAGTTCCGGAGTTTCCGGTAGTAAACGGACTCCATTAGCCTAAAAATTATCTTTCTTCTTTTTCGGAGTCTGCCGGTTTTTCGCTCAGGAGCATAACTACAATTCTTTTATTATTATTATTATTATTATTACTTACCCTATTATTTTAAGCAGCAATCAGTTTATTGCTCTTTAACTTAAACTTTCCCCCATTTTTCAAATATACTTCTTAAAACAAGTTTCAAAATTGTAGATGAACACTGCTCTCAAGGACAATTTGTGTTAGATTACATTGTTGGTTGGAATAAGTATTAAACTTCAAAATTCCTCCCGTAAAACCCGTTGGGACTTTTTCCAATAAAGTTTATCTTTATTTATTTTTTTTTTTTTTCATTTATTTTTTTTTTGGGGGGGGGGAGGGGGGCTGTAAGGTTGAGACAATGGAAGGTCGCCACAGTTTTAAAATTGAGCTGGATTCAACGACTCCTGGTGACGCAATAGATGGGAGATTAGGATGTTCGACGCAAACGGTCGGCGAAGTTTCAGATAAAGTCGGAATGATTTTGCGCCGGCATAGAGCTGCAACGGAGAAAGTAACTTGCGGAGAGTGAAGTGGATATGAACAGCTTTTGAAGTTTTGCTAAGTGAAGTGATTGGAGGCGGTTGAGTTAAGGATAAATATCGAAGTATTTTTGGTAGAAGGTGTGGTGTTCACGTTGTGTTGACGAGGTCAGACCTTATGCTAGCGCTTACTGTTAGTTTGTGGAGATTGCTAATTTTGACGTATAGTAGAGTATCACATCGTTAAGGATAGAATGAGATTTGTGTGAAGGAATTGCCGCGCAAAGGGAATTCTGCCGACAATCCTTGAGTGAGCGTAGTTCAGTGGATCAACTGAGAGTAGTTTTCAACAAGAATCTACTATTCCTCCTGGATGCGGTAACTGCATTATTTTCTCTAAATTTTTCACTTATTTAGTTATTTGATTGAGTTCGAAAAGGGTAATCCCCCCCCCCTGATTTTAATTTTAAATAAAAGCTATATTTATATTTTGCATTCAAGTCTCGGGCTCTTCTATTATCTATTTAGTTATCTAATTTGTTAAATAAAATGGAGTCTGTAACCACTCAGACTTCACAGGTTTCGGGTTGTTCCTTATGGCAATCTCTAACGTGTGATGGCCGTTCACTCCTAGCCTGAACTTGGCAGTTTCTGTCTCCTTCCCTAAATTTACGAAACCATCGACGACATGTGCTTTCGTCTGTTGCATCCTCCCCATAAACTTGACAAACATTGCGATATGCTGCGGCTGCCGTACTCTTTTTATAGAACTTCTATAACAAGCAATGTCTTATATGCTTCTTCTCGCTTTATATGTTACATCCTCTGGTATAATTTTTTTTTGAGATGACTAACTTTGTGAGACACGAGATGCATTTACATGAGAGGCATCCACACGTTTGATTGGCCGACGATTTGCGACATTACAATGTCATGTGTGACACCAATTCCATTGAAAATTTGCGTATCCAAAAACGGGTAAAACTTTCGCATACACACAATATTAGCATTCATCAAACAATATAGGAAGGTATTAAAAATGGTTAATACTACTAAAAATACCCTTTCAACGATCGACACGGAAAATCATCCTCCAACCAAGCAAAATCCAAGACTTCCATTTACTAAGTAGGAAGATGTGGCTCCGCTACTAAATTAGATAAAGTGTAATGACGTCATCGAACCATCTACAAGTCCTTGGGCCTCTCCCACAGTTTCGGTGCAAAAGGATGGATCTATGAGATTTTGCGTGGATTATCGTCGTTTGAATGACGTCACAAAGAAAGATAGTTACCCTCTTCCTAGAATCGACGACACTTGGACACCCTTTCTGGCAATCAGTGGCTCTCGACGTTGGATCTGAAGAGTGGCAAGTAGAGTTACATCCTGACGACCGTAAGAAGACTGCATTCACTACGGGACAAGGATTGGGGCAAATTAAAGCTATGCCAATTGAATTAGGTAATGCACCTGCAAATTTCGAACGCCCAATGAGACAGTGTTAAAAGGACTTTCCTCTGAAGCCAGTCTTGTGTGCCTTGACGATATTACTATCGTGGGGCATACTTTTGAAGACTAGTTAAGAAACATCCATAAGGTGCTGGAAAAAATCAGAATGGCTAACCTGAAATTGAAATCTAGCAAGTGCAACTTGATCCGTCATGAAGTGAGTTATTCGGCCATATAGTAATCTCTGCTGAAGGTGTGATTACTTAGCCCAAGAAGATCTCTACAGTCGAGAATCGGAGTCGCCATGAAAACGTTCATCAATCACGGAGCTTCTTCGGCTTATGTACAATCGGTCAAAAAAAAAAAGAAACACCCCCACTTATCTCATCAGTAAATTCTTGCAGAAAGACACTGAAAGTGCCATTCGTCAGGGAATTTTGTCCTCTTTTAAGCTAATTGGAAAAAAAATAAGCTTAAGGGGCCGTCTCCGTATTGAAATTGTGTCAAAATTTAATTTTTTCAATGGTAACATATAATTTTGATTTCGGATATCGATTCTACAGTCAATTTCATCCCCAGATGTAAATTTGAAAGTCATATGGTGTATAAGTTTAGGAGTTATACACATCTAAACTTTCGAGCTTCTAATGTTAAATTTTGATTACACATTTATATTCATATCGCCTGCATTTTTTTTTTTTTTTTTTTTTTTTTTTTGCCTGGTTTTTTTTTATGGTGTTAATAACAGGTTTTCCAAACATATTTATAAGTTTCATTAAGATTTCAATATTTTTTACTAACCGCCTTCGGCGACCAGCTGGTTCGCGATCCTTGAAAAATCCGACTGTACGAAACTCCCGCTCGGTGGCGCCTGCGGCGCCTTTTTCGCGTTTCAGATCTTACAACAGCTTATTGATATATAGTAAAAATAGCTTTATTGAAAAATTTAATCGCAGTAAATTCCCGCGCGGTAGCCTGCGGCGCCCTCTTCCACTTTCAATATCTGAAACAACCTGTCCGCTCACCATGTTATGATCTTTCAAATTTCTGACTTTAGCAAAGTCCCGCTCGGTGGCGGATGCGGCGACTTATCCCCGTTTTAGAACATACAACACCTTCCTCGCTCATTGGAATTTAAAATATTGAAATTTTAAAATATTACAGCACCATATGGCGGTAGAAATTTCTGTAATCTACTGTTCAATTCTAAATCAACAAATCTTTCAAATGATGCATTACTTATGAAAATATTTTAATTAGTAGCTGAGATACAAAAGAAAACCTAAACAGGAGACTTTAAAACGTGTAAATCGGGTAAAATCTCGAATTCCACTTTCGATAATACAAAAGAACTTTAAAATATCTTTCGAATGATGTATTAAAAATAATTTAATCATAATTAGAATTTGAAATATTGAAATTTTAAAATATTACATTGTCATCTGGTGGTAGAAATTTCTGTAATCTACTGTGCGATTCCAAATCAACAAAGCTTTAAAATGATGTAGTACTTATGAAATTATTTTAATTAGTAGCTGAGCTGAGATACAAAAGAAAACCGATTCAGGACACCTCAAAACGTGTAAATCAGCTGAAATCTCGAATTCCACTTTTGATAATATAAAAGTACTTTAAAATATGTTTCGAATGACGTATTAAAAAAAAAATTTGATCATAATTAGAATTTGAAATATTGAAATTGTAAAATATTACAGCGCCATCTGGCGGAGGAAATTTCTGTAATGTACTGTTCGATTGCAAGTCAACAAAGCTTTCAAATGATGCATTACTTATGAAATTATTTTAATTAGTAGCTGAGATACAAAAGAAAACCGATTGATTGACACCTCAAAACGTGTAAATTGGGTGAAATCTCGAATCCCACTTTTGATAATATAAAAGTATTTCAAAATGTCTTTCGAATGAAGTATTAAAAACAATTTAATCATAATTAGAATTTGAAATACACGTATTAGAATATTAGAATAATTTTTTTTTTTTTTTACAATTAAATGTAAATTAAAATGTACTTTTTTTTTTAATTCTCCGAAATTTCTCTCAGTAATCCGACTGATCTATGGTTTTCTCCGAAACTTGGATGATTCCGGGCTATATAACGTTAAAAATCCTTAGTAGGATATGTGAGCAGAAATTTGAATTCGAAATTCTGCAAAATATTAAAGAATAAAGGTGTTTTGGGTATTCCGTTGTTTTCTCCGAAACTCCCGTTCCTTTTCTACATCTTTGCCCCTTCGCTCTCCCCCCCCCTTTCCGTCGCTAATAATAATTTTACACTCGAAAATATTCGCAATCGATTTACCTTGCCTTAAAATGTAAATATGCCAACCAATTTCAAACGCTGTAACTCTTTTTTTTTTTTTTTTGCCCCTTCTCAAGCCTTTCCTAATAATTGTACTCTTTCAAAAATATTCACAATCGAATTATCGGGCATTATCAAAATACCTCCGATTCTCAATCAGTGGCAGCTGTTTTCCTTTTTTTTTTCTTTTTTCTTATCTTGCTTCCGTCCAGAAACGTTTCCTCTCTGAACGGGTTGTCATGGTGACGCCAACGGACGGCTGCATGACTTGATTACGGAATTTCATTATGGAATGAAGTTCGCCATTTTCAATGGTTTAATGCCTAAAATTAAAAAAAATATATCTCATTCAGTTTTTGAAAATTTCTCTCAATCTTTTGGGAAGTAAATTGTGGAAGCGAGATCTATATACAAAAAAAAAAAAAAAAAAAAAAAAAAAAAAAAAAAAAGAAGAAGAAGAAATGATTTATCTCTAAACGATTTTGAGTTATAAAATGTTTTGTGAAAAAATCGATGTTTCGTAAAATCTGAAAATATGGATCGCTAATCCGTATTTTGTAAAAATGTTTATATGGTTCGAAAGAGTATTACATGACCTTTCCAAATATACCAGTTGTTAAGAAATGGAACAGTTACTCGGTCGTACAGGGCGTTTCAAAAAAGACGATCGAGAAAAAGAGAAATTTTCGACCCTTTTTAAAACTTTTTTTTTAAATATAAAAAAATCGTATTTTTTAAAAACAATTGTACCGTAAGAATCGGTAATAAATGTTCTTTCTTTTGGTACAGGTGTATTTTCGATATGTCGAACCGTTCAAACAGGATCGCTTTACAAAAACTCACGAAATTTTCTCTTTCTGCTTCTTCTTTCGAGGTAGGCTGTTCCGTAACAAAATGAAATTCAGCTCTGTTTGTGGACGATTTGCTTTATGGCTCCGATACCGTAAACGGTGCCTATGAATTAACTTCTACTGCGGTAAATATTTTAGCAAAGGCTGGAATGAAATTGAGAAAGTTTAGTAAGAATTCACAGAAATTAAAGAACATGTGGGATAAAAATGATTGTTTTTCGGAGGTGAATAATGATAGTGTAATAAATATTCTTGGATTGGTGTGGGATAAAGATAGTGATAAATTAGGATTAGGGGTTACATACAAACGGAACGCTTGCAACTTCGATGACGTAAATTCTGCAAGTTTTTGCAAATACAGTCGGCAGCAAAAGTATCCGAGCACTAGGAAAAATTCCTATATAAAAAAAGTACACTGAATGCAGTTTTGTTAAATAAATCCTTGTCGAATTCTGTTCTTAGTCCGTCTAAGAACACGATTCGACAAGGATTTATTTAACAAAACAGTTTTAAGTGTGATTTTTTTACATGGGAATTTTTGCTAGGGCTCGGATACTTTTGCTGCCGACTGTAGTCATACATTTGGAACGCTTGCAAACGGCTGCAGACGGCTTTGCAAACGAAAGTGTTTCATTTGTATGTACCCCTAGCTTTGAAATCTATAGTTGAAAATTTGGATATATCGGTATGTACGAAAAGATATGTATTACATACAGCTGCAAAATTTTTTGATCCTATTGGGATTATATCTCCCTTTTTAATTAGGATAAAGTGTTTTCTTCAAAGAATGTGGGAAAGAGGTATGGATTGGGATCACGAATTGCCGGATGATCTTAAGGGAATTTGGATAAAGTGGTGTAACGAAATTAAGGATTTATTAGAAATTCGAATAGATAGATGCTATTTCACGTATGTTGATTTGAAAAATTCGTGTGTAGAACTACACATTTTTTCAGATGCTTCACCACTTGCATATGGTTGTGTTGCATATTTTAGGGTTATCAGTAATGATAAAAAATGTTATGTAAGCATGATTATGTCGAAGGCTAGAGTTGCGCCGCTAAAGAAACTAACGTTACCAAGATTGGAGTTAATGGGAGCGGTGATAGCAGCTAGAGTAGCGAAATATATTTGTGATATATTTAAGGAAATTAACATCGAGAAATTTTATTGGACAGATTCTACTATCGTTTTAAACTGGGTGAAGGGATCGGCGAAACAGTGGAAACCCTTTGTTAAAAATAGAGTAGTTGAAATTCAGGAATTGTCAGTACCCGAAAATTGGTCATATTGTAATACAAAAGATAATCCCGCAGATTTAGTTACTCGTGGTATTAGCGCAAATGCATTAGTTAATAATGATTTTTGGTTTAAAGGTCCAAAATGGTTATCTGAGCTAAATGGTAAAGGTAATGATATTGGGGAAAAGGTAGACACGCAATATATTACCGAAGAAAAAAGGAAAACACCTGAAAAAATAATTCAGTTTAAAATCTCTATAGAAACAGTTGAACCAATATTGGATCTTGAAAAATATAGTAACATTTTAAGAGTCCTCAGAATTACGGCATGGATAAAGAGATTTCTTAACAACGCGAATCCTAGAAACGAGAAAGTTAAGGGTCCATTATCGCCAGAAGAAATTGGTAGTGCGCAAACAATGTGGGTTAAATATACACAGAAAATTAGTTTTCCAAATGAATTAAACTGTTTGATAAATGGGGAACCTATTTCGAAAAATTCAAATTTAATTGAGTTCTCACCATTTTTGGATTCCGAGGGAATAATGCGTATCGGAGGAAGGCTTCAGAAATCAAATTATTCCTTTAACGAAAAACACCCGATCCTGTTGCCTTCAAAGGGTAAATTAATTGATTTGTTAATTAAAAATGCGCATGAAAGAGTTTTCCATTTTGGCATTAATGATACATTAGTTCAATTACGGGAGGAATTTTGGGTAATCAAGGGCAGACAGGCAGTAAAAAGCGTATTAAGAAGATGCAGAATTTGCATAAAATTTAATTCTAGATCTGGAGCCCAGATATCAGCTCCGTTACCTGCAGATCGTATCAATGAACAAAAGCCCTTTGCAGTGATAGGCCTTGATTTTGCAGGCCCCTTATACATCCGAAATAATGATAGCAAATATTATATTTTGTTGTGCACATGCGCAATAACTAGAGCAGTGCACCTAGAATTGGTAGAGAACCTATCAACCGAAACCTTTGTACTAGCATTCAGAAGAATAGTAGCAAGGCGTGGTCTTTGCCATACGGTATACTCCGATAACGCACGAACCTTTCATCGAGCTGATATAGAGTTAAAGCACGTCTGGAAAATAATCAGCCATCCCGACGTTAAAGATTACTATAGTAGTAATAAAATATTATGGAAATATATCATGGAAATGTCGCCATGGTGGGGAGGCTTCTATGAAAGACTGGTGCGATCCGTAAAAACTGCATTAAGAAAGGTGGTTGGCAAAACCACTTTAACACACACACAACTACATACAGTTATATGTGAAATTGAAGCTTCAATAAATTCGCGACCCATTACATATATATATGCAGACTCAGGAGAACCTTCTCCAATTACGCCAGCACACTTCTTGGTAGGTCAACGACTAACTACCCTACCTATCGTGCATATGAAACCCCATGTGCTTCCTGGAACTTCTCTAACATATGTAAAACGTTTCAACCAAAAAGAACGAATATTGGACCAGTTCTGGTCAAGATGGAAGAAGGAATACCTTTTTCAGCTGAAAAACGCCATGACAAGTCGACACTCCAGTATTCGAGAATATTCGCCAAACGATGTTGTTTTAATCCACGAAGCTAAATTGCCAAGACACTTGTGGAAATTAGGAGTAGTAACTCAAGTGTTTCCCGGTAGAGATGGAAAGGTACGATCGTGTGAGATAAAAACAGCTACAGGTACATTTAGACGTCCTTTCCAGTTGATTTATCCAGTTGAAATTTTTGAAATAGACTAAAATAAACTTTAAAAACTTGTATTTACAAACTATGACTTTTGGGTGGACTTTAAATTCTCTTTGATATAATTACAATTAGAAAATGAACATAAAGTTAATGTTCATCCGGGGGCCAATGTATTAATTATTGGTCAAATCTAAAACCTGTAGATGGCGCTGCACGCCGATATTAATGTTTTTGTTTTTATTTTTTTACTCAGTGTGTTCTTCGTGTTCGTCTTTGTTGTAATAAATGTATGTCTCAGTAATTGATATCCTATTTCCGATTTATGTCTTCAATCGACACCAAGGAATAGAAATGAACCAACAGTGGCCTGCAGTCCCCACGACTCTGGACCGATAAGGTAAGATATTTACCTTATTTCAATTTAATATTCTGAAAATGACTATTAATGACTATTTATGAAAAGATATATCTAAAATACGTCGCCAAAGTAGCGACATGGTTTTGAATGATAATTTTTATAACGCCGTTAAAAGTTTAACGACACGGTCGGCTGCGATTTTGAATCGTTTTTTGATTTGACATGTGTCGACATTTTAATTAATATCTCCGGAACTAATTAAAAATTTTAAATTCTGTTTTCAGGAGCCCCTCGGGAGGGCTTCGGAACACCCGTATGTCAAATTTTGTACTTCTGCGTTCAGTAGCGGCTGAACGTATAGATACACAGACAGACAGACAGACATCTTCTTTTATTATTATAGATCCATAGAATAAAAATTATTAAATTAATATTTAAAAAAAATATGCATTGTGACCTATAATTTTTTTTAACAGAAATCTATTTCTAGCACCTTAAAATACGCGAATACAAATTTGCTGCTCATTGGGCCAAATAGTTATCGAGCTATGCCCCCAAAACGACCGAATATCAAGTTTTTGGGGCCATATAACGATTATAAACTGTATTTACAAGTAGCATTCACAACAATCAATTTTGAATTGTAATGCAGACGATATTAAGAAAAACAATTTTAATTCACTTTCATATTTTTTAATTATTTCAACAATGATATGTGTTTTTTTTTTTTCAGCTGAAATAAATTGAAATTTAATTCTGAAATAAATTATATTATATTATTAGACATGTGTAAATTGAGATACAAGACCACATTAAAGAATTGCATGCACATAAAAAAATATATTATAGTTTAAGAATTTTTTTTTTTTTTAATTAATCTCTTTTCTTATTATACTATATAACGTTTTTGTAATTTTATTTAGAAGAATTGCGATTTTTTTAGTCACTATTATTAATAGTGTTGGAAATGTAAATGGACCTATTAAAATAATATAATTTTATTACATAATAAATTATTTCTTTGAGCTGGACAGAGCTTCATTGTTGAGAGATATATTTTTACTTTCTGAACATACATATGTAAAGGGAGTATTGTAATCGCGTCAAAAATCCGACTTTAAGATTTTGGGATTTCTAGAGTTTTGAGATACCCTGAGTTCATTTTTACTAGTTTTCGATGATGTATGTATGTGTGTGAGTGAATACGATAGCGCCTGAATTCTCTGTTCAAATAAGTTAAAATTTAGTAAGTATGTTGTATGACACCATAGCACGATCCCTATTGATTTTGGTGAATCTAGCACTAAAAAGTATTTTTTACAGGAACCAAAAAAAAAAACAAAAAAAAAAAAAAAATTCTTTATATAAAATTTAGCCACTTTTTTTAAAGTGCAGTAGCGTCGATACTCCATTTTCTTCTTAGCTAAAATATTATACGCATGTTATAAATCACCGTCGCACAAAGTGTATAGATTTTAATGAATCTAACATTTATAGATTTTTACAGGGACGCAACGAAAAATTATTTACCATTATTGCCTATGGGTCCAAATAAATTAAGTGCGATAGCATTTAAACGCCATATTCGTTTGACTTAAAAAAATATACATGTTATTAATCACCCTCGCAACAAGTGTACAGATTTTGACGAATCTAGCATGTATAGTTTATTTATTTATTTATTTATTTTTTCCTTTTTACAAGGACACAAAGAAAAATTGTCATTGTGGTCTATGGGCCCAAACATTTTAAAGTGCGATAGTATCTAAACGCCTTATTTTATTGAACTGAAAATTTATGCACATGTTATAGATTACCATCGCACGAATTGCATAGATTTTGGTAAAGATAGCCCTTACAGATTTTTACAGGGACACAATGAAAAATTATATGCCATTATGATTTAGGGTTTAAAATTATATGAAGGGCTATAGCGTAAAATTAAGCAATGAGAGAAAATACTCGAACTCCCTGTAATATTTTTCACTTTTGCTTACTTAACTAATTTGTCTTACTTTAATTTATTTATGAAACCATTCATTACTTTGTGTTCAGAAAATCGAGGAGTCACTCCAGATTTCTTTTTTATTATAAATAACATTGAAAAATGTATCACAGTTTCTGAAACGTCAATTACGCCTACACATTGAGACTAAAAATGTTTTTTTCTTTTGTTGTTGTTTGGATCAAGAAAAATCACTTGAGTTAAAAAACATTTTTCGCCTGACGAAGAATCGTGATTTTATTTCGAAAAAAAAAAAAAAAAAAAAAAAAAAAAAATGCGATTAGTTCTTTTACAATTTATATTATTTTTACAAAGGGTTATTTACTTATTTGTTTATTTATTATTTTTTTAATTGAAACTTTGCATAGCAAAAAATCACAATACAATTTTTGCTATGCATAGTGGGTCATGTAACACGTAAAAGTTTCCGATATACCTTCTGACCTATCAACGATATTTCTTTTGGCCATGCTACCTTCAATTAAACATAATGAGTTTGATGATATTAAAATGTGTAAGAGCTAAGCTTTTTCAGGGACAGGTGTGATTAAGCTTGTTTATTTCTTTGTAAGACCGCATAAAATAATTGAAATGGTTTGCAAATTAAAGTGGTTAACACCATGAAATGTATTTTCAGCTTTGTTATGCGTTTTCTCTTTCTTAAAACTGCATTTTAATGAACTATAGTGATCTGTATTATTAACAGATCAAATGTAGCGCTATAAAATAAGATGTGATGGAATCATGAGTGTAATCGATGGCATTTTCGCTTTTGGTCTTGCTTTGAGCTTTAATTTATTTCTTTACTACTTCCTTCTATTCTATATATATATATATATTGTATTCGGAAAAAAAAAAAAAAAAAAAAATAGACTTCTGGTTTTGTATAAATTTATACGTTTTACAAGGATTTTTTTTTTTTTGTACCTTTATTAGAAAATATTAGAGAAAAATTTCTTGACAAATGTTTTTCAGGAAAAACTGTACAGCATTCTATATAAATTTCTATGTAATTGCATCGTAACATAAGTCAGTGCCTAACAAAATTTGTGCAAATATTTCAGAAGATGTCGCTGTCATAGTGCGATCATTTACCTTTAGGAAAAGTCCATATCTCAGATGCTGTAGCGTATTTTCGAACAAAACTTTATATGCGAGTGTGTCATTCTAGAATATTTGATTTGATTTCAATGCATATCCGCCAATAATATCCTGGAAAATTTCCCCCGTGAATGGAAAATTATAGTTCCGATTCTAATGTATACAATTGGCCAAAAATTTGTATAGGATAGGATCATTATGAATCACTATACTGATTCAGCATGAATGGATATCGGTCAGCATGCAACATAATCAGATTGCAATTTATTCCATGAACTGCAAAGCTAAATCTCAACTTCTACCATTCGCTTATATTAAACTAATTAAACACATGACGTGTTATATCCATATAAATATCTAAGGCGTGTTTCTCGGAAACGGCTCAAACTATTTTCATTAAAGTGTGAGATTAAGGAGGTTTAGGTGTGAAAAATTGGACTTACTCTCACCTGCAAGAAAATGTGAAAATTTCTTTGTTAACAATTCATTCGTCATTTGAAACATATGGGAAATCAATGAATTTACTCACAAATATTTTTAAACAATGCTGATAATAGTTTAAGGTGTTTTTTTTTTTTTTTTTTTTTTTTTTTTTTTTTTTTATTGAGTGGACTTACTGTGCACCGTTAACAGCACAAGGGATAGTTGCAGTTCAAATTTCATATATTTAGGAAAAAAATTACATTTTAATTGCAAATTCAATTTTATTCTAATACGCGCATTTCAAATTCTAATTATGATTAAATTATTTTCAATACATCATTCGAAAAATATTTTAAAGTACTTTTATATTATTGAAAGTGGAATTCGAGATTTCACCTGATGTTAATCTGACTATAGCATTGTTAATCTGACTATAGAAAATTTTGCTCTGAAACAGGCGGACTTTTCTGTCAAAAAGGCAAAATCATGTGGTCAGGTATGTGTTAAATTTTTCCGGAGTATTTTCAGTCCCACCTTTATTTTTATACAACTTTAACACTTTCTCGACCGCATATTTTTGTCTTTTTGACGGTAGGGTCCGCTTGTGTGATAGTTATTCTTCTAAATTACAATATTTCAGAAGAAAATTTTCTGTATTAATATTTATATTACAAATTGATGAACTTCATAATTATATTCTTTCTAATCAAAGTATATGTATCCATAGCACACTTGCGAACATACCATTTAATATTCCGTAGTATTGTTAGCCCCACCTTCTTTTTCACACCAGTATCTTTTTAAAGTACTTTTCTTCTTATTCAATCGGGATTCCATTTGTAGAGTATTACTTTAAAAATTTACTTGTGTGTAAAAAAGACGGGACTAACAACATTAGAAAATATTAATTAGGATGTTGGCAGGTATGCAACATCCATTTTTAGAACAGGTATGTTATGTATAGTATATTTGATTGTATAAATGTGTTCTTAATATAATTATATTCTTAAGAATAAGT
Organism: Salticus scenicus; assembly: GCA_963930645.1. Taxonomy (NCBI): domain Eukaryota; kingdom Metazoa; phylum Arthropoda; class Arachnida; order Araneae; family Salticidae; genus Salticus; species Salticus scenicus. The sequence continues at coordinate 51,009,900 of OZ005657.1, forward strand.
AACATAGAAATTTCTAAAGAAACGTCCACTGGTGGAGTTGCCGATTTTCAATTGACGTGAATCTACGTCAGCGGCATAGTTGCCAACTTAGCACCTTTTGGCTATCAGAAAAATTATACTTTTTTTTTTTTTTTTTACTTTACTTTATCAGTGAAATCATTATAATTTACTTTTTTTTTTTTTCTTATTTTTTGTTGGTTTTATATTGGACAAAAGTACTGTATAACAACGGTGTCGCGAAATAAATGCGGAGATAAAAATACCTCGGTATAAGTTGAAATACTGGCAACTTTATACTATATCACAGTTGCAATTTTTTGTAATTTCAGAGGTCGCACTCCCTCCCTTATTTTTACAGCACTTTCAGGGATAAGAAATTTCCACTTTTTTTTCTACCACTATTTTTAAAAAAAAATCTCTCTTCTGTTTAATCACGACACATATTTATCCTGTTTATTCACGACACATTTTTAGGGTATTATCCTAGTAAAGACATACCATAAAAATTTCTCTATAAAAAAAAGTGGTTGCAAAAATGTCAGAAATATTTCATCCCAGAAAGTGCCCTAAAACAGAAGCGGAGAATGCGAGACTTTCATATTACTCCAGAGTATTTTTAGCCTCGCCTTCTGTTCATACCAGAGTTTTTGTAGAATATTTCTCTTCAATATGTCACAACGAATTAATAAGATGAAAATCATTCTTCAAATTAGTCGTATTAAAAAAGGCAGGTTTAACAAGTCTCCGGAATAAATTATAAAAGTTGACAACTCTGATTATTATATATATTTTTTTTTTCATCTTTAAAATGATTTTACGAAGAATTAAAAAAACTTATTCAGGAATTCCAATTACTACATCGTTCTTTCTAAGGAAGCAATTGGTTTCTTTTACCTGGAGATGAATAAGAAATCGGTTTAATTCGGGTGAAACGGCTTTTATACCCGAAAAACAAACAAACAAACAACAAAAAAAAAAAAAAAAAAAAAAAAAAAAAAAATGTTTAGTAGCCCCAGTTTTTTTACAGGAAATTTTAAATTTAACTTTTTTTTTTTTTTTTTTTTTTGTACGTTTCTGTAAACGCCAATTAAAGCATTTCTTAAAACTTATGATAAAACATTTCGTAGGTATGCATAAGATTTAAAAATTTAACAGCAACAAGAAAAATTTGCTGTCTTACTAAAAACATAATTTATAACCCTACCTAGTGGCTCTATTCAGTTATTTAATATTGTAGTTTTGTTCGTGAAAAACGGCGCTTGCTTGTATCTGCATGCCGTTGTGAGAAACGGTGATTACGTTTAACCGTTCACGCTGGAACGTCGCTTTTCAGGCGACGTCCGATTCATTACTTCAGATCGAGAGGCGCTATGACCTATTAAGTTACTGTATTATCTTATATCCACCAATAATGTTCTACAACTAAAAGTGCTGTAACAGGTGAATACTTCTTTAAGAAAGAAACTCCACACACACTTTAAACCCTTTGGGTACATTTAACGAGTGAGACTCGTCATCTGCTTACTTGGGCGAGGTTACGTTGGACGAGTCTGACTCGTCATCTGAATTTAAGAAGCAGGCGTTGATGTTTGCGGCACCCCCGCCAGAGGGCGGGGACTGATATACCAGCGTCTGAGAGTGTTGTTCTGGAAGTGGCGCAACCAATTTTGAAAAGAGGCTACACACTATACATGGACAATTGGTATTCGTCTACACAATTATATTTAAAATTACTAGAACAAGATACAAATGTAGTTGGAACTGTGCGAAAGAACAGAAAACACATGCTAAAAGTGCTTGCTTCTTCAACTAAAAGAAGGAGCGGCCAAAATTTATCTTACCACGGTTTGTTAGCACTAAGATGGAAAGATAAGAAAGATGTGTACATGCTTAGCACAAAACATTCAAATATTGATTTACTTGATACAGGGAAGCGAAAAACGAATGATGACAATTTTGACAAAATTATCAAACCATCATGTGTAATCGAATACAATACAGGTATGGGAGGCGTTGATAAACACGACCAATTGCTAGCGTTATTTCCTGTTATGAGAAAATGCATGAAAGGTTGCAAAAAAAATGCGTTTTATCTAATAGACATGGCTATTTTCAATTCACATGTTCTACATAGTAAAGTCAATTGTGAAGCCAAAACAGGCATTGTCCAATTTCGTTTAGAATACGCTGAAGAATTATTGGCGCAAGTGGTCCTACCAAATTATAATATCCGTGGGCGTCCTACAAGTAGCGGTGCGCCTGAGGCCACATCGTTTGCAAGCGAAAAATTGGGCACATTTTCCGGAGAATATTCCGGCAACAGAATTAAAGAAACACCCTACAAAACGGTGTCGCGTATGTTATAAGCATAAAATAAGAAAAGAAACTACTTGGCAATGCAAATAATGCCAGGTAATTTTGCATTTACCGACATGTTTTGAAAAATACCACACGGTACAAATTTATTAGACTTTAAGTTTGTTCTTGTTCTATATAAATATTTCTATTTTGTTTCCTTTATATATTTATTTATATTTTGTAACTAAAATGGTGTTTCAAAAATATATTTATATCACCAATATAAGTATATTCCAAATAAAATTTATTAATTTTACATATTACAGGGATGGAACACGGGCGCAGAAATCATACCGGAATCCGTTTAAGAAATTTCTCTACCTATAATATCGTCGATTTAAGAAGTAGAAAATTTTCTTACATTGATAGTGGTATGAATTCTGCGCCTGTGTTCCATCCCTGATATTAATATTCCATAGTATTGTTAGCCCCGCCTTTTTCCACGGCAGTATCTTTTTAGAATACTTTTCTTCTTATTTAATCGTAATTACATTTGGAGAATATTACTCTACAAAATTACTGGTGTCAAAAAAAAAGGGCGGGACAAGCAACACTGCGGAATATTAATCCATATAGCGACAAATTAAATCCGTACCATGGGCATAAAAATCTTCAAATAGTTTAGTACTTAAAGGGTTAATTAAGTGCCTTTTGGCGTTGCTTGCATTGGTCATTGGTAAATGGACAGGAATTCTTTGCAAAATATCACAGGATGGAAAATTATAAATAACAATATTCATATATAATGCTTGTAATATGTAAATATACATCAAATATAGAAATGAAATATTTACATTTAAAATTCTTATGTTTCGTATTTTGCATTTTTTATTAAAACTACTGTCAGGTAGCTCATTACGCTCACTAAAAGAAGATTCTTAAGCAAAAGGTTAATTTTCCTTCGCACTTCAGGCCCGCAAATTTGGAAAATACAAATTTGTCGACATAAAAGAGGCCACTGACAAAAAAGAAGGCGCGGCCTTCCTAAAAGGTGCATTATGCTAGCCTTTTATTACGCGGCCAGCATAACATAAGGACAGCCAGATCTTACATTAAGCTAGATTAGATTTAGCTAAACTACCTAAAAAGCGGAAACTACGAACCCTGCTGTACATCTATATTTTTGAATAGATCTCTTACACAATTCTAATTCTGTTCTCAAGCCACGCCCTTTTAAGAAGCATTTTCTAGTACGAAAAATTATTCCTTGATTACCGGAAAAATTATGAAGGTTTATATGCGAAATACCAAATGTCTGGAAAATTACTTCGAGTTGCTGGTGTTCCCATGCGGAAAAGGCTTCGAGTGCAAACGGTGAATTTCAAACACTTACCAACAAGGTTGAAAAGTTTTAACCCTTTGCGGCGCAAGACAATTTGAAACATTTAAATTACACTGCCATCGGAATTCATGAACTAAATTAAACTAAAAGAATTTTTTAATTTTAAGGTTTAAAAAACCGGCCTTTTCTGATATGTTATAAACGTAAATTTTTGCTAAAAAATTACCGGGATGAATTTTTGCAGCTGGATCTTAAATTTTGCGTCCTCGTGGCGAGGACGGCGCGCGTTAAGGGGTTAAAGACTGAGTTTTGTCTGTCTGTCCGCTCAGTACTTCCGTAAATATTCATAGAATTTCTTAAAACTGATATAAGATATTGAAGTTCACTATGTAATGCTCCCTATTGAAAATGGAGTGAATACCTTTATAAGTTTGTGAACAGTATTACCCAAAATTATTCCAAAGCATTCTGTTCTAAGAGTGACATTTCTATAAACTATATTTTAATACCGTTATATTACACAAAATTTTATGAAATTGAAATATATTATTCAAGTCAAATATCGAATGTTCTCCATTGAAAATGGAGTAAATACCATCTCTGGTTTGTATACAGGGACACCAGAAAGTATTCCAAAGCATTGCTTTCTATGAAATCAGCGTTCCCATTTTTTATAATTTATTCACGAGCATTTTTAGCCCCGCCTTCTTTTCGAACCAGAAATTTTGTAGATTATTTCTCTTTAATATGTGACAACGATTAAAAAAGAAAATATTTTTTTCAAAATTTACGGTATGAAAAAGAGGCGGGGCTAAAAATGCTCGTGAATAAATTATAAAAGTTGGGAACTCTGTATGAGAGGTACTTTTATAAACCGAATTTTAAGAACTTTTCACAAACTTAAAAAAACAAAATATATTATTCATATACACATAAGAATGCTTTCCATAGAATGCAGTATGATTTGCATTTGATTTACTGGGCCACACGAAAATATTCAGTTACATTAATATGTATTATTGGAAATATGCTGAAATTGTATTTTCTTTTATATTAATCGTATTTATCACTTTTTAAATATTTTTAACGTTTTCCAGTAAAGTTGAATGTGTTAAAGACATCGGTTTGTCCGTCTGTCTGTCTATCCGCGCTCTAACTCCCGTAATTATTCATAGAATTTCTTGAAACTGATATAACATATTCAAGTTAAATATCGGCTGTTCACTATTGAAAATGGAGTGAGTACCTCTACTGGCGTCTGCACAGGGAAATCCAAGACATTCCAAAGCCATGTGTTCTATAAGATGTATTTTTATGAACTATAATTTAATTCCTTTATTTTACAAAAATTTTAGTGAAATTTAAAATATTATTCAAGATCACTATTTGATATTTACTGTAGAAAATGGAGTAAATATCATCGCTGATTTGTGTACAGGAACACCCCCAAGTATTCCAAAGCATTCGTTCTCTGAGAGGTATTTCGATAAACCAAATAATAGTAACCTTACTTCGAACAAATCTTAATAAAATTGAAATATGTTATTCATATGTACAAAAGAAGGATTTCTACAGAATGTAGCATGATTAGCATTAGATTTACAGGACCATACAAAAATATTCATTTACATTGAAAGGCACACGAAGGGTCAATGAAGGAATACACGCGCGCAGCGAGTGTATCGCTTAACCTGTGTGCACGCAGCTCGCATGGGACTGCGCTGCCGAAAGCAGTGGGGACCCGGTGCCACTTTTTACCCGATAAGAAACGATATATTTTTTAAAAATTCTTTTCTTGAGACTAAAAGTTACTGTTAGTGTTTCATTAATTATAGTGATTTATTTAAAAATACTGACCCACTAGCGGGCGAAGCCCGATAATTTATAATGTAAATGTAGTGGTTGAAAAGATCGAGGAAAATGTAGGAATGTAAGAACCCTGTATAAGTGAATACAGAATATTTTCTTTTGAAAAATTGTAAATTGGGAGAATAGCGCCCACAAGCGGATTTTACTGTCAAAAAGACAAAATCATACGGTCGCGAAAATGTTAATCTGAATATAGAAAATTTTGCTCTTAAACAGGCGGACTTTTCTGTCAAAAAGGCAAAAACATGTGGTCAGGTATGTGTTAATTTATTCTGGAGTATTTTCAGTCAACTAAAAGTGCTGTAACAGGTGAATACTTCTTTACGAAAGAAACTCCACACACACTTTAAACCCTTTGGGTACATTTGACGAGTGAGACTCGTCATCTGCTTACTTGGGCGAGGTTACGTTGGACGAGTCTGACTCGTCATCTGAATTTTAGAAGCAGGCGTTGATGTTTGCGGCACCCCCGCCAGAGGGCGGGGACTGATATACCAGCGTCTGAGAGTGTTGTTCTGGAAGTGGCGCAACCAATTTTGAAAAGAGGCTACACACTATACATGGACAATTGGTATTCGTCTACACAATTATATTTAAAATTACTAGAACAAGATAAAATGTAGTTGGAACTGTGCGAAAGACACATGCTAAAAGTGCTTGCTTCTTCAACTAAAAGAAGGAGCGGCCAAAATTTATCTTACCACGGTTTGTTAGCACTAAGATGGAAAGATAAGAAAGATGTGTACATGTTTAGCACAAAACATTCAAATATTGATTTACTTGATACAGGGAAGCGAAAAACGAATGATGACAATTTTGACAAAATTATCAAACCATCATGTGTAATCGAATACAATACAGGTATGGGAGGCGTTGATAAACACGACCTATTGCTAGCGTTATTTCCTGTTATGAGAAAATGCATGAAAGGTTGCAAAAAAATTGCGTTTTATCTAATAGACATGGCTATTTTCAATTCACATGTTCTGCATAGTAAAGTCAATTGTGAAACCAAAACAGGCATTGTCCAATTTCGTTTAGAATACGCTGAAGAATTATTGGCGCAAGTGGTCCTACCAAATTATAATATCCGTGGGCGTCCTACAAGTAGCGGTGCGCCACATCGTTTGCAAGCGAAAAATTGGGCACATTTTCCGGAGAATATTCCGGCAACAGAATTAAAGAAACACCCTACAAAACGGTGTCGCGTATGTTATAAGCATAAAATAAGAAAAGAAACTACTTGGCAATGCAAATAATGCCAGGTAATTTTGCATTTACCGACATGTTTTGAAAAATACCACACGGTACAAATTTATTAGACTTTAAGTTTGTTCTTGTTCTATATAAATATTTCTATTTTGTTTCCTTTATATATTTATTTATATTTTGTAACTAAAATGGTGTTTCAAAAATATATTTATATCACCAATATAAGTATATTCCAAATAAAATTTATTAATTTTACATATTACAGGGATGGAAAACGGGCGCAGAAATCATACCGGAATCCGTTTAAGAAATTTCTCTACCTATAATATCGTCGATTTAAGAAGTAAAAAATTTTCCTACATTGATAGTGGTATGAATTCTGCGCCTGTGTTCCATCCCTGATATTAATATTCCATAGTATTGTTAGCCCCGCCTTTTTCCACGGCAGTATCTTTTTAGAATACTTTTCTTCTTATTTAATCGTAATTACATTTGGAGAATATTACTCTACAAAATTACTGGTGTCAAAAAAAAGGGCGGGACAAGCAACACTGCGAAATATTAATCCATATATCGACAAATTAAATCCGTACCATGGGCATAAAAATCTTCAAATAGTTTTGTACTTAAAGGGTTAATTAAGTGCCTTTTGGCGTTGCTTGCATTGGTCATTGGTAAATGGCCAGGAATTTTTTGCAAAATATCACAGGATGGAAAATTATAAATAACAATATTCATATATAATGCTTGTAATATGTAAATATACATCAAATATAGAAATGAAACATTTACATTTAAAATTCTTATGTTTCGTATTTTGCATTTTTTATTAAAACTACTGTCAGGTAGCTCATTACGCTCACTAAAAGAAGATTCTTAAGCAAAAGGTTAATTTTCCTTCGCACTTCAGGCCCGCAAATTTGGAAAATACAAATTTGTCGACATAAAAGAGGCCACTGACAAAAAAGAAGGCGCGGCCTTCCTAAAAGGTGCATTATGCTAGCCTTTTATTACGCAGCCTGCATAACATAAGGACAGCCAGATCTTACATTAAGCTAGATTAGATTTAGCTAAACTACCTAAAAAGCGGAAACTACGAACCCTGCTGTACATCTATATTTTTGAATAGATCTCTTACACAATTCTAATTCTGTTCTCAAGCCACGCCCTTTTAAGAAGCATTTTCTAGTACGAAAAATTATTCCATGATTACCGGAAAAATTATGAAGGTTTATATGCGAATCACCAAATGTCTAGAAAATTACTTCGAGTTGCTGGTGTTCCCTTGCGGAAAAGGCTTCGAGTGCAAACGGTGAATTTCAAACACTTACCAACAAGGTTGAAAAGTTTTAACCCTTTGCGGCGCAAGACAATTTGAAACATTTAAATTACACTGCCATCGGAATTCATGAACTAAATTAAACTAAAAGAATTTTTTAATTTTTAGGTTTAAAAAACCGGCCTTTTCTGATATGTTATAAACGTGAATTTTTGCTAAAAAATTACCGGGATGAATTTATGCAGCTGGATCTTAAATTTTGCGTCCTCGTGGCGAGGACGGCGCGCGTTAAGGGGTTAAAGACTGAGTTTTGTCTGTCTGTCCGCTCAGTACTTCCGTAAATATTCATAGAATTTCTTAAAACTGATATATGATATTGAAGTTCACTATGTAATGCTCCCTATTGAAAATGGAGTGAATACCTTTATAAGTTTGTGAACAGTATTACCCAAAATTATTCCAAAGCATTCTGTTCTAAGAGTGACATTTCTATAAACTATATTTTAATACCGTTATATTACACAAAATTTTATGAAATTGAAATATATTATTCAAGTCAAATATCGAATGTTCTCCATTGAAAATGGAGTAAATACCATCTCTGGTTTGTATACAGGGACACCAGAAAGTATTCCAAAGCATTGCTTTCTATGAAAGCAGCGTTCCCATTTTTTATAATTTATTCACGAGCATTTTTAGCCCCGCCTTCTTTTCGAACCAGAAATTTTGTAGATTATTTCTCTTTAATACGTGACAACGATTAAAAAAGAAAAATATTTTTTCAAAATTTACGTTATGAAAAAGAGGCGGGGCTAAAAATGCTCGTGAATAAATTATAAAAGTTGGGAACTCTGTATGAGAGGTACTTTTATAAACCGAATTTTAAGAACTTTTCACAAACTTAAAAAAACAAAATATATTATTCATATACACATAAGAATGCTTTCCATAGAATGCAGTATGATTTGCATTTGATTTACTGGGCCACACGAAAATATTCAGTTACATTAATATGTATTATTGGAAATATGCTGAAATTGTATTTTCTTTTATATTAATCGTATTTATCACTTTCTAAATATTTTTAACGTTTTCCAGTAAAGTTGAATGTGTTAAAGACATCGGTTTGTCCGTCTGTCTGTCTATCCGCGCTCTAACTCCCGTAATTATTCATAGAATTTCTTGAAACTGATATATGATATTCAAGTTAAATATTGGCTGTTCACTATTGAAAATGGAGTGAGTACCTCTACTGGCGTCTGCACAGGGAAATCCAAAACATTCCAAAGCCATGTGTTCTATAAGATGTATTTTTATGAACTATAATCCTTTATTTTACACAAATTTTAGTGAAATTTAAAATATTATTCAAGATCACTATTTGATATTTACTGTAGAAAATGGAGTAAATATCATCGCTGATTTGTCTACAGGAACACCCCCAAGTATTCCAAAGCATTCGTTCTCTGAGAGGTATTTCGATAAACCAAATAATAGTAACCTTACTTCGAACAAATCTTAATAAAATTGAAATATGTTATTCATATGTACAAAAGAAGGCTTTCTACAGAATGTAGCATGATTAGCATTAGATTTGCAGGACCATACAAAAATATTCATTTACATTGAAAGGCACACGAAGGGTCAATGAAGGAATACACGCGCGCAGCGAGTGTATCGCTTAACAGGTGCGCACGCAGCTCGCACGGGACTGCGCTGCCGAAAGCAGTGGGGACCCGGTGCCACTTTTTACCCGATAAGAAACGATATATTTTTTAAAAATTCTTTTCTTGAGACTAAAAGTTACTGTTAGTGTTTCATTAATTATAGTGATTTATTTAAAAATACTGACCCACTAGCGGGCGAAGCCCGATAATTTATAATGTAAATGTAGTGGTTGAAAAGATCGAGGAAAATGTAGGAATGTAAGAACACTGTATAAGTGAATACAGAATATTTTCTTTTGAAAAATTGTAAATTGGGAGAATAGCGCCCACAAGCGGAACTTACTGTCAAAAAGACAAAATCATACGGTCGCGAAAATGTTAATCTGAATATAGAAAATTTTGCTCTTAAACAGGCGGACTTTTCTGTCAAAAAGGCAAAAACATGTGGTCAGGTATGTGTTAATTTATTCTGGAGTATTTTCAGTCCCGCCTTCATATTTATACCACTTTATTTTAACATTTTCTCGACCAAATATTTTTGTCTTTTTGACGATAAGGTACGTTTGTGTTCGTTATAATCCGAAATTACAATATTTCAGAAGGAAATTTTCTGTATTCCTATTTATATTACAAATTAATGAACTTTATAATTATATTCTGTCTAATCAAAGTATTTGTATCCATAAAAATTATACCTCCTTTTTTTTTTCTTTATTTTATCAGTGAAAACCATTATAATTTACTTATTAAATAAAATATTTTTTTCTATTACTTTTTTCCGGTAGCCAAAAGGTGCTTATTTGACAATTATGGGCAGCGGTCACGAAGTTCTTAAGTGTTTTTTTTTTTCTTATTTTGTGGTACATTTATCTTGGACAAAAGTACTCTATAACAAAGGTGACGCGAAATAAACGCGGAGATAAAAATACTCCGGTATAAGTTGAAATATTGGCAACTATATACTACATCACAGTTGCAATTTTTTATAACTTCAGAGATCGCACTCGCTGCCTTATTTTTAGGGCACTTTCAGGCATGAGAAATTTCCACTTCTTTTACTACCATTATTTTTAGAAAAAAAAAATCTCTCTCCTGTTTAATCAGAACACATATTTATCCAGTTTATTCACGTAACATTTTTACGGTATTATCCTAGTAAAGACATACCATAAAAATTTCTCTATAAAGAAGTGGTTGCAAAAATGTCAGAAATATTTCATCCCAGAAACTGCCCTAAAACAGAAGCGGAGAGTGCAAGTCTTGCATATTATTTCAGAGTACTTTTACACCCGTCTCCTGTTCATACCAGAGTTTTTGTAGAATATTTCTCTTCAATATGTCACAACGAATTAATAAGATGAAAATCATTCTTCAAATTAGTCGTATTAAAAAAGGCAGGTTTAACAAGTCTCCGGAATAAATTATAAAAGTTGACAACTCCAGGGATGGAACACGGGCGCAGAATTCATACCGGAATCTGTTTAAGAAATTTCTATACCTATAATATCGTTGATTTAAGAGGTAGAAATTTTTCTTACATTCATAGTGGTATGAATTCTGCGCCCGTGTTCCATCCCTGCAACTCTGATTATTATATATATATATATATATTCATCTTTAAAATGATTTTACGAAGAATTAAAAAAAACTTTTTCAGGAATTCCAATTACTACATCGTTCTTTCTAAGGAAACAATTGGTTTCTTTTACCTGGAGATGAATAAGAAATCGGTTTAATCGGGTGAAACGGTTTTTATACCCGAAAAACAAACAAACAAGCAACAACAACAAAAAAAAAATTGTCGTCCTACATACATTTTTCGAAATTTCCTTTCTTTAAAAAAAATGTTTGCTAGTCCCAGTTTTTTTACAGGAAATTTTAAATTTAATTTTTTTTTTTAAGTATATTTCTGTAAATACCAATTCAAACATTCCTTAAAAATTATGATGAATATTTCGTAGGTATGCAAAAGCTTTAAAAATTTAACCGCTACCAGAAAAATTTGCAGTATTACTAGAAACATAATTTACAGCTCTACCGAGTAGCTCTGATCACTTATTGTTTATTGCTGTTGTGTTCGTGAAAAACGGCGCTTGCTTGTATCTGCATGCCGTTGTGAGAGACGATGATTACGTTTAACCGTTCGCGCTCGAACGGCAAGGCGTTTGCGGCAGCAGAGCTCTTTTCAATTTGCGCATGCTCCAATTTAGAAAAGAATTTCTAAGTATTATTGAGAGAGAAAATTTTTGGCGTTATCTTTTACCTTAATATAGAGTTACTATAAAAACGAATGTGATCGCTTTCTCATTCTTGATTCTATGCTTTTTCTCTTGTTATTCGTAGCTTCTTTCTAAATTTTTATTATTAATTACCATTCTCTCTCTCTCTTTTTTTTTTTTTTTTTTTCTATTAAAACAAAATGTAAAATAAAAGGATTACTCTATATTGCATTACAAGAAATTTATGTATATTAAATAGGAAAGGTTTGCTCGTGTATATTAAAATTTAATATTTGAAGTATCATAATCAGAGGAGAAACATTTGTACAGTCGGGAAAAAAAAAAAAAAAAAAACAGCACTCGATGTAACTCCGTTGCTAATCAATGCACAAAAATGTAATAGGTATCATTCGACGGGGAATTGAGAGTAGATTCAGAAAATGGACGGAAATTTTGAATTTGGGGTCGTCTACATATTAAAACGCGCACCAATGGCAATGCCCCATTTTTATTTTATATTTGAATTCCTGGGATCGCGACAATGCGAAAAAGTATATTGGTTGTATATTTTACTTATTTTTTCACAGAGTTATAAGCGTTCAAAGTTTGAAGGTGCTAATGTTAAATTCATATTACAAACTTTTATTAATATCTTCACAAAAAATAACTTGATCGATATATATATAGGGGAGAGTTGCCCAAAACGGGATAGGCGGGCAAAACGGGATATTGAGCCTCGTATCTTGACTGGTGGGGCTACCTCGCGGGAGAAAGGCTAAACTGGTTCCCGAACGCCATGACAGCATTCTCAGTTGATCTCTCAACGCTAGCCTCGTGTTTCGCAAAGTAATACTTTTTCATAGTTTTCAAGTGAGATTTTTACTTACTTTTTACTTTTTTCGACTGCAGAACAACTATCCTTGTGCTTCCCCGTCCTTCGGAACAATCCCGGTAAGTACTGTGTTTTGTTCATAGCTCTTTTAACAACAATTTCATGTATTTAAATATTGCTAGCGAGTGACGGTTCAGGGGTCAGCCATTTATGTTGTCAAAAGCATCACGGTCGGGCAAAACGGGACACTTTTGGGGTGCCCAAAACGGGATACAATTTTGATGTGTCCCGTTTTACCCGACTTTTTCCATTAATGTTTTGGCAATGTGTTTAAATTATTTTAATTGAAATAAGTAATGAATTAAAATACCTATAAGCAATTACAACAATTTATTTTAATTTTAAATAATTATATTTTCGAAATAAAATAATTTACTTTTGGGGTACAAATAATTGGCCTGATTTATGTACAAAATTTAGTTACAGGTTAAAACTGTAAGTCAGAAAAATGTTTTGACCAAAAATTTAAGTTTTAAATTAAAAAAAAAAGTTGAGTTTTTTAAAAATCTTTTTTAGGGGGGCGGCTTATACAAAGATAAACCAGAAAACCACACGTTGTGTGCACTATAATATTATAAAAACATAAGCTAATCACAAGTAAACTTTGACCATATTTTCTTTGGCAATTTTTAAAAAGCTAATAATTTATTTTGATTTCTGAATACAAGATGCCTCGCAATTATCAGCGAACTTCATCTAGAAACAGCTGGGACGAGCAGAGCATGGCAAAGGCTGTTCGAGAAGTTTTAGAAGGGAGGATGGGTTTTCAGAAAGCTGCCCATTCATTTAATGTCCCCAAATCCACACTGGAGAGAAAAGTGAAAAAAACTCGCTTAAATGCTTTGACACCAGAAGTGGCTGCTGTAAAAAAGCTGGGCAGGTTTGAAAACGTCTTTACTAGAGATCAGGAAAAAAAGCTAGCTGAACATGTACTGATATTAGAAGAAATGCTCTTTGGAATTTCCCTAACCGACTTGAGAATCCTAGCTTTTGAGTTAGCTGAAATTAACAATATTCAGCACTGTTTTAACACCGTTAAAAAAATGGCGGGTAAGCACTGGTTGTACAATTTTCTTGGAAGAAATAAAACCCTTAGTCTGAGAAGCCCTGAAGCTACATAGATGGCTACAGCAAAAGGTTTCAATCGCGTTGTCGTGAAAACGTTTTATGACCTATTGCCCTCTCTCTATGAAAAGTATAAGTTTGCTCCCAATGACATTTACAATGTTGATGAGACTGGGATACTCACAGTTCCTAACAAACTTTCTAAAGTTCTTGCATTGCGAGGTAAAAAGCAAGTGGGAAGTTTGACATCAGGTGAGCGAGGAGTCTTGGTCAGAAACCTCTGTAAGTGCATCTGTAGAAACCTCTGTAAGTGCTGCAGGGAATTATCTTCCTCCCATGTTTGTCTTCCCCAGGCAAAGGGAAAACCCAAGGCTAATGGATGATACTCCACCAGGCTCTTTCGCGGCACACAACAAGACAGGCTGGATAAACAAGGAATCATTCATTGTGTGGTTCAAGAAATTCGTTCAGATAGCAAATCCTTCCCGTGAAAGACCTGTTCAGCTGTTGCTTGATAGTTCCTGCAGCCACACTAAAAGTATCGAACTAATAAATCTGGGACGAGAAAAAAATGTTATCATGCTGACTTTCCCTCCCCACACTACTCATCGGCTTCAGCCATTAGATGTTACAGTTATGTCTCCATTGAGCACCTCCTACGAGCAAGAAGTTCGCAAGTGGATGTTCAACCATTCCGGTAGGAAAGATGTTCAATGCAGCATTTCAACGAGCAGCTCTTGTCCAAACTGCTGTGAATGGGTTCAGGAAAACAGGCATTTTTCCATATAACCCAGATGTCTTTCCTGAATATCTCTTCGCTCCTTCTCTTCCAATAGATCACCCGTTGCCGGATGCTCAAAACAGGACGTCCCAACAACCATTAAATCTGCAACAAAACGAGGCCAGATCCGAAGGATCTTCAAGTTCAGTCATAGCATCTAAGAGTTTGCAGTCATCACAATCACTAGAGACAGTATTGAATAAATCACCTAGCGATGGGGGCACCGATAACACTAGCACAAACGCAGGACTTATCCAACCGTCCACTTCAACAGGAAACAAAGGACTTGGGCTATACTATCGTCCTTCACTGCCATTTTCTATATCACCCAAAGAAATTCTACCTCTACCACGAGTGATTGGACCAAGACCTCAAAATAAACACGATAGGAGAAAAGGGAAAACAGCAATTAAACAGGAAGCCCATATAAACTTGAGTTGGAAGAAGAAGAGCGTGAAAAAAAAAGAACGAGAAAGAACCCAAAAGCTGAAAAAAAGGGCTGCCAAAACACGTCTCTTGAATGTTCCGAAGAGAAAATAAATGAGGCGTAAAAGAAAACCAAGTGGAGATGCAAAACAGGCAGATAAAGTAAAAAAAAAATGTTACTCTGAACTTGAAAAAAAACACAATCATCATTTGCAAAAATCGAAGAAAATGGGCCTAACATAAGAAATCCTTAAAAAAAAGCATCAGTTAGCCAAGTTTGGACGTCGTCGTCTTCAGAAGATGAAGCTGAAAAAGATGAAGCATGTATTTTCTGCAACGCTCTGTATCTTGAATCGAAATCTGGAGAAGGCTGGATACAATGTTCGAGCTGCCAGGGATGGGCCCACGAAGCCTGTTCCAGAGCAGAAGAAGAAGACACATTTCTGTGTTATGTAATTTTTCAAATTTACAATTAAAAAGTTTCTTCCTATAAAAACGTAGCCTATTTTTGTTTTAAAAACTAAATCAAAAGTAAAATCAGCGAAAACCTAATAACATAAAAATCCCTATCCCTTTTTACCCACCCTTGGTAGGGTAAAACGGGATCGTGTAAGACTTTGTGAAACCAGTATTTTTCACATAAATATTATTGAACAAATGTGACAAAGGTATTTTAAGTAGTTGAAAAGGTGTATACTTTTAAATGCCGTCTAGCTTTGGAATGTACCTTGTGCGCAATAAGAAATAAAGCGAAGAATAGATAAGCTATCCCGTTTTGGGGTACTTTCCCCTATATATATATATATATATTTTACGAGATACAGTGAAGAAACCCAAACATAATCCATCATTACTTTTGATTCTGAAAAATATTTTTAATTCTGAAAAATATTAATAAATTCATATTCATAAAAATTATGAATTATGACCTATATTAATTTTTACATTAAATGAATCCTAATGCTGAAAAATATGGGTGTGCAAATTTGCAGCTCATTCCAGTTATTAGTTTTCGAGATATAAATAAATCTTTCTTTTGGAGTGGTTTAGGGGGCCGTCTCTTAAAAATTTTTGAATGAGATAACGAAGCAAATCTTTAAAAATAACGGAGAAAATTGAGAAAAATATTTTTATTTTTTATTTACGAGTCAAATTATATAACAACAACATCAAATGCAAAGAAATGAAACAAAAATGTGTATTTTTAGGCATTAGTGTTAGTAACAAGAAGTCCTGTTTTCTAAAGCCCCGCCTTTTATCGTTCTTCAAAACAAAACAATACAGAAACGAAAAGTGAATGTGACTTTGAGTATTCGTGTTAAACCCCTTATTTTACGTTGACAAAAATATACACAAGTGGTATTTACTAGGGCTGGATTATTTATCAATATATCCCCAAGTATCGATATTTTTTTAATATCGCGATAACAGTATTTAAGTTCTTGTTCTATCAATATATCCCTCTAACGATATTTCCTAACGCGCACAGCTAATTTCTCTAACACGCGCACAGCGCGATCAAGTCATATGCGATAAACAGCGTCCAACGCCATATCTTCAAATTCTGCTTCCCCGCCTCACCGTACCCCGTACCACCCCGTAAACACCCAACAAACAGACCGCCGAATATCTTATACAAATACACCTTCTCTTCCTTTCCTCCTATTCACTGACTAAACTCGAAAAAATAACCCCAACCGAATTCATTTGTGCGAACTGCGCACTCTCAAATCGAAACCACTACTTAAAAAGTATGACCTTGAACGATAACATATAAAATGTTTCATTCCTCATTCATCAAGTTATCGCAGTAGTATATTATTTTCCATTCGATAACATCTCCACACCAATAATATCGAAGTTGCTCATCGCTCGCAGGTGAAAAGTGAAAACACTGCAAACAGTATATCGCGTTTAGTTCATGGCTGTAGTATATTATTTCCCATTCGATAATATTCTCACACCAATAATATCGAAGCTGCTCTTCGCCCGCAGGTGAAAAGTGAAAACACTGGAAACAGTATATTGCGTTTAGTTCTTGTTATCGGTTCGTTGACATATTGTTCGGAATTGCATGGATTGTTCGAAATATCGTCGAGTGGTTTTTTTTTTCTTTTTTAAGCAAAGAATTAACTGAAATTGATTACTTATTTTTTTAAAATTGGATTTATTATTCTATCTTCTGCACATATAAGAAGAAAATATAAGATTTGGATAAACGTTTTTCCGGTTTTCGATGAATTTACACGTTTTGAGATTTCCTTGCATTTTAATTAACTGAAATTGTCTACTCATTTTTAAAAAGTGGATTTATTACTAGTTTCTGCGTACATAAGAAGAAAGAAGATACGAAATAAATTTCGATTTCCGTTTTTTGATATATTTACACGTTTTGGGATTTCCTTGCATTTCATTTAAGTGAAACTGATTACTTATTTTTTTAAAAGTTGATTTATTATTATATCTTCTGCATATACAAGAAGAAAGTGTAAGATTTGGATAAATTTTGATTTCCAGTTTTCGATGAATTTACACGTTTTGAGATTTCCTTGCTTTACAATTAACTGAAACTGACTATTTATTATTTAAAATGTGGATTTATTACTGGCTTCTACATGCATAAGAAGAAAGTAGAAGACACGGGGAAAATTTCGATTTCTGGTTTTCGATGAATTTACACGTTTTGAGATTTCCTTGCATTTCAATTAACTGAAATTGACTACTTATTCTTAAAAAAGTGGAGAAAGTATAAGATTCAGAAAAAAATTAGATTTCCAGTTTTCGATGATGTTACAAGTTTTGAGATTCCTTGAACTCTAATTGACCATTTTTAAGATTTCCTTTCTTTCTTTCTTTTTTTTTTTTTTTAGTTCGAACGCTCTATTTCATGGATGACTCGTGCCTATCGGCCAACAGGGGTCGCTGCTGTGCTGCAATTTAATTCCGTTTATGAGAAGGCAGTTGCTTTGCTTTGCAAAAAGTGATTGATCTTCAACCACTGGGCGGTACTAGTATATAAATATAATACAATTTCCAAATGTTATAAAAACATTACAAAATATGAATTCAATATATATATCTTAAAAAAAAAAAAAAAAAAAAAAAAAAAAAAACCATGATATGGTAAGTAGATAAAAAATAAAATAAAAATGGCAGGAAATTGATCTTTAGAATACCTATGAGTTATAGGGTCTCAAATTAATATTACTCTACAACCGAGAAAGTTTATTCGGTGGCAATTCTAAAGAAAGTTTATAAACAGTATTTCTACTGTGCATTTCTTATTCACTGAAATTAATTTAATTACAACCATATCGCTATCAATGACTGACAGGAATATTAGTAAATGAACTTTCTTTATACTCAGGAATGGGAATTAGGCGCAAAACTCATACTAATATTTATTTTTAAAATTTCCGTATATAAATGAATCATTGATATATATAGAGAGAGAGATAGACAGATAGTTAAGTTACGACTTCTGCGCAAAATTTTATTAATCATCTACATTCTAAGTACAACTTCATTTTTCTTAAGCTTATATTTTTATTATAATTATGTATCTTGATGATATACTTTGTGTAAATAAAACACATATCACCCATTAGCTCTCTTAAAATGTGATTTTGAAATAATTAAATCTTAAAATAGAAAGAATGGAGAACAAACTATTCAGAAATATACTTAAAAGTAATGGTATAAATTAAAAGAAACGCAAAACATTGTGTTGCTATTTATGCATTTTCTTTCTTTCTTTTTTTTTTTTTTTTCTTTTTAATAAAAAAGATTTGGAAGTAATATACCAGAAAATATAAATATACATATAGAAAACACTCCCCACTTGTATACATTAAAATTGGTGTTCATTTGTCTTTAAAAAGTAGCAAATATCTATTTTCCTTCTCTTGAAATAAATATCGCAATATATCACCAATATCGATATTAACTTGATGATATATCGCGATATTTAATTTCTGATATCGTCCAGCTCTAGTAGTGACTCTTAACCGAAGATTCCTCGCAACTCTTATTTACGAATTTCTTACGGAATCTTCCCCTAACCTTACAAACCTAAAAATGAATAAAAAACATTTTATAGAACAAAATTAAATGAATCAAAATTCAGAAAAGAAAATTGCATATACGAGTTCAAAATATTAAGGAAAGAAAAAAAAATATTCGTGATTAAAAAAAACTTTCAGAAAACATTAGTGTTAGTTTAAAAAAGAAAAAAATCTTAAAAACAGTTTAAAAACTGAAAAATAAAACTTGAAATATTTTTTAATTAGATTTTTTCAAAACACTTAATAAATAATAAATAAATGAATAAATAAAATTTGCAAAATAGAAAATGAAATTTTAGTATTGTTTAAAAATCAGAAAAGAAAAATATATTAATGATAGTAAAAAATTAGAAAAAAAAATATTTACCTGATTTTCGCTTGAACCAACAGTATTGAATGAGCGTTTCATTTTTTCTGAAGAAAGAAGGTAATCCTAGGAATAGAAGTAAAAGAGCAAGCAAAGAATTTTCTTGGACTAGGTCAAACAAGAAAGTGAACGCGATAGCTCAGGAGGGTCCTTAAATATCCGGCGTAAGGATCGTGACATCAGTTATCTACCTTCTTATTGGCTGGATCCCCTAAGACGAGTCCACTTGGGCGCAGGTGGGGAAAACGTCTTCCCACCCCTTATCTCCTAAGAGGGGAAAACATAAAAAAAGGAAGTTCGAGGGAACGTCATCGTAGCTTAATCGGTAGCGCGTTGGTCTCGCATGCCATAGATGGTGGGTTCAAATCCCCTACAGTGCAATATTGTTTTGTAAAAAATCTAGCGAATTAAAATAGTCAGTTAAATAATTAATTAATAATCAATAAAATAATAATATTTACTTATTAAAATTGATTAATGAACTACTCATTAAAAATTAATTAAAAAATATACTACATTGTCCTCTTTTCGGTTGATGACGTCATTCTCTTTCATGTTCTGACAGGATTCTGTGTTGCCCCTTTAAGAAAACTCTCCCCTCCCTCACATGTTCTGACAAGAAGTCCAAGTTGCCAACGGATAAAACGAAACTCTACCCCCCGTCATCTTTCACGAGAATAGCCACGCCCCTTTGATGACGTCCATCCTTTGATTGACAGCTTGACCACGCCTTTTCTTGGCCCCGCCTTTTGACCCTCAAAGTACACGGCTTACTACTGCGCTGCTATACTGCAAATTTCATCGATAACAGGACGGCTATATCTCAACTTCTATGCCATATAACTGTACGAACCATGATATGCGAGATAACCATTATGAAATTGCATTGTTTAAGAAGTTATTTACAGACGATAAAACTGTCTCTCTTTGGATATTTAGTGTTAGATTTCCCTAAGATGAAAATTATTTGCATTCATCACTTTAAACTTTTTAATAATAGTTTTAATAAATTATTTGCACTTAGTGAATTTGACAGAAAAATATAGAAGAATGTCTTGTGGTGGCCACAACATACTAGTTTTTTTTTTATATATAATTTACCAACTGCGTGACAATGTTGGTTGGTTGGTTGGAGGATTAAGGCCGATTGACTCCTTATGTGTCCTAGGCCTATAGGGGGAATGCCCTCCGTGGGGGTCTTTCTAAGGGGTCCTAGCCCGTATTTACGCGAGTTTCGGAGGAAACCACGGAAAACTCCGAACGGCTAGGTCGATGAGCGCGACCTGGGATCGAACCCGGCACCTCCCATCTACCAGCTTTGAGCGCAGAACCGCTCGGCCGCTGGTGGGCACTGCGTGACAATGAAAATTTATTTTATATCATGTCATATCACTTTACTTCGTTTTGCATGACTTTTAGATGAATAAGTTATGTTGATTTATTTTTCGGGTCACAAAAAATTCTCTGTTGCAGGTTCGGGTCGGTTTTCGGGTTGATGAAAATTTTTTTGTCGGGTTCGGGTAAACCCCAACGCGTGCAGGACTCTAGTGCCAACTAAACTGATCTAATATTCTACCTGAGATTCAATCTAAAATAACTTCAGCGTAGCTTCATACTATGTCTTATAATACGACTTGCACAATTTTATTTATTTATTTATTTTTTTTTTAATCTTGTTTCTAACAACCACATGACTTCCACCTTCCAGTATCGACTATTATCAGGGGCAGAACGTCGCACGGGACTCTTGCATTTTGAGAAGCTTTTTTTTTTTTTTTTTTTTTTTTTAAAGAAGCTATATCAAATGTTTGCCTACAAATTGTTGAGTTGGAATCGAACAGTAGCTTACAGAAATTTCTACCGCCAGATGGCGCTGTAATATTTTAAAATTTCTAATTATGATTGAATTATTTTTAATACATCATTCGAAAGATATTTTAAAGTTCTTTTATATTATTGAAAGTGGAATTTGAGATTTCACCTGATTTACACGTTTTGAGGTGTCCTGAATCGGTTTTCTTTTGCATCTCAGCTACTAATTAAAATAATTTCATAAGTAATACATCATTAGAAAGCTTTGTTGATTTGGAATCGAACAGTAGATTACAGAAATTTCTACCACCAGATGGCACTGTAATATTTTAAAATTTCAATATTTCAAATTCTAATTATGATTTTTAATACATCATTCGAAAGATATTTTAAAGTTCTTTTATATTATCGAAAGTGGAATTCGAGATTTCACCTGATTTACATGTTTTGAGGTGTCCTGAATCGGTTTTCTTTTGTATCTCAGCTACTAATTAAAATAATTTCATAAGTAATCAATATTTTTATTAAAACCCGAATAAATTACTACGTCAGAAACGCCAAAGAAAAATATTGGAAATGCATACAGCTGTTTCGGCAGCCTTATCGTGCCGTCTTCAGTGCAAAAAGGATCCGAAAGGAAGTGCGAAATTGATCCTTTTTGCACTGAAGACGGCACGCTTAAGGCTGCCGAAACAGCTGTATGCATTTCCAATATTTTTCTTTGGCGTTTCTGACGTAGTAATTTATTCGGGTTTTAATATTCCAACGCCAAGTCTCCTGTTTTTATTTTTTAATCAATATTTTTACCTAATATAAGGCTTAGTTCATTTAATATGGGTGGCTACAAATATTGTGCCGAATCAGTGGCGTATCCAGGATTTTTCAAAGGGGGGGGGGGGTTCGTTCTTCAGAATTTTTAATTAAGTTTAATTAGGTTTAATTACGTTTAATTAGGTTTAATTAAGTTTAATTAAGTTTAATTAGGTTTAATTAAGTTTATTTTTAATTAAGTTTAACAATCTTTTAAAATATCATAATTACTTGCCGAAAATAAGAGTAAGAAAATGAAAAATAGTAAAATAAACTCACCAATTAGAAGATCAAACTAAAAAATCTTTAATTAGCCACGAATAACGTAGAGCCTGTACAAACTGCTACACAAAACATAAAATTCAATACATAGTTACGCTTACGCAAAATATTTCATTGAATTTTCTTAAGTCCGATTTCCACTATAGCTCATTCGGCGGCTTCTATTCAGAATCCTTTGATGCGGTCAGCCCAGCTCACTCCAGCTCAAAGCCCTCGAACATACTAACCCCCAGCTGGTCCAACCCCCAGCTGAGATAATTGAGGGGCCGGGAGGCAGATATCTTTGTCAATTTTGCATGCTTTCCTTTGAAGTAACTGCGCAATCTGATAAAAAAGGGCTACAACTGATGACAAGACATTTGGCTCTTTGTGTCGGAAGCGTGATTAATGACGTTTTGAGCGTTGATCTTGAGCCCAAGTGGATACTGGCCTTTATTTTCAGAGCGAAGTCTAATCGACGAGAAGTTTTCGCTAGTTCATTTAAAATGTGTTCTACTGTTGGGGTATTGTTTGGGTCACTCCTTCAAGGTCACTACTTCAATGGTCACCCCCTTCCCCATATGGTCGACCCCTCTTGTCCTTGAATATGAACTCGTAAATGTGAAATCCTTTCAGGGAATTGTTTTCAGGGGAAACATGTTTTGCGCCGCGCAAATGAAGTGGTTTAGTTATTTTCAGGAGTGTTTATCGCAGAGTAATGAAAAAAAAAAAGTTAGTCATAATTTTAAACCACTTCATAGAAAAAAATATTCTACGCTTGCCATACATTTTTTCCGCCTGAAATGAGAAAAAAAAAATGTAAGGAACAGCCTAATTTTTCTTATCATACATTTTGTCAAGGGGGGGTTTAAACCCCCAACCCCCCCCCCCTTGCATACGCCACTGTGCCGAATCATATAATACAGATCATAAACACTTCTTTACAAACCAAAAATAATAATCTAATAGCTCGACGATACAATTCACAAGTTACTTAGTTTTCACTTCTATCGGCAGTCCCCAAAGTCTGCTTTTAGTTTTTTTTCTATGAATACACGAGATTTTTGAGAAGAAAGTATATATATATATATCTGCATAATTTATGACCACTAAATTGCAATCACCTTTTTTCGAGATTGGGGGGAGGGGGGCGCTGATATGGATACTCGCACGGGTCAAAATTCCGTCGGACCGTCCCTGACTATTATAAACTATTTTGGAAGTAATATGGTCAGAAGACATAAATGACACCACCGAGGCTATAAAATTAATGCAGAGCTCATAGCAGTAATCATTTAAAATATTTCTCTACCTATTAAATAATTGGTTTAATAAGAAGAAAATTCTGTTTCATTTACTTGTGGTATGAATTCTGTACCAATTTTCCAGCCTTATAATCAATCACTTGCCTAACAATTTTTCTGTGATAGAAAAATAATACATATGTCTTAAGGCATACAAAAGATAATTTATACAGCAAGTTTAAAGAAAATTGGAAAAGCAAATTTTTTGGGAACAATAATTTCTGATATCTAAAACTGACCAATCTTATGCTACCTATAAATTTTTCTGCGGTAACCAAGTAATGCAGGCAAAACAAGGTTCACATTAGAGAGTGGGATTGCGAGAATCCCATTATATTAAAATAAAATAAAGTAAAATAAAAAGGATTACACCAAAATTGAGTAAGTCTTTATAAAATTTTTCTTAACTCTAAATATTTGTTAAGAGAATATACAAAGAAGTGTGTTTTTTATTTAAAAACAGCTAAAAAGTGTGGAAGCTAAATGCAATTAGATATGAAATAATTTTGGCAAATTAAACAAACACTGTCAAAATGAAAAAATGTTCAAGATGACATAGACTTCATAAAATAAAAAAAAAATAAAAATTCAGGTATTGGGAGAAAAAAAAAGTACTTTTCCATTTCACTCGTCAAAATGATACAACAGACACTTGTCTTTAAGCACCTAAGAAAGTAATTGTTTCAAAACACTTGGAGTAATAAGAAAATTAAGGAAACTATCATTTATTAAGTTTTTTTTTTAAGAAGTAAAGTTTCTGAAATTTTGCTTAAAGCTAAACACAACATTTATTTTATCATATCCATAATTACAATTAACTTTAAATTAAAAAATAAATAAACCTAGGTTACAAATTAAATAATAATCCATTAATGCATCACTGTCACCAATAAAGTTTTGCTTGGCTAGATTTGCACCAGCAAAATGGAAAAGCACAAAAAAAAAAAAAAAAAAAGAAAGAAAAAAACTGAGTAGTAGATGTTTAATATATTAATTTAAATAAACTTTATCTTTTATCTTGCACTTCTTCCTTTAAAAAAAAAAAAAGTAAAAATAAATAAAAAGTTTCCGATTCTGTACAAACTTGATATGAAAAACTAAGTAAGACATGCTGCACTTAGTTTTACTTTAATAATGCATGCACTTGTTAGTCAGATAAGTTATGCTTACTATTATAACAATCATACACTTATTCCAATTAAGCCATTCACTAAGACCAAAAAAAAAAAAAAAAATTCTCCAACGTCTATGAACGTATTTTGTCTCCAATATTTAATTTTATAAAACATCTATGCTGTATTAAACTAAATACTCAGGAAATTTCTAGCACTATAGCATAATCAAGGTTTAAGGTATTAAATTTAAGATAAACATACACAAATATAAGAAAATAAACGAAGCTTCCCGTCACAAAAATAGATATTTTGAAGCATGTATTTGAGTAGTTTTAAAGTACCATATTATCAAGAATAAATTATCAAAATGAAATCTTAAATCTATTTGTGTTATTTTTGATTTGTTTATTTTTAACATCAGACTTGGATTAGATTACTTCTAACCATAGACTAACATGTGGTTGGGGGGGATTTCTTTGAGAATAGACTAACTTGGATAAATTACATTATCTTATTGAAGATGTTTGGTTTATGTTTGTTTACATTTTACACACTGCAGCACGATAGGGATTCGTTGATCAAAATCCAAGACGCATGCGTGAAATGACGAAATTTGCGTCAGTACTACGTAATTTGAAGAACCAATCAGAGGAAAAAAGTCCCCTTGTTACTGTTCTAAGTTTAAACGCCTGTTCCCACTACAGCTACGATCTACGATTATACCTACTTAGAAAAGTAGATTATTCTTACGCTTGCGCAGTTTCAATTTTCCGTCGAGAGCCATTATTGAAAAGAACCGCTAGTCATGCCGTTATGAGAAACGATGATTACGTTTGCACTCGAACGTCGCCTCTCAGGGGACATCCGATTCATTACTTCAACTCGAGAGGCGCCATGACCTATTAAGTTACTATATATCTTATATCCACCAATAATGTTCTACAACTAAAAGTGCCATAACAGGTGCATACTTCTTTAAGAAAAAGACTCCACCCACACTTTTTATTAAGTGCCTTTGGGCGTTGCTTGCCTTGGTCATTGGTAAATGGCCAAGAATACTTTGCAAAATATCACGGGATGGAAAATTATAAATCACAATATTACAATGCTTGTAATATGTAAATATACATCAAATATAGAAATAAAATATTTACATTTAAAATTCTTATGTTTCGTATTTTGCATTTTTTATTAAAACTATTGTAGGGTAGCTCATTACGCTTACAGATCTGCCATCCTAATCCGGCAAATTGTTAACGCCTACTGAAAAACGCCCCTTTTTCTACACCACTTAATTTTTAGAGCAATTCTCTTCAAATGTATCTATGATGAATTAAGTAGAAAAATACTCTAAAAATTAAGTGGTGTAGAAAAAGGGGCGGTACTAACAATTTGCCGGATTAGGTTGGCAGCCCTGCGCTTACTAAAAGAAGATTCTTATGCAAAAGGTTAATTTTCCTTCTCACTTCAGGCCCGCACATTTGGAAAATACAAATTGGTCGACATAAAAAAGGCCACTAACAAAAAAGAAGGCGCGGCCTTCCTAAAAGGTGCATTATGCTAGCCTTTTATTACGCGGCCAGCATAACATAAGGACAGCCAGATCTTATATTAAGCTAGATTAGATTTAGCTACACTACCTAAAAAGCGGAAACTACGAACCCTGCTGTACTTCTATATTTTTGAATAGATCTCTTACACAATTCTAATTCTGTTCTCAATCCACGCCCTTTTAAGAAGCATTTTCTAGTACGAAGAATTATTCCATGAGTAAAGGAAAAATTATGAAGGTTTATATGCAAATCACCAAATATCTGGAAAATTGCTTCGGGATGAGAGAGGAATGAGATTTGTGTGAAGGAATTGCCGCGCAAAGGGAATCCTGCCGACAATCCTTGAGTGAGCATAGTTCAGTGGATCGACTGAGAGCTGTTTTCATCAAGAGTCTACTACTCCTCCTGGTAAATTCTTTAATTTCTCTAAATTGTTCGCTTATTTAGTTATTTGATTGAGTTGGAAAAGGGTAATTCCCCCCCCTCCCTGATTTTAAGTTTAAATAAAAGCTATATTTGTATTTTACATTCAAGTCTCGGACTCTTCTATTACCTATTTAGTTATCTAATTAGTTAAATAAAATGGAGTCTGTAACCACTCAGACTTCACAGGGTTCGGGTTGTTCCTTATGGCTTGGTCAATATCGTCGTCTCCAACGTGTGATGGCCGTCCACTCTTGGCCTGGGCATCTATTCTCCGATCCGATCGCCATAGCGACCGTCCTTAAACAACGACAGTCGCTAAATTCCACTTTTACCGACTTTCTTTCCTCCCACTGCTAAAGAGCGATTCTCCCCCCGGCCCCCAAGGTTGTTATCTAAGGTAGTAATCGAAGCAGTCTTCTTTCGAGGGTAAAGATGTCAGTGATTTCAGCCAATGGGGTGTTGAAGTAGACGCTGCACCTGTGAATAGACGTCGTGTAAAAAAAAAATAAGGCAATATGAGGATCGCACATCCAGAAATGCGCGTTCTAAAAAAATTCATTGTTCAGAGTTTGCGTTCCTTTATTATCAATACTGTGTAAAAAATTTCATTACAAGAATTATTATATGTTAATATTTTATCTTTACTAATATGAGGGGATAAATCTGTTAGAGTATATAAATTTAATAGGAGAAAAAATAAACTAAAGTACCACAAAGTTCTTTTTTTAATATAGCTTTTTCTTTCTTTCTTTTCTTTCTATTTCTTATCTCTCTCTCTCTCTCTCTCTCTCTCTCTCTCTCTCTCTCTCTCTCTCTCTCTCTCTCTTATTTTTATTTATTTTTTTCTTTTGGCGGTTTAAATTATTTTGATAAGTTTGTTTATTTAAAATATGCTTTCATCTGCAGAAGTAAGATTACTTATTAGAAAATGTAATTCAACTGAAATCTATATATAATGCAATTATTATTATATATATTTTTATTATTTGTGTTAACCTACTTGTTTCTTCATAAAAATTTTCGCTTAATTTATTAATAAAATCTACAATATATTAAGGTGTCTGTTAAATAATAAATAAAATTCAACATGGAAATAAGAAGTAGAAATGAAATGTTTTGCCCACAATACGAGTAAAATATAAGTAGATTATTTTGAAGCAAAATTAATTAATTTTTCCAACTCCTTATATTCAGATCAACACTATTATAAAACTATTTAACTGATTTAATCATTTTATTTTATTCACAAATAGCTGGTAAACTGAATTTAAATTTAGTTTATTATTATTATTTTTATTTATTTATTTATATTATATATTGAAACTAAACATGATAGAAATCTGAAATTTTTTATTTTAACTTTATATGAAATTTCATTTTATGCGTAACATAAATGCACTTTTAGAATTAATATTATTATTTTTTAAACATCTCCTATTGGGAGCTTCATTACTCCAAAACTGACTTTTTAAAAAAATCTGAAAATTTGTTAATTCGAACCTCTCTCTATCTGTGCTTAATAAATATATTATAAATGAATACTGCGTTTTTACTTAGAAGATTTTATACACTTTTATTTAAAAAGTAATATGTTTTTCATAGGATTAATAATGCAAAGATTTTCCAATTATATTGAATACACAAGGAAAATAATTTTTACATAAACTAAATACAGACTAATATAGGTAATTATTATAGCTCGAAAAATATTTAGCCTTAAATAATAAGTAATAAAAAGCATTAAAAAATTGCATTAAACATTTTCGTTTTTTTTTTTTTTTTCTTTTTTAAACTAGTATGTTGTGGCCACCACGAGACTTTCTTCAATCTTTTCCTATACAAATTCACTCAGTAACAATAATAATAATAATAAAAAAAAAAAAAAAAAAAAAAAAAGTAGGACTTTGACAAAATTTTCGGTAAAATGTGAAAATTATTCTAAGTTTGTCAAAACACGGAAACCGTGGGACTTTGACAAAATTGGGGGAAAAGTGCAAAAATTAGTTTAAGTTTGTCAGAACACGGAAACCGTGGGAGTTTGATAGAATTAAGGGGAGAGGAAAAAAAAAAAAAAAAAAAAAAAAAGTGGGACTTTAAAACAAATTTTTACATTTTACCCAAAATTTTGTCAAAGTCCCACTTTTTTTTTTTTTTTTTCCTCTCCCCCTCATTCTATCAAACTCCCACGGTTTCCGGGTTCTGACAAACTTAAACAAATTTTTGCATTTTTCCCCCAATTTTGTCAAAGTCCCACGGTTTCCGTGTTTTGACAAACTTAGAATAATTTTCACATTTTACCCAAAATTTTGTCAAAGTTTGCCAAAACACGGAAACCGTGGGACTTTGACAAAATTAGGGGAAAAATGCAAAAACATGTTAAAGTTTGTCAAGACACGGAAACCGTACTTTGACAAAATTAGGGGGGGAAAGCAAAAATTAGTTTAAGTTTGTCAGAACACGGAAACCGTGGGAGTTTGATAAAATTAAGGGGAGAGAGAAAAAAAAAAGATTTTTTTTCTAAGTTTTTTTTTCGTAAAAAGTAAAAAAAATCGATAACTTTGTTTTAAATTATCACAGATTTATAGTTCAACCATTCGTTTTAAAGGTACTGACGAGACCTTTCGAAAGATACCCATCTTGAAAATTTTTGCCCTATATCACCCTGTTTAAAATTTAGAAAAAGCGGGATGGCAACGCAACCTGTAAGACGATTTTTACCAAAAGTTGATAGGCACTAATTTATGTCAAGGTGCAACTACATACCAATTTGTATGAAATTCTGTGCAGTAGTTCCAGAGATACAGTTGCCACAAAATTTTGTCACACACACACACAGACAGACAGACAGACAGACAGACAGACATTTTCTAAAAATGTTAAAATCGTGTTCTACAGCTCTCAAAACGTGTAAATCCATCAAAAACCCGAAATCGAAAATTTTTACGAATCCAATACTTTCTTCTATTGAAGATAGAAGAAAGTAATAACATTCTGAAAACCAGTAAAGTTCAAAAACTTTTCATACAAAATATTTAATACATATATAAAGAGTGAGTAAATAAGCTATATGTAACTTCAGTTTAACAGTTACTTTGAAAGAAAAAAAAATCGAATGAATAAATTACATATTTTTTAAACAATGATCATTTTAAAAGGAAGAGTTTTTCTGATTTTCCGAAAATGTTTAATATGTGTCTAATATCGTTTGTTTCTCGGCTTTTACTACTTAATATAAATATATATATTCAGAGAGAGACGAAAAATTAAACAAAATGGCAATCCGATTTTTTTTTTTTTTTTTTTTTTTTTTTAATATCAAGTTTTATTTTATTAATAGCATAAAAGCACCTTTAGAATTATTATTTATTTTAACTATTACCATATTGGAAATACCATCCTACTCCAAAATCAACTTTGTTAAAAATCTGAAATGTTTTTAATTTGAACATCCATCTATGATTAATAAGTAAATTCTAACTGAATATAATGCGTATTTGTTTAAATGATTTTAAGTTTTTTTTTTTTTTTTTTTTTTTTTTTTTTTTAATTATGCTGAATGCACCGGGAAATAACTCTTTTTCAACCAACAAAATACAGAATACTGGTACATAAGTATTACAATTGAAAAATATTTATCCTTAATAAGTAATAAAAATCATTAAAAGAAATTGCATAAAACTTTTGCATTATTTGAAAATAACATTCCGAAAAACAGTAAAATTCAAGAACTTTTCAGCAAAAATACTTTTAAAAAATAATGTAAATTCAGTTTAAAAGCAATTAAAACAAAGAAAAAGAGAAATAGAATGAATAAAATACACATTTTTTAAACAATAATCATTTAAAAAGGAAACATTTTTTCTGATTTTCCGATAATGCTCAAATTGTGCTATAAATGGCGAAAACAAAATTTTTTTTTTGAAAAACTATTAAACTAATAGTTAAAACTATTATAAGCATATATCCACATCGCACAGGTGAAAATTCACATTTTCATGTTATCACTTCAGTTAGGATTAAAATGTAGCATTCTTCTAAGTTCGGTTACTTTTTAATTTTGAAAACCTTATTCTTTTATATTATTGAAAATTTCTTTAATTACATAGGTCTGCTTTTTCAAAAATAATATTGGGGAGAGGGAGGATAAATTAACCTCACAATAGCAATTTATATATTGATAAACTGATCTTTCCCAAAAAACCATTAACGAGAATTGAAGAAAATAGGGACGAGTCAGTATTATAACGACTGCATGAAGGAGTCGTTATCATAAGGACTGAAACAAACCGGATCTTCACCGCAAATTTCTATGACTGAGAGGGGAGAATAGCAAAAGGTCGGAATGTCACGTCACGTGATCAAAATAACGACTTTGACAGTCGGAATTGAGCTATAGTCGGATCGGAGAATATACCCCCTGGTCTTGGCAGTTTCTGCTCCTTCCCTAAATTTACGAAACCATCGACGACATGTGCTTTCGTCTATTGCAACCTCCCCATAAACTTGGCAAACATTGCGATATGCTGTGGCGGACGTACTCTTTTTATCGAAATCCTATAACAAATGATGTCTTATATGCTCCTTCTCGCTTTCCATGTTACATCCTCTGTTTTTTTTTTTTTTTTTTTTTTTTTTTTTTTTGAGATGACTAACTTTGTGAGACACGAGATGCATTTATATGTGAGGCATCCACACGTTTGATTGGCCGACGATTTGCGTCATTACAATGCCATGTGTGACCAATTCCATTGCAAATTTGCGTATCCAAAAACGGGTAAAACTTTCGCATACACACAATATTAGCATTCATCAAACAATATAGGAAGTATTAAAAATGGTTAATACTACTAAAAATACCCTTTCAATCATTTCTACTTATATAACGTAATGTAACCGAATCCTTTCATGTGATCCGGTGAACAATACTTTAATGCCAATTGGCCATTTTTAATAGAAAAGATGCTTTTGCACATCCTAAAAATGATGCTAATTTCATTCAGTGCACTGGAAAGTAGAGGAAAAGTTAAAGCGGAAGGATTTTTATATCCTTCATAACACCTAGAGTCTACAGACCATAGGACACAAAGCCTCATAGACAGTAACGTATCTAATTTCTTTTGTTTGTACATGTGAGCAAATTTGTAGTGACATGCATACTATTTTGAATAGGAAACCATTTAATATTACTTTAAATAAAATATATCAATTTCGAGACATGCTAAAAATATTTGCGGAAAATCAGATCGCAAACAGACAGACTGACAGACAATTAAATTGAAATTATAAACATTTTTTCACAAAATAAAATTTTATGTGAAATACTAGCCTATAAAGTTATGTAAAATAAATGACTGAAGAAATATTTTATCATTTTTATTTTTCGTTAATAAACGAGGAAAGTAGAAAAAAATTCGGGCCGACATGGCCCGGAAAAAGTTTCATCTAGACCCGTTTCGGCCGAGTATACACAAAAAAAATGAGTCCGAACCCGGTCCGGCCCGTGGCTGTAAAAATTTTAAGGGCCCGTGCAGACCTCTACTATAGACCCAGGTAAAAACGCTGTGTATTAGTCTTCGCTGTCGCTCAGACAATTATGCAGTAAAGTATTCGGAACTATATCAAATCACCAGTCAGTATATGTCCATAATCCTCATTAACGTTTCTAAGGTACTTAGTTTCTTGACAATAGCAAACGCTTTTTTCTGTTCCCCTATTATTTTCTTTGCAAAATTATTATAATTATATATCATTCTACCAATTTATTATATTTAAAAGCCTTAACTATTCTTACATTTTCAACAGGCAAAACAGTGTCGCATTTATTTATTATAATATTAAAATTAACTTTTTTATATGTTGTCTAACATAATCCAACACTAGATAAATTCTATTGTCCATTTTTACTTCCATTTCTCTTTTTTGAAAATAGTTCATTAATCTTTGTTTTTTTTTTTTTATTCTATATTTTAATAAATTAAACTCATATATACTGCATATTAATAGGAGACTTGGCGCAAGATTATTAAAACAAGGAAAACTACAACGTCTGGAACGCCACATAGAAAAAGTTGGAAAGAGGTTCTGGTAGCTTCATCTCTGTTGACCTTTCAAAGAGTATTATTCCTATGAGAGCCGCCAACATAAGCGATAAAG
Source organism: Salticus scenicus (assembly GCA_963930645.1). NCBI lineage: Eukaryota > Metazoa > Arthropoda > Arachnida > Araneae > Salticidae > Salticus > Salticus scenicus. Next base: position 51,042,815 of record OZ005657.1, read on the forward strand.
TAAAGATAGTCAACAAAGATTAGTGTTAGCAGCCTGTACTCCGTTGGCATGCATTAATCGGCACACGCAGTCAACCGAGGCCAAGTCTTCTGAGATTTTAACAACGGAATTACTCAAGAATGCAGATTTGGGAATCGAACAGAGATATGCTGAGGAGAAGCTACTCTATGAATTTAGAGACCTGTTTTCTCGACCATCCAGAGACGTCAGGAGGACAAACATTACCCAGAACAGGATCGATCTCCAACCAAGCAAAATCCAAGCCAAGAAGACTTCCATTTACTAAGTAGGAAGATGTGGCTCTGCTACTAAATTAGATGAAATGTAATGACGTCATCGAACCATCTACAAGTCCTTGGGCCTCTCCCACAGTTTTGATGCAAAAGGATGGATCTATGAGATTTTACGTGGATTATCGTCGTTTGAATGACATCACAAAGAAAGATAGTTACCCTCTTTCAAGAATCGACGACACATTGGACACCCTTTCTGGCAATCAGTGGCTCTCGACATTGGATCTGAAGAATGGCAAGTAGAGTTACATCCTGACAACCGTAAGAAGACTGCAATCACTACGGGACAAGGATTGGAGCAAATTAAAGCTATGCCATTTGGATTATGTAAAGCACCTGCCACTTTCGAACACCTGATGAGACAGTATTAAAAGGACTTTCCTATGAAGCCTGTCTTGTGTGCCTTGACGATATTACTATTGTGGGGCATACTTTTGAAGACTATTTAAGAAACATCCATAAGGTGCTGGAAAAAATCAGAATGGCTAACCTCAGATTGAAATCTAGCAAGTGCAACTTGATCCGTCATGAAGTGAGTTACTTCGGCCATATAATCTCTGCTGAAGGTGTGATAACTGAGCCCAAGAAGATCTCTACAGTCGAGAATCGGAGTCGCCATGAAAACGTTCATCAATCACGGAGCTTCCTTGGCTTATGTACAGTCGGTCAAAAAAAAAAAAAAAAAAAAAAAAAAAAATGAAACACCCCACCTATTTTATCAGTAAATTGTTGCAGAAAGACACCGGAGGTGCCATTCGTCAGAGAATTTCGTCCTCTTTTAAGCTAATTAAAAAAATAAAATAAAATAAATAAATAAATAAAAAAAAAAAAATAAAAAAAAAAAAAAAAAAAAGCTTAAGAGGCCGTCTCCATATTGAAATTGTGTCAAACTTTAATTTTTTCAATGGTAACATATAATTTTGATTTCGGATATCGATTCTACAGTCAATATCATCCCCAGATATAAATTTGGAAGTCATATGGTGTATAAGTTTAGGAGTTATACACATATAAACTTTCGAGCTTCTAATGTTAAATTTTGATTACACATTTATATTCATATCTCCTGCATTTTTTTTTTTTTTTTAATGGTTTTAATAACAGGTTTTCCAAACATATTTATAAGTTTCATTAAGATTTCAATATTTTTTACTAGCCGCCATCGGCGACCAGCTGGTTCGCGATCCTTGAAAAATCCGACTTTACGAAACTCCCGCTCGGTGGCGCCTGCGGCGCCTTTTTCTCGTTTCACATCTTACAACAGCTTATTGACATATAATGAAAATAGCTTTATTGAAAAATTTAATCGCGGTAAATTCCCGCTCGGTAGCCTGCGGCGCCCTCTTCCACTTTCAATATCTAAAACAGCCTGTCCGCTCACCATGTTATGATCTTTCAAATTTCTGACTTTAGCAAAGTCCCTCTCGGTGGCGGCTGCGGCGCTTTATCCCCGTTTTATAACATACAACACCTTCCTCGCTTATTAGAATTTAAAAGATTGAAATTTTAAAATATTACAGCACCATATGGCGGTAGAAATTTCTGTAATCTACTGTTCAATTCTAAATCAACAAACCTTTCAAATGATGTATTACTTATAAAAATATTTTAATTAGTAGCTGAGATACAAAAGAAAATCTAAACAGGAGATCGTAAATCGGGTAAAATCTCGAATTCCACTTTCGATAATACAAAAGAACTTTAAAATATCTTTCGAATGATGTATTAAAAATAATTTTATCATAATTAGAATTTGAAATATTGAAATTTTAAAATATTACAGCGCCATCTGGCGGTAGAAATTTCTGTAATCTACTCTTCAATTCCAAATCAACAAAGCTTTCAAATGATGTATTACTTATGAAATTATTTTAATTAGTATCTGAGATACAAAAGAAAACCGATTCAGGAAACCTCAAAACGTGTAAATCAGGTGAAATCTCGAATTCCACTTTCGATAATATAAATGTACTTTAAAATATCTTTCGAATGATGCATTAAAAATAATATAATCATAATTCGAATTTGAAATATTGAAATTTTGAAATATTACAGCGCCATCTGGCGGTAGAAATTTCTGTAACCTATTGTTCAATTCCAAATCAACAAAGCTTTCAAATGATGTATTACTTATGAAATTATTTTAATTAGTAGCTGAGATACAAAAGAAAACCGCTTGATTGACACCTCAAAACGTGTAAAGTGGGTGAAATCTCGAATCCCACTTTTGATAATATAAAAGTATTTACAAATATCTTTCGAATGAAGTATTAAAACTAATTTAATCATAATTAGAATTTGAAATAGACGTATTAGAATATTAGAATAAAATTTTATTTGCAATTAAATGTAAATTAAAATGTATTTTTTTTTTTTTTAATTCTCCGAAATTTCTCTCAATAATCCGACTGATCCATGGTTTTCTCCGAAACTTGCATGATTCCGGGCTATATAACGTTAAAAATCCTTAGTAGGATATGTGAGCAGAAATTGGAATTCGAAATTCTGCAAAATATTAAAGAATAAAGGTGTTCTGGGTATTCCGTTGTTTTCTCCGAAACTCCCGCTCCTTTTCTACATCTTTGCCCCTTCGCTCTCCCCCCCCCCCCTTTCCGTCGCTAATAATAATTTTACACTCGAAAATATTCGCAATCGATTTACCTTGCCTTAAAATGTAAATATGCCAACCAATTTCAAACTCTGTAACTCTTTTTTTTTTTTTTAATTTTTGCCCCTTCTCAAGCCCTCCCTAAATTTTTGAGATGAAAAACCTATCTGAATTAGCTTCATCTTAAAAAAAAAAAAAAAATAGCGTTTTCTGTTTAAAATTATTCTGTCTGTGCCAAAATATGGCAGAGAACTAGTTGGATTTTCTTGGAAAATAATTTAATTATTGCTAAAAATTTAGGTTTATGAGCGTTTTGAGTTTACAATTTAGTCTGAACTGCCCTCTTGTTTAACCCTTTGCGGCGCAGGGTAATTCGGATCATTGAAATTACACTACCACCGGAATTTACAAACAAAAATAAAGTAAAAGAAATTTTAAATTTTCAGGTTAAAAAAATGGGCCTTTTCTGCTATGTTATATATGTAAATTTTTGCTAAAAGATTTCCGGGATGAGTTTTTGCACTTGAGAATTAAAATTAGGTGTTCCATCAGCGGGAACACTGCGACTGAAAGGGTTAAAACGTGTTTACCAACTTTCTTCGAATGATTTCGATAAAATGTTATAGTTAAAGTGCTTTTGAGATAACATTTTCATCGATTCTCGCTTTCGTCATTACCTTCAACATCATGGTAAGTAGCGTTTATTGATAAATTGCATTTCGTCCGGGAAACATTATGAAGAAACAAAGACTTTTGAGAAATCATTGGAACGACATAGAAAAAGTAACTATAGAGCTGGTTGATATTTTTTAGATCTAATCCAGATCTGGTAACCTGTGCTTTGCCTGGAACAAAATGTAATAAAAACCTCGTTTTCTAAGAAATTCTTAAACGGTTTTGATAAAAATTTATAGTAGAGGTTTGGTTTGATAATTCGATTTTAATTTTCCTTACCTCAAGGAAAATTGGCTTTTACTGATACCTCGCGATCCGTTCAGGAAAAATATAAATTGGAAAAAAAATTCTAAAAAGAAATCGCTGTATTCAAATAACGAATGATTTTTGCAAAGAGATCGAGTGGAATTGATCATCTAGGTAGTGTTATATTAATGATTTATTATGTTAGATAACCATTATGAAAACGAATGCTGCATCTATTTATGTTTATGTAACTCCAAACTTGCCATTGGCTTTTAAAGGTTCAACAGCGAACACGAAATGTTCTGAAGATGAAAATAATTCCAATCATTTATGCAACCCCAAACTTTCATCAAAATCCCTATACCCATTTACGAGTAGACCCAATTTCTGTCATATGTTGCAATTAGCCGATGAAGAGTTAATTGAGAACGCGAATTTTTCTGAAGATGAGGGTAAGTCCAATCGTTTTAGCAATCCCCGAAGAAACTTAATTCTAAACTTTCATCAAAATCGCTATATCCATTTCCGAGTAAACCCAATTTTAGCTATGTGTTGCAATTGTACGATAAATGGTTAACTAGAACCGCTAATTTGTCTGAAGAGGAGATCCAATCGTTTTTTCTCATCAAAAAGTCCTAACTCCAAACTTTCATAAAAATCGCTTTGTCCATGTCGGAGTAACCCTAATTTTTGCCGTATGTTGCAATGGACTCATAAAGGGTTAACAGCGAACGCAATTTTTTTCTGTAGATGAGAATATTTCCGATAGCCTTTTCTCGTCAAAAAATCCCTAACTCCAAACTTTCATGAAAATTGCTATGTCCATTTCCGTGTAAATCGTATTTCTGCCATATGTCTCAATTGGCCTTTAAAGGTTTAACAGAGAACACGAAATTTTCTGAAGAATAAAATAATTGCAATCATTTATGCCACACTAAACTTTCATCAAAATCCCTATACCATACTTGCAAACCATCTCATTATGAACCGTACAATTTTTAGTACCCGCCTTTTTTTTCACACCAATAACTTTTTAGAGTAATTTTAGTCTTATTTAATCGTAACAACATTTGGAGAGAATAACTTTAAAAATATAGTGGTGTGGGAAAAGGGGCGTTTTTTCAGGGGGCGTTAACAATTGTACGGTTATTAATGAGATGGTTGGCAAGTATGCTATACCCATTTACGAGTTGACCCAATTTTGGTCATTGTTGGCCGATAAAGGGTTAATTGAAAAAGCGATTTTTTTTCTGGAGATGAGGGTAAGACCATTCGTTTTAGCAGTCCCCGAAGAAACTCAATCCAAAATTTTCATCAAAATCGCTATATCCGTTTCTCAGCAAACCCAATTTCAGCTATGTATTGCATTTGGCCAGTAAAGGTTTAACTGTTGAACGCTAATTTGTCTGAAGATGAGATCCAATCGTTTTTTCTCATAAAAAAGGCCTAACCGCAAACTTTCATAAAAATCGCTTTGTCCATTTCCGTGTAAAGCCAATTTCTGGCATATGTTGCAATTGGCCTTTAAAAGGTTAACAGAGACAAGAAATACTTATGACAATAGGGATAATTTTTTCGTTTGAACATCCCCAAAAGCACTTAACGCAAAACTTTCATCAAAATCCTTATATCAATTTCCGAATGAACCAAACTTATACCATTTGATGCAATTGGCCGGTAAAGGGTTAACAGTGAACGGAAATTTTTCTGAAGATGAGGGTAAGTCTAAGTACCCCGAAAACACTTAATCCCAAGCTTTCATCAAAATCGCTATATCCATTTCCGAGTAAACTCAATTTTAGCTATGTGTTGCAATTGTACGATAAAGGGTTAACTGGGACCGCTAATTTGTCTGAAGATGAGATCCAATCATTTTTTCTCATCAAAAAGCCATAACTCCAAACTTTCATAAAAATCGTTTTGTCCATTTCGGAGTAACCCTAATTTCTGCCGTATGTTGCAATGGGCCGGTAAAGGGTTAACAGTGAACGCAATTTTTTCTGAAGATGAGGCTATTTCCAATAGCCTTTCCTCAACAAAAAATCTCTAACTACAAACTTTCATGAAAATCGCTATATCCATTTCTGTGTAAACCGTAGTTCTGCCATATGTCAAATTGGCTTTTAAAGGTTTAACAGCGAACACGAAGTTTTCTAAAGATGACAATAATTCCAATCATTTATGACATACTAAACTTTCATGAAAATCCTTATACCCATTTATGAGTAGACCCAAGTTCTGACATATGTTTCAATTGGCCGATAAAGAGTTAATTGAGAACGCGAATTTTTCAGAAGATGAGGGAAAGTCCAATCGTTTTAGAACTCCCCAAAGAAACTTAATCCCAAACTTTCATCAAAATCGCTATATCTATTTCCGAAGAAACCCAGTTTCTGCTATGCGTTTCAATTAGCCGATAAAGGGTTAACTGTGAACGCTAATTTATCTGAAGATGAGATCCAATCGTTTTTTCTCATGAAAAATCCCTAACTCCAAACTTTCATAAATATCGCTTTGTCCATTTCCGTGTAAAGCCAATTTCTGGCATATGATGCAATTGACTTTTAAAGGGTTAACAGCGACAACGGATTTTTATGACGATGGGAAGAATTCCATTCGTTTAAGCATCCCCAAAAGAACTTAAAGCAAAACTTCCATCAAAATCCTTATATCAATTTCCGAATAAACCCAATTTATTCCCTTTGTTGTCATCGGCCGATAAGGGGTTAAGAGCGAACGCAAATTTTTCTGAAGATGGTGGTAAGTCTAATATTAAGAAAACACTTAACCCCAAACTTTCATCAAAATCCCTATAACCATTTCCGAGTAAACCCAATTTTTGCCATATGTAACCCATTATTGCCATTGGCCAATAATGGGTTAACAGCGAATGCAAATTTTTCTGAAGATGAGGCTAAGTCCAAGCATCTCGGAAAACACGTAACTCCAAACTTTTTTGAAAATCGCTATATCCATTTTTGAGTAAACCCAATGGGCCAATAAAGGGTTAACAGCGAACACGAATTTTTCAGAAGATGAGAATATGTCCAATCGTTTTTAAACACTAAAAAACTACTAGATACCTAGAAAAAAAAAAAAAAAAAAGGCATGATAACAGAAATCTAATTTCAATAAAAAGCTTCTGAAAATGCGGTAATAAAACACCAGTTTTAAATCACGGTGCCCCCCCCCCCAACACACACGCAGGAGTTAACAGACACCCCCCCCCCTCTGTGTTAGCCTTTTTGGACAGAATATTTTTTATAGTACGAAATGTCCACATTATTATGCTCATTGAAATTATATTCCTTTCGATGTATTTAAAAATGTCTAGATGAATGAAATGCATTGAATAATAGAAGAAAGCTATAATAAATTTGTTGAATCTGACCTAAAAGAAAAAAAAATTAAACTTGGAGGTAACCCCCAAAAGAAAAACGTTAAATATATCAGGAACTATTGTTGGGATCTTCGTGCAAATTTGTATCTAGGCTATTTTGATGCTCTAGAATCGTTTTCTGTTGTCAAATTAGTGGGTTAACATTCGAATTTTTAAAGTTGGACCAATTTTTAATATGTAGACGACCCCTATGTCATTTTTTCCTACATACAATAAAAGTAGACGTAAATTCCTGATGATTGGTACCTACTGCATGTTTTTGCGATAATTAGGTAATGAGATAGGTGGGGTGTTTCTTTCTTTCTTTTTTTTTTTTTTTTTGACCGACTGTACATACTACAGGAAATTCGTGAAGGGTTTTTCAAGTATTGCCAGACCTCTCCACAAGCTGACTGAAGACAAACAAAAGTTTTTGTGGACAGAAGAATACAAAAAAGCCTTCAAAAGACTTAAAGAGGCTTTAACATCTTTGCCTATTTTGACGTATACACAGCCCGACAAACTGTTCATACTGCCTACTGATGCAAGCCATGAATGTGTTGGTGCTGTTCTGTCACAGGAAGTTGATGGCTAAGTGTTGTTGACTACAGGCGTAAATGTTTGTCTAAACCGGAGTGAAACTACTATACCACCAGGAAAAAAGCTACTGGCCATCGTAAAAATAGAACATTCCCATTATTATCTCTATGGCAAAAGATTCCTGCTTCGGACTGACCAAGCATCTTTAACGTGGCTGCTAAATTTCAAGAATCCGGAAGGCCAGATTGCCAGATGGATACAACGCCTCCAGCAATATGACTTCGAAATACGCCATCGTAAAGGAACTCTTCGTGGCAATGTAGATGCCTTGTTACGAAAGCCCTGCTCTGAAAATTGCAAATATTGCTCTAGAGCTGAACAGAAATACCACCTAATACAATAACTCCATTTGCTTACCAAGGTTTCAGTGCCATCGAAATCGTTTCATCCATGGAGTAATAAGGAAGTTAGACAACCCCTTTAGAAGATCCTGACATAATGCCAATTCTACATTTCAAGGAGACGGACGACCAGCAACAGACCAAAATTGCAGGACATTTCTATACTTACCCCCATCACGAAATGTTACTGGGAACTCTGGATGTTAGAAGCGGCGTACTATACAGAAAATGGAAATCTGACGATGAACGGAATTTCAAGTGGCAAATCTTATTACCAGATCGAAGATTCCAGACGTTCTAGAGCAGCTGCATAGTAGCCCTACCGGAGGCCATTTTGGAGTGATGAAGACTCTCCAGAAAGTTCAAGAACGCTTCTACCGGTGCAAGGCAAAGGACAACTTGGAGAAGGGGGGCAAATCTTGTGATGCTTGTGCGGCACATAAAGGCCGGAAGAAACGAAGTCCAGGAAGATTGCATCAACATAATGTGAAAGCACCATTTTGAATGGATCGCACTCGACATCTTAGGTCCTTTGCCACGGACCTCCAGAGACAATAAGTATATCCTTTTTATGATGGACTAGTTCACCAAGTGGCCTCAGGCATATCCCATTTCCGATCAAGAGGCTTGCATAGATGCAGAGGTTCTAGTGCAGCTATGGGTGTCACGGTATTGTACGTCTCTACAGCTTCATACTAGGGTGACCAGTAGTCCTCATTTTCTGAGGACAGTCCCCATTTTTCAAGTGTTGTCCTCAGTTGCTTTCAAAAGTTCTCATATCCTCATTTGTCCTCATGTTTGGACGTTTGTTCTCATTTGTCCTCATTTTTCAATAATTTCCTTTTTTACTTAACATTTCAACATTAGAGATGCTGCTGACCTTATTAGTGTTCAATACTAATTCTTCAATTCAACACAGCATAAAAAAAATCACGAATCCTTGATTCATTCCATTCATTTTTAAATCATCTCCATTACAAGGCAATACACAGAATATATTTTTCTATTGGTAGATTTTACTTTTTGCAATGGGAAAACATTTTTTAGCAACATTGAAAACTGACTAAGTCAGGGATAGGAGTTAAACGCAGATTACGGTCGTCAGTAAAAGTACCCGAGACTTGCCAATAACTCCGATATAAAAAAGTACACTTAAAACTGTTTTGTTAAATAAATTCTTGCCGAATCATGTTCTTAGACTGACTAAGAATATGACTCGACAAGGATTTACTTAACAAAGCAGTATTAAGTGTACATTTTTTAGACAGGGATTATTGCTAGTGCTCGGATACTTTCGTTGCTAAAAGTACCTTGTTGACATCTCACGATTTTTTGCTCTCTAGTGAGTAAATAGTGCTATTCGAAGGTCAACATAATAGCTCAGTTTGTAGAATATTAATGCTTTATGCCATCAGGTCAATTCCTATTCCTAGCCTAGCCTGTTTTTGAACTTGTTCAGATTGTCTTTTCCTTTTAAAATGTTATTTATTGGATCATTTCCATATGAAGTAGTTATGATTTCGTTTACATTAAAAACTTGGACTGTACAACAGTGACAATTGTATTAAAACAGTTTATAAAAGTATTAATAGAAGTAGATATAAAATAGTTTGGTACTTTCATATCAACCGCATATTAGAAATTAATACTTTTGTATAAACAGCATGGCCATTATATTATCCGAAGAGAAGTATAATGTGTGCAAGTTTATGATGTTTATTGTAAATTTAATAATGCTTATATAAATAATGTTTATCATATAAGTTTATAAGTAGTATAAATTTATCATAGTGACGATCGGCTGCAAGTGGGGTTAATATAAGCTAATTTTATGCTATATTTTATGAAAATTTATGTTCTCAGAAATGTCCTCATTTTAGAAGAAAGCTGTCCTCATTTTTCTCATGGAAATGAGGATATCGCATAATTTGTCCTCATTTTTCATCAAAAAACTTGGTCACCCTTCTTCATACCGATCAAGGTATGAAATTTACCTTTGCTGTATTCAAAGGACTGTGTCAGTTTCTCAGCATAGAAAAAACTCAGACAACGTCCCTATATCCCCAGTCGGACGGCATGGTGGAGAGGTTTAACCGCACCATAATAAATAACCTCTCTTTTCCATTAGCAAGGTGGAAAGGGCAATTGGCGACGGTCTGGGACTCACCCCTAGAGGTGGTCCGGAGACGTGCCATCACAATTTTGATTCTCCACGGAAGGGATGGCTCTCCTGTTTCGGTGACCCCCAGAGGTGTAATTTTTTCTATTATCAAGAAACCAGCAAGATTGGGAGTTGAAGTTATCGTTGTTCCTGCTGGCTTATCGAAGTGCTATCTAGAAACCACTGGCTATACTTTAGCTCAGATTCTGCTATATATAATTTCAAGTTACAGAACTTTTATTTCAAGAGATTAAGTTACAGCTTTAGTAAGAGTTTGTTTACAGTTGAAAATGTGCAGTTATGCATCTACTTTATTGAAATTAAGATTTATTTTGTCAAATTTCATTGATTTGTCAAGTTTTCTTCATTTAAATTTTAGTTTATGCAGTTGAACTTTATTGTTTTAACAAGTTTTCTTCATTTAAATTTGAATTTTTACAATTGAACTGAATTATAATATGTACTCACAAGTAAACCTTCTCTCCTTTGATACCGGTTTTCCGGAAACCCATATATTTTCTGAAAGCTCATGTCACAAGTATAAAAACTGTGAAATCTTAGGGGCAGAGGGACACGCGTTCAGGAGATATAGGGCCCACAAAGTATCAGTAAAGTGTGTATAGAGGGACATATTCCCATAAAGACGTCTCTATTTCTTGTATGTTCCCGTACATTGCTGTCAAGTACTAACGTATTGTATGTCTTCTTCTTACATTGCTTATTATTATATGGATACTATAGTCGTTGTGGCTTCCTTGGTCTCCCGATTCGGAACAAGTAATCGGTATCCGAACATCCAGGAATCGGAGATGATAAAACACATAATTACTCTCCAGGAAAATGATATGGAGATTGTGGAAGGGATCCGGATATTAGGATTTGTTAGAGGCGATGGAGAAGAACGGACGAGGATATGGACTTCGAAGATGATGGTGTCTATAAGGAACAGCAATGCTCATCGCAACAGTCACCGTCTCCATTTCTGTCATGACATATTTTGGTCAAGTATGGCTAACGACAGGAAGAAAATTCTGCTTTTAGTGGATTCATGGTGTTCTATCAAAGATCATGCATTGTCTGCTTCCGAAGTACTTGATGGTAAAGTCCTACAAAAAGAATTGGTACCTGAAGTATGTACAGGAAGGATTTAGCCTCTGGATATTCATTTTTTCAGACACTAGAAATCTTTTGTTCGTTACATAATGGACACAATCATTATCGAGACACATGAGCACATCTGGCACCGCGATAGTTTTCAGACCCTGCAGTCTTTTTCCCTATATCAGTTCAACGCTCCTCGTTTCAAGAACTTGATTAAGTTTGCTTTTTATAAAAGCGGACACTTGGACGACAAACCTGGAATGTGGATTGCGCCAATGGATTACTGCTTCAGTTCATTGACAAATAATGAGTTTGCAAATGTGCGGCAATCGCTTTTGTAAAATGTGCCCATTGTGAACTGTCTTTCTGCCCGTCTCACTGTTTATTTGATGAAGTGCACATTGATTGTCTCTTGTAATGTATTTTGTTTGAAGTCAGTAGCAAGTCACATTTTAAGCATCCCAACGTATACTGTTTCTTTTCAACGAGTTGTTTCTTCCTTTATATTGATATCTCCACCTTCTTACCATATTATTAGTTCATATGAATACGTGAAATGAACATTTTAGCGACTTTTGGTGTCATCTTTCCAACACTTTATGTCCTATAACTCCTAAACGCTTATCCCTCTGCCCCTAAGATTTCACAGTTTTTCTACTTGTGGCATAAGCTTTCAGAAAATATATAGGTTTCCGGAAAACCGGTATCAAAGGAGAGAAGGTTTACTTGTCAGTTAAATTCTTCATAATTTTTTCTGCAATTGAACTTTATTGATTTACAGAATTGATTTTTCCAACTGGATTTTTTTGTTAAAATAGACTTGAAGTATGGCAATATTTAATCTTCTAAAGTAAATTACAGCAATAACTGATGGGATCAAGTTTTTTTTACAAGTTTTTTTTTTCATGAAAGATACTTGTTAATTTAAATGAGTAAAAAGGTAGAAACGGATGAAAATTTAGAAGAGTCGGGTGGGGCAAACAGAAAAAGAATTAAAGGATAGTTTTCAAGGTGTTTCTTTGTCAGTTCAAAGTGTTTTATTTTCCAACATGGCTACCAACCAGATTGAGAAGCTCAATTCAAGAAACTTTTCAACATGGATCTCTGATATGCGTTACTTGTTAATGGAGAAGGGTCTATGGGAGATAATTGATGAAGATCAGAAAATTCCAGAGGTGTCTTCAACTGTTACAGCTGAGAATGTTAAATTATTCACTTTACGTGCTAATCAAGTACTTTCTCTGATTTATCTCAATGTGGAGCCAGAATTTAAAAGAATCATTGATGACTGTAAGGAACCTACAGATGCTTGGAACAGACTTCGGAAAAATTTTCATCCTGATACTAGAGCTCACCATTTAACTTTATTTACAGAATTAATGGAAGCCAGGATTAGACATGGAGAGTCTATAAATTTATTTGCCTCCCGACTTAAAATTTACCTTGATTTAAAACAAATTGATGGCAATTTTTCACAGAATTATTTATGCTATCAGTTTTTGAGATACTTGCCATCAGTTTATGATAATATTGTCCAGTTGTTGTTGAGTAAATCTGATGAAGATTTTCAATTTGAAAAAATTGTGGATAGTGTTATTGCTGAAGAAACTAGAATGAGGCTTCGGGATAAGGACAGTGTTAAAAGTGTAAATGTATCAAGTTTTTCTAAGTCTAATATAAGACAGCCTACTAAAAACAGATTCAAGGATAGAAGATGTTGGTCATGTGGAAAACTGGGTCACTTGAGGTCGAGATGTTATTCTAAGAAGAACTCTGTGTCTCCTCAACGTTTTTCTCCCTCACGAAGAAATGATCGTCGCTCTAGGGTTAACAGTCCATCTTCAGTTTCAAGTGAATGTAGTACTGGTGCCACTTCTTCTAGTTCAGATGCTTCTCCTTTGCCGTCTTATAGAGAGTCCAGATCAGTTGGAAGGAATCCCCATGGTCGAGGACATTTCTCGAGTTTCAAAAAGGCTGCCAGATCACCGTCGGATAGTTCATGTAAGTTGAATTTATTTGTTTCCCATTCAAGTGTAAGCAATGTTGTAAAATCAAGCGATTGGCTATTTGACAGTGGGGCGAGCCATCATTTTTGCAACAATAGGACTTTATTTTCTAAATTTGAGACTTTAAATGACGAAATGTCCGTGGCTGTGAAGGATGTTTTATTCCCTATTCAGGGTAAAGGAGAAGTCAAGCTAAGATTTGGTCAATTTATGTAATGTAATGTATTCAGATCAATCAGGGGTGATTGTGACTCAAAGGTAAAAACCCTGAAATTTAGAGCCTCAAATTAAAAAAACCCCAAAATATCAAATAATACTCAAACTATTTAGGGCAGAAGCCCTCAATCTTTTTACATTTCATTCACATATCACCTGGATGACAAATGAACAACCAATGAAAACAAGAAATAACTTTATAGGAAATAAAATATACACATGGGTTAGAGTAAAAACCCTGAAATCAGGGGTAAACCCTGAACACAAACACCCCTGAATTAAGTAGAAATCTTGTGTCTGGACCACAATTAGATTTGAAGGGTTTATCTTTTTATGGTAGTCAAGGCGAGGTGAAAATATACCGGGGGGATGAGTAGGGGAGAGTTGCCCAAAACGGGATAGGCGGGCAAAACGGGATATTGAGCCTCGTATCTTGACTGGTGGGGCTACCTCGCGGGAGAAAGGCTAAACTGGTTCCCGAACGCCATGACAGCATTCTCAGTTGATCTCTCAACGCTAGCCTCGTGTTTCGCAAAGTAATACTTTTTCATAGTTTTCAAGTGAGATTTTTACTTACTTTTTACTTTTTTCGACTGCAGAACAACTATCCTTGTGCTTCCCCGTCCTTCGGAACAATCCCGGTAAGTACTGTGTTTTGTTCATAGCTCTTTTAACAACAATTTCATGTATTTAAATATTGCTAGCGAGTGACGGTTCAGGGGTCAGCCATTTATGTTGTCAAAAGCATCACGGTCGGGCAAAACGGGACACTTTTGGGGTGCCCAAAACGGGATACAATTTTGATGTGTCCCGTTTTACCCGACTTTTTCCATTAATGTTTTGGCAATGTGTTTAAATTATTTTAATTGAAATAAGTAATGAATTAAAATACCTATAAGCAATTACAACAATTTATTTTAATTTTAAATAATTATATTTTCGAAATAAAATAATTTACTTTTGGGGTACAAATAATTGGCCTGATTTATGTACAAAATTTAGTTACAGGTTAAAACTGTAAGTCAGAAAAATGTTTTGACCAAAAATTTAAGTTTTAAATTAAAAAAAAAAGTTGAGTTTTTTAAAAATCTTTTTTAGGGGGGCGGCTTATACAAAGATAAACCAGAAAACCACACGTTGTGTGCACTATAATATTATAAAAACATAAGCTAATCACAAGTAAACTTTGACCATATTTTCTTTGGCAATTTTTAAAAAGCTAATAATTTATTTTGATTTCTGAATACAAGATGCCTCGCAATTATCAGCGAACTTCATCTAGAAACAGCTGGGACGAGCAGAGCATGGCAAAGGCTGTTCGAGAAGTTTTAGAAGGGAGGATGGGTTTTCAGAAAGCTGCCCATTCATTTAATGTCCCCAAATCCACACTGGAGAGAAAAGTGAAAAAAACTCGCTTAAATGCTTTGACACCAGAAGTGGCTGCTGTAAAAAAGCTGGGCAGGTTTGAAAACGTCTTTACTAGAGATCAGGAAAAAAAGCTAGCTGAACATGTACTGATATTAGAAGAAATGCTCTTTGGAATTTCCCTAACCGACTTGAGAATCCTAGCTTTTGAGTTAGCTGAAATTAACAATATTCAGCACTGTTTTAACACCGTTAAAAAAATGGCGGGTAAGCACTGGTTGTACAATTTTCTTGGAAGAAATAAAACCCTTAGTCTGAGAAGCCCTGAAGCTACATAGATGGCTACAGCAAAAGGTTTCAATCGCGTTGTCGTGAAAACGTTTTATGACCTATTGCCCTCTCTCTATGAAAAGTATAAGTTTGCTCCCAATGACATTTACAATGTTGATGAGACTGGGATACTCACAGTTCCTAACAAACTTTCTAAAGTTCTTGCATTGCGAGGTAAAAAGCAAGTGGGAAGTTTGACATCAGGTGAGCGAGGAGTCTTGGTCAGAAACCTCTGTAAGTGCATCTGTAGAAACCTCTGTAAGTGCTGCAGGGAATTATCTTCCTCCCATGTTTGTCTTCCCCAGGCAAAGGGAAAACCCAAGGCTAATGGATGATACTCCACCAGGCTCTTTCGCGGCACACAACAAGACAGGCTGGATAAACAAGGAATCATTCATTGTGTGGTTCAAGAAATTCGTTCAGATAGCAAATCCTTCCCGTGAAAGACCTGTTCAGCTGTTGCTTGATAGTTCCTGCAGCCACACTAAAAGTATCGAACTAATAAATCTGGGACGAGAAAAAAATGTTATCATGCTGACTTTCCCTCCCCACACTACTCATCGGCTTCAGCCATTAGATGTTACAGTTATGTCTCCATTGAGCACCTCCTACGAGCAAGAAGTTCGCAAGTGGATGTTCAACCATTCCGGTAGGAAAGATGTTCAATGCAGCATTTCAACGAGCAGCTCTTGTCCAAACTGCTGTGAATGGGTTCAGGAAAACAGGCATTTTTCCATATAACCCAGATGTCTTTCCTGAATATCTCTTCGCTCCTTCTCTTCCAATAGATCACCCGTTGCCGGATGCTCAAAACAGGACGTCCCAACAACCATTAAATCTGCAACAAAACGAGGCCAGATCCGAAGGATCTTCAAGTTCAGTCATAGCATCTAAGAGTTTGCAGTCATCACAATCACTAGAGACAGTATTGAATGAATCACCTAGTGATGGGGGCACCGATAACACTAGCACAAACGCAGGACTTATCCAACCGTCCACTTCAACAGGAAACAAAGGACTTGGGCTATACTATCGTCCTTCACTGCCATTTTCTATATCACCCAAAGAAATTCTACCTCTACCACGAGTGATTGGACCAAGACCTCAAAATAAACACGATAGGAGAAAAGGGAAAACAGCAATTAAACAGGAAGCCCATATAAACTTGAGTTGGAAGAAGAAGAGCGTGAAAAAAAAAGAACGAGAAAGAACCCAAAAGCTGAAAAAAAGGGCTGCCAAAACACGTCTCTTGAATGTTCCGAAGAGAAAATAAATGAGGCGTAAAAGAAAACCAAGTGGAGATGCAAAACAGGCAGATAAAGTAAAAAAAAAATGTTACTCTGAACTTGAAAAAAAACACAATCATCATTTGCAAAAATCGAAGAAAATGGGCCTAACATAAGAAAACCTTAAAAAAAAGCATCAGTTAGCCAAGTTTGGACGTCGTCGTCTTCAGAAGATGAAGCTGAAAAAGATGAAGCATGTATTTTCTGCAACGCTCTGTATCTTGAATCGAAATCTGGAGAAGGCTGGATACAATGTTCGAGCTGCCAGGGATGGGCCCACGAAGCCTGTTCCAGAGCAGAAGAAGAAGACACATTTCTGTGTTATGTAATTTTTCAAATTTACAATTAAAAAGTTTCTTCCTATAAAAACGTAGCCTATTTTTGTTTTAAAAACTAAATCAAAAGTAAAATCAGCGAAAACCTAATAACATAAAAATCCCTATCCCTTTTTACCCACCCTTGGTAGGGTAAAACGGGATCGTGTAAGACTTTGTGAAACCAGTATTTTTCACATAAATATTATTGAACAAATGTGACAAAGGTATTTTAAGTAGTTGAAAAGGTGTATACTTTTAAATGCCGTCTAGCTTTGGAATGTACCTTGTGCGCAATAAGAAATAAAGCGAAGAATAGATAAGCTATCCCGTTTTGGGGTACTTTCCCCTACCTGTTTAGTGCTTATCTTAAAGATAGAACCTATAAACTTTATCCTAAAATCCCTGATTCCCGTAAAAAGTCTGTTAAATTTGAAGTATTGTCCGCTAATGCTAGAAGTCGAATGATGCATTGGCATCGCAGATTTGGTCATATTAGTCAATCTTTAGTAGCTCATACTAGTCGCAGACAAGGTGTACGGGGATTACCAGGCTTAAGGGAATCTGATTTCATTTGTGAATTTTGTAAGTTAGGAAAGTTTAGAAGTGTATCTCATAAACCTAGTAAAAATATCAGGTCAAATCATCCACTAGAGCTCCTGTATGCTGATGTTTGGGGACCGTGTAGAAATGAGGGACGAAATGGCGAAAAATACTTTCTCTCAATCATTGATGATTTCTCTCGCCGGGTTTCTGTATATCCTTTAAGAATTAAGTCTGAAGTTTTTGATGTGGTGAAAAACCATATTATTAAGGCTGAGACTTTCTTGGGAAGAAAGGTTAAATCCTTTAGGTCAGACAATGGTGGAGAATTTGCTAATCAATCTTTTGTTAACTTTTTTAGTGAGAAAGGTATTCGTCATGAGTTTACAAACGTCTATACTCCCCAACAAAACGGCGTTGCAGAACGGTTCATGTCTACCGCAGCTGATGGTATTCGTACATTGTTAATTGAAAGTAACTTGGATCCTAGTTTTTGGCCTGAAGCTCTTAAATATTTTGTTTATACTTGGAATCGTGTTTGTCCCAAACTTTTGAAGAAAACCCCTTTTGAGTTATATGCTGGAAGAAAACCTTCTGTTCGACACTTAAGGCCCTTTGGTACGGTTACTTATGTTGGTGTGCCAAAGCAAAGGCGATTTAAACTTGAAGCAAAAGCCCGTAAGGGTTATTTAGTAGGTTACGCTTTCAAAACAAAGGGGTATAGAATTTGGATTCCAGAGACTAATGAAATTATTGAATCTGGTAATGTCAATTTTGATGAATCGTGTTGTGGTTTAGGTCGCAGTGGAGCTGTACTGGGCACCGATGATTATGCCCTTTTCTCTCCTAGTGTTGAGCAAAGTCTGGAGGACGTAGTTGAAGTTGTACCTGTGGCCATCCCAGGTCCTTCCAACAGTACCCCGGATTCTCAACCTAGTGGAGTGGGGAGTAAAGATTCAGTGTCTAGCAATAATCAGTCTACTATTACCCATCTTAAGGAAGTTAGTTGGACTAGGAAGCCTGTTGTTCGTCGTACTGGTAATCATACTGACATTTATTTTTATGAATTAGGCAAAACTAAACGTCTTAGATCACTTCATGATGTTGAAAATTATTGTAGAGAAAATAAATTGATGTTTAATCCTGATTTATTTGATTTTAGTGGTTCAAATCCTTATTCTGGCATTATTCCGATTCCAAGTAATTCATCAGATTTTTCAGATAGTGACAGTGAGAGTGATTCAGTTGTTTCGAGTTTAGTTCACCCTTCAGCATGACTAGATCGGGAAGAGACTCCCAGGACTTTTAAACAGGCATGTAATTCCAGGCAGAGTCAGGTTTGGTGGAGTGCAATGAAACAGGAAATGAAGGTTATGCAAGAACGTGGAGTTTGGCATTTGTCTGAACTACCTAATCACGTCACTCCTGTTGGTTGCCGGTGGGTTTACACAATAAAAAGGGATGAGTTTGGACAGATAGTTAGACATAAGGCTCGCCTTGTGGCCCAGGGATTTAAACAGGTTAAAGGTGAATCCTATGAAGAAACATTTAGTCCTGTTGTAAATTTTGGTGTTATCCGGTTCTTTTTCTCCCTTCTTGTTTCATGTTGTGGGTGGTCGCATATTCAGTGTGACGTCACCTGTGCTTACCTGTATGCACCACTAAGTGAGGACGTGTATATGCTACAACCTCCTGGATTTGTTGAACCTGGTAAAGAGACTTTGTATTGCAAACTGGACCGGGCTCTGTATGGATTACATCAAAGTGGGAGAGAATGGTTTTATGAAATACATCATGTTTTAATTAAAATTGGATTTAGAAAGTTATCATCTTGTAATTGTGTTTATCTTTATGGGACAGATGTTGTACTTCTTCTTTATGTTGATGATATCGTAATTTTTGGAAAACATAAGAAATTTATTAATAAAGTTTTAGTTTTATTAAAGTCAAATTTTGATATAAAAGAATTGGGGAGAACGAGAAAATTATTAGGGGTTGAGTTTGAGGATACTCCATCTGGAGTAGTAATTCACCAATCCAATTACATTAATGATGTTTGTGAAAGATTTTCTAAGTTTAAAATTCCTCATTCTTCTTTACCTATCAGTAAAAGGTACTGTGTTTTCCAAATCTCATTGTCCTACATCTAGTCAAGATATAACTGAAATGTCTCATTTACCGTATCGTAGTGTTTTGGGATGTCTTTCTTTTTTTAGCTGGTCGTACTCGTCCTGATATAGCCTACTCTGTTAATGTCCTGAGTCAATTTCAATCGAATCCTGGTTTGTTCCATTGGGATGGTTTATTGAGATTATTGGGCTATGTAAAATCAACTTCTCATTACAAACTTAAACTTTCTTGTAAATCTAATGATTTAGTAATTTTCTCCGATGCAGATTTCGCAGCTAACCGTGACGATCGGACCTCAATTGGCGGTCAGATAGTTTTGCTTGATAAGTCTCCGGTCGACTGGCGTACTTTTAAAGAAAAATGTGTTAGTTTGTCGACCATGGAATCTGAATTTATCACAATGACTGAGGCTGTAAAGAATTTGGTTTGGTTTGATCGGATACGTCGTGAATGTGCTGAGGAATGTATTTTTTCTAATTTAGATAATGATGCTGTAATGAGAGTTGATAATCAAGCTGCTATAGATTTCATAAAATCACCAGTGGAAAATTATAAAACTAAGCATATAGATGTTAAATTATTTTTTATTAGAGATCTTTTAAATAATGGTGAATTTTCTGTTTCTTATGTACGTAGTAAATCAAACCTTGCGGATATTTTCACCAAGCCTTTGACAAAAACCGAACTTTTGAATTTTGTAAATTTAATATTTATAACATAATTTTTCTCTGGTACATATATAAATTTTGTATGTCATATTTTTTCTTATAGATAATTTGAGTACATTTAAATATATATATATTTTTTTTTGTCCAGTACATTGTTTTAAATTAGAAATTGTTTAAATATTTACATTGTTTTAAAATTTGGATTGCACATTGTTCTAATCTAGTGTTTCAACTTCATACTTATGGACTTTTTGATTAGTTAAAATTGCTGATTTGTACATATTTATTATAACAGTTTGTCCCAGCATTTTTTTTTACTTATGTAATTATTTTAGTACTTTTGATTTAAGCTTTTTTTTAGTACTTTAAATTTATTTTACTTCATTTAGTATTCTTTTAAAAATTATTTTGGTAGACAATTTAATTCCCGTCTATGTATGGGAATGGTGCTTTTGGTGGCTATTTACGATGATTCGAACAGCCTATAGTACCGTTTCGGATAGGTGACCCTTGACCGGTAAATTGTCAGAGAATCATTTAGGAATAGTTTTTCTGGGAGTTACCACCATATGTAGGCCCTTGCGCGGGCATGTTACTTTTATTTTTGTAAGTCCCAATTTTTGAATTTTGGCAATGTCACTAGGTCCCGTCTACCATAATTAAAATTTGTTCTGTTTATCTTTTATGTGTATTATAATTTCTTTTCTTTTCTAGGCATCTAGAAACCTCATTTCATGTGGAACGTATGCTTTCCG
This sequence comes from Salticus scenicus, assembly GCA_963930645.1. Taxonomy (NCBI): domain Eukaryota; kingdom Metazoa; phylum Arthropoda; class Arachnida; order Araneae; family Salticidae; genus Salticus; species Salticus scenicus. The sequence continues at coordinate 51,063,832 of OZ005657.1, forward strand.
TGCTAGCCGGAATTTGTTTTAAAAGAAGTGAATAGTTGTGCCTATATTCATTCTTGAATATGTTTGAAACACGAATAAGTGAATGCGAAAGGCCGATGTTTTGTCCTCTTTACCAAATTCTGGATGGCTAGAAATTGAAATTTTTTTTTTGTTAAATAAAGATTATTTTTGTATTTGTAATTTGCTTTTGATATAGGTTTAAATATTTGATTTGGAGTTTAATGCTGGAGTTGAAATTAATAAGTAATTTTTTTTTGGTAAATATATTTTTCATGTTTGTTAATGAAATTTTAAAATGAAACAAATTTTTCTTGGACTTGTTTTCTGAAATGGAAGGAATTGTGTTTTTTTTTTTTGTTAGCCTCTTATCTAGGATATTCTAGACTCTGTTCTAGATTGGAGTAGTTAAATTTTTTTTTTTTTTTGGAACTGATGGAGTTTTAAGACTTAAGATAGAAAAAAAAAATTGAAATTTTCTTTGGAGAAAGATGCTTTAAGAATTTTTGAAGTTGGATTTGTTACAACTTAATTGTTGTCTTTGTGTTAAATTTAACTATTAATTTTTATGTTATTGAGATGTTTGACTGCATTAGTTTAAAATTTGATTAAAATTTTTCATCTTGTTTAAGATGTTGGGTAATAGGTCCATGCTGATTTTTCCTTCTTAAGGAGTCATGCATTTTTTATGAGGCAATGAGAGGGGGGCATTTGATGAGAAAATCCTTAGTTTATTTTATTCTCATCGCCTCCTAACTTTCCCTCATGCCTATAGACATAGCTATTTAATCATATTATATCATCTGTTTTGAAAGTTTATGCTATGTTTAGTCATTTTATCATTTTTATAAAATAACTTATTTAATTTATTTAATAGATTATAAATTAAGACATATTTACTTCAGTTCCTTATTTTTCAGTTGTTTAAACTTTATTTTTATACTGTTAATTATCAATTACCGTTTTGTTTACATTAAAAACGATCTTTTCCATGCAACACCTTTCATTATCAATTTTGGACTGTTTTAATTTTTCTAACGATGTTTTTCCCACTAGATGGCGACATCGTAGCTAAAGATCGATCGTCATTATGCAAATCTTAATTGTTTCTTTTTACACCTGCCAGGTGTTCGTTTGTGATTCGTCCGTTTGATCGATGACGATCTAAACGTCCTTATTTCAGATATATAAATATCAGATCTGTTTAGTTCTGAGGTGTATTGTTTGGTAATTGGCATGGATTCTGTTATCTGATATAGTAATATGAAAAATTGACCGGCTGGTCCGGATCAAATTGATATTTTATTAAGTTTAAGTTGTTAAGTTTTCAAAATATGTTTGTTAAGTTTTATTAATGATTTGAGGTTATTGTATAATTAATTGCTGAAAGTGATCATATTATGAATTCAAGTTATGTTCATGAATGAATGTCTAGTTTTGAAGAAATAAAACAAATTTGATTTTATATAAGACTTTCCTTCTTTCAAGTGGCAAGTACATCTTCTATTATGGTTTATTTCTCAGTAACACTTCCATTGCTGTTTCTACACTTCTGCTGATACATTTTAATAAAATACTGACTACAGCCACATGGCTTCAGACCAGGATTATGAAATCAAATTTAATATATATATATATATAATGATGATCTATTAAGCATAGTAGAAGCCAAGCAACAGATACAAGAACACTGAAACACCAATGACCCATAAGATTAAAAATTTCTTTCAGAAAATGAAAATAATAATAATAATAATAATAATAATAATAATCAGTGGATGAAATACACTAATTTAAAGAAACCAGATTTATCAATTAACTGCCTGCAAAACAAACAAGTCAATAAAGTAACACATCAAATCTTAACTGAAAACCATAAACTTTATGAAAATTTATGAAAAATAATTTAAGAATCCCAAGATAGGAAGGAAGGAGGCAGGCGGCAAGACTTGTGACTTGCCTGTGGGGTTAAACTAGTTTCACGCCGGCAACACTCACCCAGCCTGCCACGACCAGAACAGGAGTCATATGGACCCAAAAAATCAAAACCTCAATATATATATATATATATATATATATTATTATTTTTTTCAAATAATTTATCCTCGGCTGGCGCCTTTTTCTACCTGGTGCCCGTGTGCGCTGCACACTTTGCACACCGGGTCGGCGCACCCCTGCAGCAGTACGAGATGCTGTAACGCAATCACCAGGACCTTCAGCTCGTAAACAAGCAAGTGCCTTTGGACTATCCCAGTGCTCATTGAGGTGAATTTTACACAAAGATCTGAAGTTACATCCGTACAAGTCCTCCAGCAATGGTGGAAAAGGTTATGCTGAATTTCCGGGAGAGACTTCAGAAGTGTATAAAGAACGAAGGAAAACATTTAGACGATATCCATTTTCGTAAACAGCAAAAGTTGTTACAGATTGTAAAAATTAATTATTCTTTCCGAATGTAAACATAAAACATTTGTTTTCAATGTCCTATATATTTTTATTGACCTCTTAAAATGGGGAGATCTTTATGCCCCACCCTGTATATACACTGCTCGACATTGAAAATGCAACACCAAGAAGGAATGATAATAACAGAATGAAATTTGTTGGACAACATTATAGTAGGAAGAACAATTGATTAAAATTTCAGGAAATTTGGAGTAATATGTACTGAGAAAACAGTACATAAAGCAGCGACCTATGTGAGCAATAAAAGCACATATCTGCTTAGGCATTGAATCGAACAGCGATTGGATGACATGTACGGGTAGAGCACTTCATGAAGTTTTAACACGATGCCAGTCGCTTTTCAACGATTAAACAGTCATTTACATTGGTGCAAGATCAGGCGAACACGCTGGCCACAGCAACAGTCAAACACATTCGGCATCAATGAAGGTCCAGACAATATGGACAACTTGTGGTCGTGCATTGTCCTGCTTAAATGTTGCGCTTCGGAGGCCTTGAACATAGGGCAGAGCTATGGGCCTTAACTCGTCAGAAATGTAATGGCTGGTATTCAAAGTGGCGGGAATGAAAACAAGAGGTGACCGGGATATGTATCCAATGGTACAACATACCATCAATCGAGGTGGTGGACTCAGTATATGGCTACCAAAATTCTGATTGCCCTCAAAACTGCATCACTGATATGGGTGCCATTAATGTGTGATCAACGATGAACCTAGATGCAGGAATGGTGTGAAGTCACTTTTCAGACAAATCGCAATCCTATTTACATCATCAAGATTGCCTTATCCGAATTTAACATCATTATAAATAATGCACATTGCCAGCTGGGATTCGACATCATCATACTGTCCATCATTTGCAATGATGTTATGGGTTCCCATTGGATACACGTCTCGATTACTTCATGTTCGTATTCCTGGCACTCTGAACAGCGGCCATTAAATTTCTGATGAGTTAAGGCTCGCCCCTCTGCCCTGTATTTGAGGCCTCCATAGTGCAAAATTTAAGCAAGATAATGCACGACCGCAAGTTGTTTGTATTGTCCGGACCTTCTTTGATACAGAATGTGTTTGACTGTTGTTCTGGCCAGTGTGTTTTCTTGATCTCGCACCAATGAAAATGATCAAATCATTGAAAAGTGACTGCCCCCCCCCCCACTCATCAGTAACTTTGATCAATAAATTGTGGCATCGTGTTGAAGCTTCATGAAGTGCTCTACCTGTACATGTCATCCAATCGCTGTTCGATTCAATGCCTAGGCAGATACATGCTGTTATTGCTCACAGAGGTCGCTGCTTTATGTACTGTTTTCTCAGAACATATTACTCCAAATTTCCTGAAATTTTAATCAATTGTTCTTCCTACTATAATGTATGTGTCCAATAAATTTCATTCTGTTATTATCATTCCTTCTTGGTGTTGCATTTTTAATGTCGAGCAGTGTATATATAGCATTTACTCATTTAAGATGAGAAGGTTATACATTAGCAATATTATATTCATTACAAGATACCAAAATAATACCAGTAACAATTTAATTGGTAATAATGATGGAAATTATAAGTGAAGTCATATAAAGAGGGGGGGGGATATAAAAATGATATCTGAAAATTTTATATGCATATTTACTTCAATTTTATATGCATATCTGCTGGAAAAATATTTTTTAATATGGAAGTTCTAAAAATATAGACTTTATAGACTAATTTTTTAAAATATAGACTTTTATAGACTCAATGTTAAATATACAGATTTATATAGATTTTATAGACTAGTTGTGAGCCCTATATTTGGTTTACAGATCTGTAATCTTCTAGATTTTACTGTAAAAAAATTTTTAAGTCTGCAAGATTGGCCTTTCATTCACAGACAATTCACAAATTTAATGCTCATTTTAAATAAAATATATACATATATACAGATATGCATATACAAACACACATTCACACACAAACACACATATATACATGCATATTCAATAGTATTCGAGGAAGTGGTAGCCCCTTCACAAAATCTCATTATCAAATGACATATGTATGTATATGTATATAAGCTATTAATAAATCAAAATGAACTACTGACAGTAAATGAGTACTGCAATTGGAGTGTTGAGGGATTTCTAGATCCATTAGTCTAGGTATATTAAACCATGATTTAAGTTTTTTGTTTTACAAAGGTCTCAGTAAACAGTAGCACAAATTTAACAGGTCAATGGAAATTCTTAAGTAAATATTTCTTTTTTCTTAAATGATTCTTAATGGCTGAAGCAATCTTGACAAAGTTTGATGCACACATACAGCTGATTAATATCAAAATGGAATTTAATATTCATCTATAAATTTAATGTCTGTCTTATATGGAGTTCATAGAATAAACTAATACAATTAACATTTTTATAAATAAATACTTGTATTCTGCAATAAGTTCATTTATATCAAAATTTCATCAGTTATATCCAAATCTGTACACAAAAAATAATTTTCATAACACCTTTTGCTTTGTTATAATTTGTATTTTCTATCTGATAGCTTATATTTTACATACAATAAATATTTTTAATACTATTTTTAGCTTCATTACTTGTATTCTTCACTGCATAGCATATCTGTTTATACATAAGGTTTAAAATCATAATTATTTAAATTTTATCTTTTTTAATTTATACTAAATGCACAGAGAATATCATGTGTATCAAATTACTAACATGAGAAGTAGTTTAAATCAGAGAATAGTCAACCATTTTATACCTACCACCCATTTTTACATGCCTGTTAGTAGTAAAATTTTCTAACCACACATCAGTTCCACAAAAACATTGATTTATGAAGCAGAGAAGTAACTTTGCTATATAAAACTTATAAAACAGAATTATATCAAGCTAAAGCATATATTAATAAAGTGTTTTTCCTCTTCAATGTTTTAATAAAGTCAAATTAAAAAATAAAAAAGTGCTTTTGTATCGGATGAAACTCCTACTGCCCACTAGAAGGCGGTAGGGACTGAGTTGACTACCACTGGTTTAAGTCATAGTCTTGCAAAATTACACTGCTCGGCATGAAAATTGCCTCTGACACCATTTAAGCATATTCTTATGTAAAATGACCTCCTGAATCTGAATATGATGCCCATTTTGCCCTATCACCCACCATTTTTTAGGAATGGCCCAATATTTTAATCATTTCTCGGTGATTTTATGGCTATAAATTTGATTTTTAGGAGGGGAGAGGATTATTTTAATTGTTAAATATCTTCTGATGGGCTACAGAGTTGGAAAATTCTAAAACATGGATATTTGCATCAGGAGAAGTATTGTGGGAGGATTTGCCACTGAAATTATGCATTACATATCTTATATACATATATATATATATATATTTTTTTTTTTTTGCAGAGCAGTGTTATCAATTAAAAGAATTATACAATTCATAAAATTAATAGAATCTACTATAACGTTTCTAATAAATCCTGATATTTAAGGAAATGTGATTAACACAGAGCGAGTTAAGTTTTAGAATGGACCAATGAAGCTTTAACAAGAACAGATGAATTATTCAAATAATAATTTAGAAGAAATTTTCACCTAAAAATAGTTATGAAAATAAATTAAGATTACAAAAAAAAAAAAATAGAATAGATTTTTTTAAGATAAAAAAACAAAAAAAATTCTGCAGATTAAGGTATGACTTGCATAACTGATTCATTCACAAAGCTTCATAAAGTTGTTCAAATACATTATAGGATATAAATGGAAATTGCTCAATGTAAATTTTCAGTGTTATGAAGATTTATTTAATCTCTTATATGATGCATATATAAATTTTAGATGATATACAAAAGTAACCTTTTTAATACCTTCTATTTAGAAATGAAGCTATAAAGATGCTTTTTGAGAGATTCCTTCCTACATAGTTAAAATATATTTTTGGAGCCTTATTGTATTTAAACAATATACAGTTTGTTTAAATACAAATTTTAGATAGCTGTACAAAAGCAACCTATTGTATTCTTTTTCTTTTAAAGTATAGCTTTGGAGATCATTTTTGAATTCCCCTTCCCCAAAATAAACAAACAAAGAAAAAAAAATGTATTGGGAGTACAAATTAATTCGGTCCGTTTTTTTTCGTTAAAAAAACATTTTATTTATTATCAAAATGAAAAAACATGTTATTCAAAGTATTGTACATCGGTAGCCACAACTTTTGTCAACCTTTCTGGCAATTTTCGGATTCCATCTCTGAAAAATGAGTCCTCTCTGGACGCAAACCATGAATCGAGCCATTCTTGAATTTCTTCAAAAGAAGTGAAGCGGTGTCCAGCCAAATCGTGATGCATCCGTCGGAACAAACAATAATCAGAAGGAGCAAGGTCTGGCGAATACGGCGGGTGGGGTAGGACCTCCCATTTCAACGTTTCCAAGTAATTTTTAACGACAATTGCCACATCACTTTTCAACGTCGCGCGGTTTCAACTCGTATGGGACCCAATTTCCTTGCTTTTGAACCATTCCCATTTTTTTTAAGCGCACGGAAATTGCTTGCTGAGTGACTCCCAACGATCCTGCAAGCTCTTGTTGCGTTTGGCACGGATCTTGATCGAGCAATTCCTCCAATTCGGCGTCTTCGAACTTTTTCGGCTGGCCCGGGCGCTCATTGTCTTCGACACTAAAATCACCATTTTTGAAGCGTCGAAACCACTCTCTACATGATTTATCAGATGGCGCAGATTCACCATAAACTTCCACAAGCGATCGATGCGCTTCAGCGGCACTTTTCTTCCAATTAAAAAAGAAAATCAAAACTTCCCGCAAATGTTGTTTCTTTAGCACAAAACTCGACATATTGAATGCTCAAAAAACCAATGTTGTTGTATAAAACTCGAAGCTTCGTTGACTGAATATGGTTGACAAAGGTCAAACCTTTCTAACAATGCCAAAAACATCTATCATTATTCAGTAAACAAATCAGCCAGAGCCATCTATTGAAAACGGACCGAATTAATTTGTACTCCCAATATTTTAAGTTGTCATCATAGAGAGAAGATATACTGATGCACCAGGATATTACAATTGGAAAGTGACTTATAATCTGTGCAAACTACATGGTTTTTCTTCAATTTTCTCCATCCATAATAATACATATTTGTCTTAAAAAAAAAAAAAAAATAGTTAAAACCACCTTTCATTTTTTTGTATTCATGCATTTAAAAGTAAATTCAAGAAGTTGATTGTTAGGCTATTTTATAAAGATTTGTTTTTTCTTTAGACTGACAAAAACAGCCATTCTGGGTGTTGGTATTAGGGTTAAGGCCATTTCTCTATACCTGCGACTAGTCCTGGGTGGAATACTGTCCCTAGAGATACTTCTATGGAACCCTAGAGTGTATGTATGTAAGTTTTGGAGAAAACCATATAAACTCCAAATAGCTAGGCCAGCAAGTGTGACATAGATTCAAATATAGCACACTTTTGATCTAGTGGCTTAGGAAGCAGAACTTCTCAGCCACTGGCGAGGTCTGTGTCATTATGAGATAATAATAATTAATTTTTTATGCTACAATTAAACATTAAAAAATGACGAAACACTTAGTAAAAATAATTTATTTTCAGTATAAAAATATCCACATTAGGACTAGATTAAAAGTAAAAAATACTTGTTATAAACAGATAATCAAGTAGGAAGACACAGTGCACAATCTGTCTGGTTTGCATTTAAAAATATATGGCCAAAACACATTTCAGTATATATTATATATATACATAACACTTACAATCACACAATGATATGACAGCATTATATTTGATCATAAAAAAAAAAAAAAAAAAAAATTATCCTACAAGATCTATTTGCAGTTATTTCATACAAATAGAGTCTTACATATGACTAGATTAAAATAAACACACATTACAAAAAATATTACTTTGGAAAAGTATTATAAAAAACAGAATCATTATTTCTAAACAATGGCTGGCGAGGATTTGGTTCTGGATTATAAGATAATCTTGGATTTGATCTTCTGGGTTTACAAAAGCAACAGTTGGTGCTATTAGATGGATTTAAAGATTTTGATTGTATCACCACAGCAAAAATGGACAATAGAACCCAAGCAATACATATCAAGGCATCTAAATAAATAAATAAAATAAATAAATATGCAATTAATATAAACTATATGAAAACATTTTGAAAAAATATATATCAGTCAAAAAATATTTCAAAATTGCAAAACTTTTACAAACAAGATCTTCAGAGCAGAATGCTTCAAAAGTATAAGGAAAATATAAGTATTAAACAAGAATTATATTTATTTATTTATTTTTCTTTTCTTTTAGTTTGATTTTTTTTTTTTTTAAGAACAAAAATTACGCATCCTCTGGGACCCACCATGATAAATTTTTTGTGTAATTTACACGCTATAGCACGTAAACGACATCGCTGAGTTAACATGAAATGTATCAAAGCTAATTTATTAAGAAGGTGCACCAAATTACCTTTAATTTGAAATGGAAAATCATTTGTAGCAAATGCCAAATCCTCCGACACAGCTCTTTTTACAACATTCAGTATTATATATGCCAGTCTAGTTTCAATAAAATTATCATAAAAGAGTAGCATAACATAAGATCCAACAACAGATGATCCTAATACAGATAACTGAAAAAAAAAAAAAAAAAAAAATCATTAGGTAAAATTTCATTTATCCTAATATTATCATACTAGCTTTATGCACAAAAAATATATTTTAACTTCAATCTTAACTAAATATATCATAGAACATTGTAATATATATTTTAAAAAAAAATAGTTGAAAGAATATTTTAACAAATTAATTATATAGTAATATATAGTGAAACAAGTAACAAACAAAGAAATTACTAAGTAGGATCTTATTATTTATTTACAAACAATTAGAATAACTGGATAATTAAAGCTATCAAAAATAAATATGAATTTATACGAAAATTTTCAAATCTTTAATACAAAATCAGTATATCATTTAATTTTTATATAATAAATTAAAATAAAATATTTAAAAAAATATATTACTGCAATATATCATATGCCATCATATTTATAAAATTATAATTAGATAACCTTTATCTTCATAAGAACTTTTATATGAATAAGCTGACCATAACTTTCCAAGATTCTGGACTCCATGAGGGGACGTCAGACTCACCCTCCTCCAAGGACTCCTCCATGCTAACACCTGGCCAAGTTCAAATTTAAAATTTCATAAGAATTGCACCATAACTTTCCAAGGTACTGGGTACCATTGAGAAGGGGGTTAGACTCTCCTTCTCTCAAGCTAGCAATCTGAGTTATGTTTAAAATTTCAAGTCTCTAGCACATCATAAATTTAGTTTAAATTCAATTTCAAAATTCCTACCAATCAGGGAAACACACAGACAAGAAAGCAATTTAATAAAAACATTTTTTTTTTCTCTCTTCTTCTTTGTAAGTATTTAAACAATATGTCAAAGAAAGTATAATTTTATGCAATTATATTTAGTATGGTAAGAAAGGGGAGAAAAAAAAAAGTAATATTTACCACTGTTGGGTATGAAAGTGATATTACAGTCACAAACAAACTCCCAGTAGCTAACAGCAACCAATAATTTTTGTCATTTAAATTAATTTCAAAATTTCCTGAAATGAAAAATAAAATAAAATAAATAAAAATAAGTAAGATTAACATAAAAAATCAATGAAAATGTCCAATAAAATTAATAGTGGCACCAAAAATTTCCTGACAGAGTTGGGGAGGAGGGGGGACATTATAAATAAATACATTATTCTAGGCATATTTAGAAGGTGTAGGGTTTATATCATTTTTTATAAAAAATCCTTTTTGAACTTAATTATTACCTTCAAATATATATTCTACTACAAAGTAATACACAAATTTCTATCTTAAAAAAACTTTATTAATTAGTAATTCCATATAAATTTTGCTTCATTAAATTTGTAGTGATCACAGTTTTATTTATATATATATATCTATATATATATATATATATATATATACAGTGAAAAACGTTTAACACGAAACTGAAGGGACCAAAATATTTTTTTGTGTTAAAAGAATTTCGTGTAAAAAGATTCGTAAAAAAAGTACAAAACTGGCCAATGTTTCCATGTCGTCAATTATTTCCATTTCCTGTAAAACTACTACTAATTTGTATCCATTAGGATAAAAACCAAGTACGAATATTACTGTTTTTGGAGGAAAAAAATCACATACGTTTTACTTCTTTTTTAACACCATATTGTTCAAAAACTGATCGAGATCATACATTGTTTTATTCATCTCTGAATTTGAATGCGCATCTAAATAACTGCGGATACTCATTATTTTCTTCATTTCTGAAGCAGAAGGGACAGGAACTGCATCGTTGATTCAGTTGTCAGATTCGTCATCAAAATTTACATAAGTGGAATTATTTTAATGATGAACGATGTCAAAATCCCATTGTTGGAGCTGTAAACACATGATCATTGAATTGACGGCAACATGTAGTAGCATAGTTACCAACGTTTTAACTTATTCCTGAGCATTTTTAGCCCCGCCCTCAATCCATACCACTTTATTTAAAGCCTATTTTCCTTGAATATATATAACTATGGTAAAATAAGAAAAAAATACTCTTAAGAAAAAAGTGGTATGGAAATAAAGGCGGGTCTAAAAATGCTTCGGAATAAATTAAAATGTTGGCATCTCTGTTGTAGCGTACATGCCACTGAAGATCAAAAGCGATTTTTTTTCGTGTTAAACGATTTTTGTTTCATGTTAAAAGAAAAAAAAATGTATTAGATAGCATAGTATACTGTCCGGACCGCTGTATTATTTCGTGTTAACCGATTTTTCATGTTAAGCGTTTTTGTGTTAAATGTATTTCACTGTATTTGATTATACAGCTTTTTAGTTATGCCTCCTCTTACGCGAGTCCCTTGAAAGACCTATAAATGGAGTTTTACTGCATAATAAATATATTGTTAGAAAATGTCCTCTTTATAACAAACATTACCATATCCAAATGCAAGCATGACACAACATAATATATATGAGGATAAATTAAAAAAAAAAAAAAAAAAAAGGCCACATTATGCACAAAAAGATACTAAAAATCTATATAGTACAAGATGTGTGCAGATTATGCAGCATTTCTGAAACTTTACAGATACAAATTTATTTAAAACATATCCTTACACAAAAACTTTTAAAGTTTTTGCTAGATAAATAATGATAAAATAGAAATAAAATAAATAATTAATAACTTTGGTTGTATTTTTTTTTTATTTAAGGAAAACTGGGGGGGGGGGGGGGGAGAGAATTAATTTTTAGTTCTGGAAAAAATAAATCCAAAGGAATAAGGAAATAAAATAATGGATTCAGTGAAACAAGATATTTTTCTTAAATACAGGTAGAGAATAGATAACATTTCCCATTTTTATCAGCACATGAAAAGAAGACAGAGGGGTTGTGACCTTGAAGTTCAAGGTTGTTCCTTGGGTCATGAGTAGTGGCGGCTAGTGAGATTTTTTTACAGGGGGGGGGGCTGCATCACTGCATGTCTAAGTACAATTTGAGAAAACAGCGAAAGTGATTTTCTGAATAATCTATTTTAATCGGGGACTTCAGATTTTATATGTGCATACATAATTGCAAATCAACTTTCGCACATTAAAATGATACACACAATGATTTATATAAAAATAATAATAAATAGTTTGATTACATATAATTACATATATCTGTATGGTTCTTACGATAATAACTGCAAATAATTTGAATCTATAGTCCGTAATGATAAAGAATTTCTCTTTGTGTCTCTGTCAAAGAATTATAAGTCATGTATTCATCAAAACTATACGAATCGTGCGACGATTACCTACCTACCTACCAATTTTTAGCTCAATTGGATAAAACATTTTCAATTGGATAAACATTGCACTTCGAAAATTTAAAACCATTAGTCAAAATGATAAGGAATTTTTCTTCGTGTCCTCATAAAAGATCTATAAATACCACATTCATCAAATTTTATATGTTTGTGTGATGGTGACCTTTAACATACCTACTAACTTTCAGCTCAACCAAACCAAGCTTTTAGATTAAACCAGGAATAAACTACTACGTCAGAAACGCCAAAGAAAAATTATTGAGGTGCATACAGCTGTTTCGGTAGCCTAAAGCGTACCGTCATCAGTGCAAAAAGAATTCAGAATCTGGAGAAGTGCTCATATATATAGGAGAGGGACCGGATTTAGTTCAACCAATAGGATTACGGAAGAGGTGGGGAGTGTGGCCAATAGGAATTAAGGAATGTGTAGCTGTGTAAACTGTAGAAAAATTAAGGAAATGTGGACTGAATGTAAAATTTCCAACAATCAGACAAATAGGGAACAGCGAAATCACAATTTACAAGGTTTTTAAAATTTTTATAAATATGAAAAGCTTCAAAGAAATCGAGTTCATGAATGGATTTAGGTCTGCAAATTATTTTAGCTGAATTAAATTTGAAATTATGATTTTCCTCCCAGCAATGTTTAGAAATAGCCGATTTATTGGTTTCTTGTTTGCGGACGTAATTCATATGTTCTTTTAGACGAAATTTAAGACTGCGTTTAGTTTGGCCAATATATGATAAACCACACTGACAGGAAATACTATAAATGCCCCAAGAATTATGCATATCAATAGGATCTTTTAACTGAGAAAAGGTGAGTTTATTGGAAGGCGAAAATATTATTTTAAAATCATATTGTTTGAGAATTTTAGCTATGGTTTGACTGGTTTTAGAAAAAAAAAAAAAAAAACCAGTCAAAAAAACCAGTTTTTTCTAAAACCAGTCAAACCATAGCTAAAATTCTCAAACAATATGATTTTAAAATAATATTTTCGCCTTCCAATAAACTCACCTTTTCTCAGTTAAAAGATCCTATTGATATGCATAATTCTTGGGGCATTTATAGTATTTCCTGTCAGTGTGGTTTATCATACATTGGCCAAACTAAACGCAGTCTTAAATTTCGTCTAAAAGAACATATGAATTACGTCCGCAAACAAGAAACCAATAAATCGGCTATTTCTAAACATTGCTGGGAGGAAAATCATAATTTCAAATTTAATTCAGCTAAAATAATTTGCAGACCTAAATCCATTCATGAACTCGATTTCTTTGAAGCTTTTCATATTTATAAAAATTTTAAAAACCTTGTAAATTGTGATTTCGCTGTTCCCTATTTGTCTGATTGTTGGAAATTTTACATTCAGTCCACATTTCCTTAATTTTTCTACAGTTTACACAGCTACACATTCCTTAATTCCTATTGGCCACACTCCCCACCTCTTCCGTAATCCTATTGGTTGAACTAAATCCGGTCCCTCTCCTATATATATGAGCACTTCTCCAGATTCTGAATTCTTTTTGCACTGATGACGGTACGCTTTAGGCTACCGAAACAGCTGTATGCACCTCAATAATTTTTCTTTGGCGTTTCTGACGTAGTAGTTTATTCCTGGTTTAATATTCCAACGCCAAGTCTCCTGCTATTACAAGCTTTTAGATGTTATCGTGTTCACTTGCATGTATATACATACTCATATCATACATATAACACTGTAAAAATTGCAAAAATGAACTCAGGAAACCTCAAAACGCAGAGATATATCAAAATTTTACAGTCAATTTTTTTCGTGATAACAAAGCTTTTCTTACATAATATATGTTCGGAAAGTAAAAAGAAAGGGAATGTATTTCCCACAATTTTACTATGCAAAATATTTGAAACAAAGATTAACTAATAAATCATCAAATAAATGTACACAAAGAAAAAATCTGTTAAGTTCAAGATTATTTTAGAAAAATGACTATTTTAAAGACGGTCTTTTCAAAGTTCTCTTCTGCAAGTAAAGCATATGAACTATCACCAAAAAAGTAAAAAGAGGACCTGCATAAAATGAAACAATTTGAAAATTTCATTTGAATATTTGGAATGGTAAATCAAAGTCCTCATAAAAGAAAAAAGAAAAAAATATACATACAACACAAATAATTTATTTATATATATATCTTTACTTAACCCCTTACCTGCCGAGAAAAATTTACTTCAAAGTGCCACTGTTCCCTTTCAACTCTCAAAAGAGTAAATCTTTCAAAAACACTCTAAAAGGTCATTTTCAAGTTTGTTATATTGCACTGTCAAACCGTGTCACTAGTTCCACTGGTAGCAGTACAGTACAAAAGATCGTACTTCAGAAAAACATATATATACGCCCAGGGCAGTTAAGGGGTTAATATATTATTCATGTGAGAATTATGGAATGATGATTGTTTTCTTTTTCTTCATCATTTTACCATTGAGGAATTCTTTTCGGCGTGTGAATTTTACAGTAATGTTTATTAAATGAAAATATTTGAAATATTAGATCGATATAAGTCTCAAGATCGCCATCTTATTTCTTTTAGATAAGGATAATAGCATCATCTCTATTTGCTGCAGACCCTTTTGAATTTTGCATAAGAAATAGTCTATTACAGAATTTAAGAGTTAAGGGATACGTAACAAGGAAAAGCCTAAATAAAAAATTGCACCCCGGTATTAGATTAAATTATGTTTAACATAGGTATTTTAAAATTATATATATTTTTAATAAATAAATCAATAATACAGACAGAAAAATATTGATAATTTAAAAATATTAAAATCTTTGGAAAGGTTAATATATTTATAAATAATTTTGCCTAGCAACTATCGTCATAATCTAAAATATTTGTCACTCTTTTTAGCATAAAGAAACATTAGATGCCGCATTTATGTCAAATTATAATTAATTATTTATTTTTAAAATTCCTATCTTATATTTTATAGTAATACAATGCCGACACACATAAAAGTGCAATTATAGTGATGCATTGTGTTAATTCATTTAGAACCATCCTTTGAAATATTAGTTGAAAGAATTAACAATGATGTAAAATCATGCAATCACACACATTACGAAATACTTGTCAACATTACTAACATCTTAGGTTTTTTTTTTTTTTTTTTAACCCTCTGAAGCCCGGTAGTAAGATTCTCAAAGACAGTGAAAAGACCAAAATTTACTGAAGGAAGCAAAGCAATTTTCCCCCCACTTACTTTTTTGACATGTGTCAAACGCGTGGTTCGTTTTCTTTCATATAACCCGTTTCAATTCTGTAGGGGAAATTAAGAAGGAAGAAAGGGAGAGGGGGCAGGGAAAATTCAACCAAATGATAAAAAGTAATCCCTTTCAGCCTTTCTGTTTAGTATTTTTACAACCTCACGTTAAAACAGCTTCCATAATGTTCATAAATAACTTTTTTTTTTCTTTTTTTAATCTGGGGGAAAGAAAAGTCTATAAAATAAAAATATCATTATATGTAATTACTTTCCTCAAATGTATAATGTTTGAAATGATATGAATCTTACCAGTATGACCGTAAGATTTTAATAAATTTTGAAATAGTAAGAATCTTTTTTCTAAAATAAGGGAAAACCAATGAATTTAAAAAAAAAAAAAAAAATTATAGTTGTGATATCACGATTTTATTACAGGTTGCAGTTTGCATATACAGTCGGTAACAAAAGTCTCCGAACACTAGAAAAAATTCCTAAATAAAAAAAGTACTCTTAATAGAGTTTTGTTAAATAAATCCTTGTCGAATCCTGTTTCTAGACTAACTAAGAACAGGATTCGACAAGGATTTATATAACAAAACTGTATTAAGTGCACTTTTTTTATATAGGAATTTTTGCTAGTGTTCGGAGACTTTTGTTACCGACTGTATGTGATAAACAAAAACTTGAGATGTTATTACTAAGTTCAATTGTAAAGATCCACTTTTTATTTCGTTAAAAATATCATGTTTCTATGAATTTTGTAAAAAAAGAAAAAAAAAAAAAAACTCCTTGACAATTAAATTCTTTATTCCTGAAGCAACTAATATCAATGGCTTATATGTATGTGAAAATATACCTAACAATTACAGAATAAGAATAAATTAATGCCAATAATTATATGAGTTTTAAGTTTAAATTTCTGCTTATGAGAAAATTTTACTTGAGAAAATAAATATTTTTCTATTATAAAACTTTTAAAACTTGTTATTTAATATATATATATATATATTGGTAGGCATCCACTTATGCTTAAAAATGCATTAATTATATAAATAAATATGTAAATACAATAATTTACGTAAAAAAATTATGTTATAAAAACAATAAGTTAAAAATGTTTTATTTTTTCTCTTTATTATTTCATTCCTTTGTTCATTTATTATCATTATTATTGGAACTATATTATAAATATATATATATTCTTAATACTGAAAAGTACGATAATTTGACTATTTATTTTGCTCTTTATGTACGTGATATTGGTAAAAAAATTATGTTACACTGTTAAATTGTAAAAAAGAAAATGATATCATATGATGCAATTTTTTTAATTTCTTCCATATTTAATAGAAAACAGCCCTGGTTTTTTAAAATATTTCGACTTCAGGTTTTACATATATTTACACGCTTTATGAGTTCCTCATTACTGTTAGACTACTTCCAGGAAATGTACATTTTTATATCTGTGTATATGTGACGAAAAATTTGTGAAAGCTCTAGTTCGAGAACTAATGTAGAGAATTTCCTATAAATTTATATATAGGTGCACTTGATAAAAACTAGTCCTTATCAACTTTTGTTGCAAGTCTTTTAATAAGAAATTTTAGCATTCTGCTTTTATTTATTTATTTATTTATTCTTCCGTTTTTAATTTTTAGTACAGCAATATTCGATAAAATTTCGGATATATATGCACAACGAAAAGTGTTTCATAATGAATCCCGCTAAAAATAATAATAATAATAAAAATAAAGAATTGTTGATACAAGTAATAGTTAACTAGGGGGGGGGGATGTTGTTTACGTTGGAATGACATATCAATGTTATATTATCATTTGTTTACAGTATCAGCTGTAAGAAAGAGAAAAAAAACTGAGAGAGAAAAGGGGGGAGGGTAGAAAAAAGAGCTGTATATGTTATTCAATGAGATAATTATATGCACATTATTTTTTCTTTTGATAACTGGGAAGAATATTCTTAAAATAGTCTCATTCTTATTCCTCTGATAACGATAACTATTTTTGTAATAATTATTTTCTATTTTTCTTCGAACAATCTCAGTTTTCATTATTTTGGTTTGTGTTTTATAACATTTATGAATTTAGAACTTAAAATAATAATAATAATAATAATAATAAAAATCTATCAAAGTCACTAAGAAATTGTAAACTTGAAAAGCGTTAGATATCTAAAAATAGAGTTTATATTTTCATTTCAAGTACTGAAGAGACCGGAATTCTAAGAAGTATTCACGAAGTTATTAAATCCTTCCCTTAAAACTTTTCAATGATACAGTGCATGAGAATATCTTTGAATCAAGTATAAGAACTGTTTCCCTTCAGCTATCTAAAAAGGAATTTGGCACACAGGTATTGTATGTATCGGTTTCTTTTATAGGTAACGTTTGAAAGGAGTATATATGCTTATCAAATAGCTGTGTCTAGAGATATTGGAAACAAAGAAAAAATCAGTAGGCATGCCCATCGCATTCAAAAATATTTTTCGTTAGTTATAATCCGGATCCCATCTAGATTAAGAAACTTAAGAAAGGGATTATAGATAAACAGAATTCATCAAAATCTCCAAAATATACAAATACACTATTGCAACGTGTGATAGTAATTCACAGTGGATATATAGAGTGGCTTTATGTGCGATTTGGTAAGTTAAATATACGTGCGAATAATATGAAAGAGAACAATGCCTATTGTGAGGGTGAGGGATTTCAATAAAAATGAAGGAACAATAAAAATAACTGCAAATATCAGAAGACTGATATTTCATGCATGAATGCAATAGCAATAAAAGAATTTTTTCTAGTAAAATACTGTAGTTCTCAAAGAAAAGTATTTTAAAACTAATAAAAAAGCATTCTTCATTTTATTTAATGCCTATACACATTTCATTTATAATATGTTTTATTATTATTTTTGTTACTGATTGTGATTAAAAAGAAAAATAATTTATTTATTTATTTGAGTCGGGGGAGGGGACTGGATTGTTAGAATTTCTAATAACTATTTATTAAAGTAGCATTTTCTAATTAATATATATATATATCATTATTAAACTTTATTATTATTATAAATGTTATTTCACATATATGCAATTACTCGAAAAAAGTCTACAATATCCCCGGAGCGAAATATATTTTAAAATACCCCCCCCCCCTCCCCCTTTAGTTTCAGAAGAATGTGGATTTTTTTTTTTTTTTTTTTTTTTTCAGACTTTAGAATTAAGTAAAAATTAGATTTTAAGTAAAAAATAATTTAATAAATGACACAAACTTTTTTTTTTATCAGCCTTTTTTAAGTAAATATTAATTTATGGTGTCATAATTAGGACACCATAAATTAATATTTACTTAAAAATGCTACTAAATATGCATAATGAAATAATTGAAATTGAAATTAAATTTTGCATATTTAATTTCAGCATAAGTATTATTTTTATTATTTTTAAATCACTAATTTGATAGAAATATTAGTGGGCAAAATAGAATTTTTTATATTATGATAGTGTCATAGAAATCATTTTTATCACATGTTAAATTCAAAATTGTCTAAGACATTTCCCTGGACTCTGGCTGTGTGTGAACGGAAGTTGCCACCTATTTTTCATACTTTAGGTCCGATCGATAAGTTGTTTAATCCAACGGATTCAGAAAAAATCCGCCCTTTTATCTGGTACCTCATTTGTAACTATTTTTTGATTAGTTTTTTTTTTTTTTTTTTTTTTTTTTTTTTTAGTTAAAAAAAATATATATATATTAAAATAATACCTTTAAAAGAGACATTTAAATTTTTAATTGTTGCTATTTTTTTTTATTATTTTTTATTTTTTATCTCCAGCATAAAATGAAATATGCTTTTACGTGAATATATATGTATATATATATATTATTAAATTTCATGCATATGAAAAAATGACGTCTATAAAATAATAATAATAATAATAATTTTAAATTTGAAAGTTAACGACGAGATAAATAAAATACGAAAATTTCACACGGGCTTGCTACCAAATGAATTAGGTATTTCATGTGAAAAATAAATAAAATAAAAATATCATTTTTCAACGGGCGCTTTAGCCTCCCTACAACTAAATAGTTAAAAATATTAGCGATAGATTTTATGATTGTAAATTCAGAGAGAATTTCAAAAATTATTATTATTATTATTATTATTATTATATTTTTATTTATTTATCTATTTATTTATTTATTTATCTATTTTGTGCGTCCCTGCGACAGAAATATAAATTGTAAACATGCGATAAAAGCGACCAATTTAATATATCCATGGAATAGATTTCAGAATTATGCAGCATTTAAAAAATGATATATATATATATATGTTATGTTTTTTAATCATTTTTCGTGTCACTTTGTTTTAGCAAAAAAGTTCAAGTCAGTGTTCATTTTTATTTATTCATTTATTCTTAGTGAGATAAGATTAATGCTGACAAATGAAAAGAAAGTTTGTATACCAAAACCGAGGCACTAAAAAAATAATTTTGTAAAATACTTACTTTGGTATTAATATTATATATATATATATATATATATATATATTTCCCCTTTAGATTTTCAAAAATGCTGGGTTTTTTTTTTTTCTTTTTTTTTTTTAAGAGTATTAGAATAACAATTTCAAATAAAAATTGGTTATAACGAATGATTCATATATATGCATACGTTTAATATCATTAATGAACGATTAACGGTACTACAGATATATATATTTAGTATTATTTCGATTCCATTATCTAAATCGCTAATTTGACGCTCATATAATTTTGTTGTGCTAAAATAGAATTTTGCATATTATTACAAAGCATAAAAATAAAAAGGAAAGAGATTTTTTTTTTTTTTTTAATTAAAAATGATTTTATTTTTTATTTTTTAGTTATTTATTTATTTATTTTTAATATAGCTAATTTTTAAAGTTATTTTAGTGAAAAAATTATAATTTTTAAGAATAAAATTATGAAGTCATTTGTTAAAATACGCAAAGAACAATTATAAGAAATTTAATGAAGATTCTAGAAAATATAATGGAAATAATATTTTATACTTTTTGAAATGACATAAAAATTAATTCTGAGAGAATACTTATTAATATTATTAATTACAATATATTCCAAATTTATTTTCTAAATTCATGCTTATTAAAAATGAATCATGTTTATGATTTATAAAACGTTAAAAATATCCCCCCCCCCTCCCATTTTAATACACATAGAGTAATCTTTTCAAATATTTAAAATTATCTGAAATAATACAAGCACTTTCTTAAAACCCGCACACCACCACTTACAAATATCCCTATTTATCAATGAATGGGGAATATTCGTACGAGTAAAAGATTTCTTTTGAAACAGTGAAACCGAAGGGGAGGTTTCTCTACGTGATTCTTCCTTTGTGAAGGTGTCAAAAATTCTTATCTCCCAGCATCTACTGGGGGTTACAGTATTTTGACATTGGGCCGGCCGGATGGACTTTTGTATGTACAGCCGGCTGAGCCGGCTGTGGACGCCAGAAGGTTAAATGCGAACTTAAAATTTTATTTAGGTATGAAACCTCTTATGTTAATTAAAAATGAATTTTCAAAATTTGTCGTATATAGTCAGTAACGTAACCAATATCTTCTGTATTCCCAAACATAAAAAAAAAAAAAAAAAAAAAAAAAAAAAAAATACACACAAATGTTAAAATTATTTCTTTTAGACATATTTAAAAAGACTTCAATAGCATATATCAATTAAATTTGGTTTGAAATATTATCACAAAACTAAAACCATGCATAGCCAAGCCAATATTGCATTCTGCATGTTTTGTGTTTCCTTGTAAAAGAAGTGTACAGGAAAAATAAAATATTTTCTAAATGGATAATTTCATTATGTGTTAGAATAATTTATATAAATTTCATAGATTTTGAAGCAGAATAACACTGCTCAAATGTTATATAAATGCTTTTCGATTTCATTGTAGAAAAATGTCAGAAATTAAAAATTTAGTAATCTTGTGTTTTTAAAAAAAAATTGGTCACTACAATAAAAGTGTAAAAAAAAAAAAAAAAATTAATAACCTTATCAAGAAAGCGATTAAACACCTGATAAATTTTAAATACATATTTAATAGATATGGAAGGCAAAATTTGTATAAAATTGAGATTCTGTCTGTTCAATGTTTCTGCCATTGGGAAAGCAAGAAACCGGAAAACCATGTGAAATTTCCGTGTTATATAAAATAAAAATCTGTTTGAAAACATAATTTAAAAAAGACTTCTATTTTCTCATATAATTGTGAATAACCTTCATGCTAAATTTTCTACCTCTCATACATAAATAATCTTCAAAGACAGTGATTACTACCAGTGGCGGCTCGTGGCAGGAGCTGCAGAGCTGCAGCCCCCCCAGAAATATTCGAAAAAATTTTATCAACTTTCAAAATATTTTGAAAATAAATATTATTATATTGTATAGTATTATGCATATAGAAAAGCAGATTACTTCGTTATCATGAAAAATTATTAAAAATCTGAGAAAAGTTAACCATTTTTAAACGTAATAGCACCTCGAAAATTCGTAAAGGGACTGCTCATTCATGCAGCTCCCGAAAAAAAGGGATTAAACAACTGATAAATTTTAAATACATATTTAATAGATATGGAAGGCAAAATTTGTATAAAATTGAGATTCTGTCTGTTCAATGTTTCTGCCATTGGGAAAGCAAGAAACCGGAAAACCATGTGAAATTTCCGTGTTATATAAAATAAAAATCTGTTTGAAAACATAATTTAAAAAAGACTTCTATTTTCTCATATAATTGTGAATAACCTTCATGCTAAATTTTCTACCTCTCATACATAAATAATCTTCAAAGACAGTGATTACTACCAGTGGCGGCTCTTGGCAGGAGCTGCAGAGCTGCAGCCCCCCCAGAAATATTCGAAAAAATTTTATCAACTTTCAAAATATTTTGAAAATAAATATTATTATATTGTATAGTATTATGCATATAGAAAAACAGATTACTTCGTTATCATGAAAAATTATTAAAAATCTGAGAAAAGTTAACCATTTTTAAACGTAATAGCACCTCGAAAATTCGTAAAGGGACTGCTCATTCATGCAGCTCCCGAAAAAAAGGGATTTCTTTAGGGAAAGAACAGTTACAACCGCCCCTACTCGTTTTCCCTACCAGTTTCGACCATTTGGTTGGAGCTGCATCCTATGCAGCTCCTATCTGATTAGGGATTTCGGTAATGCTGGAAAAGAACAATTTCCCTTTGTAATCTACGTTTTTTTCTTCACAGTTTTTAATGTGGTAATCGCTGTGTTTGATGATTATTTATGTATGAGAGGTAAAAAAATTTAGCATGAAGGTTATTCACGATTATATGAGAAAACAGAAGTCATTTTTATTTATTTTTCAAACAGATTTTTTATTTTATAACATGGAAATTTCGCACGGTTTTTCGGTTTCTTACTTTGTCAATGGCAGAAACGTTGAATAGACAGAATCTCAATTTTTATATAAATTTTGCCTTAAACATAATATTTAAAGTTTATCAAGTGTTTAATCGCTTTGTTGATACGGTTATCATTATAATTATAATTATTATTTTTCTTTTTCACTTGTATTTTAGTCACTAATGTTTTTCTATTTTTATGAGAAATATTAGCAGTCGAACCTTTCTTAAAAACACGAGATTACTAAATTTTTAATTTCTGACATTTTCATACAACGAAGTTGGAAAGCATTTATAACTTCGTTTCATCTCTCTTTCTATTTGAGTGAGAACTTTCAGAAATATGCTGGGATATTTAAGCATTTTAATATCTGTTCTTTAGATTGACCGCACTATTTTTCCTATATACTTCTTTTACGAGGACACACAAAACATCCAGAATGCACTGCTGGCTTGGATAATATTTCAAACCAAATTAAACTGATATATACTATTCAAGCCTTTTTAAATATATCTAAAGAAAATAGTGTTTTAACATTTGTAGATTTTTTTTTTTTTTTTTTTTTTTTTTATGCACAGCAATACAGAAGATGTGCAGCAAATTTTGGAAATTAATTTTTTTTAATTATACTAAGGTTTCATATTTAAATGGAGTTTTAGTTTACTGTACCATGTGTGTAAAGTTCGCATAAAAAAAAAAATAATAACAATAAAATGTTCGTAATGTTCGACAAGCATTTCATAATCTATGTGATGTGCAAGATTTTACGTCAATGTTAACTCTTTTAATTAATATTTCAAAGGATGTTCTAAATAAATTAATGAAATGCATCATTATAATTGCACTTTTAAGATACGAGCATTACATTACTATAATATTTTGAGGTCTCCTGAACTCATTTTTGCTATTTTTACAGTGTTAATATGTATGGTGTGAGTAAGTGTATATATGTGAGTGAATATCATAACATCTAAATGCTTGGTTCGATTGAACTGAAAGCTAGTAGGTATGTGAAAGGTCACCATCAAACGAGCTGTATAGAATTTGATGGATGTGAGATTTATAGTTCTGTTACAAGGACACAAAGAAAAATTCCTTATCATTTTGATTAATGGACTTAAATTTATGAAGTGCGATTGCGCCTAAACGTTTTATCCAATTGAGCTAAAAATTGGTAGATAGGTTATAGGTAATCGTCATGCAATTTGTATAGTTTTGATGAGTACAGGACTTATACATTTTTGTACAGATACACAAAAAGAAATTCTTTATCATTATGGACTATAGAATCGAATTATTTGCAGTTATTATCGCAAGAACTGTACAGATCGTATGTAATCAAACTATTTATTATTATTTTTATATAAATCATTGTGTGTATTTTTTTAATGAGCAAAATTTGATTTACAATCATGTATGTATACTTCGTACCATCTTGGAGAAAATAATAGCATGCAGATGAAAAATATTTTGTTGGGGGAAAATTGATTATCATTGATAAATAAAGTTAACAAAATAAAATCTCCAGATTTTTTTTATTTTTTTTTGTAATGAATGTCCAATAATATAAAATGACATGCAGATATGCAGCCCCCCTGTAAAGGAATCTCACAAGTGGCTACTGATTACTACTGTTATGTATCTGGCAACAGCCAGATTAGAGAACCTTCCAAGCTGTGTGACGCGCGCGTGCTTTGTTTACCTTTTTGAATTCCATAGTTTCGTATTGTACATGTTCGGTGTAGTTGTTGTTATGCTCGTTTGTGCCCTTGTGCCCGTGTATCTTAATGCTAATAAATGTTCTTTGCGTGTATGTAAAACGAATCGTATCGTCTCTCGGTCTACCTTGCATACATGACAAAAGAGTTGGCGACGAGGATGGGATCGTCGAACATTAATTTTGAATCTTATGATGCGTCTGTGGAAGACTGGTCCAGTTATGTGGAACGTCTAGAATCTTACTTCGTTGTTAATGGGATCGAAGATAAAATGAAAGTCCCTGCTATTTTAAGCCTTATGGGAGCAACAACGTATAAATTGTTAAAGAATCTGGCCACTCCGAATATTTCTTCTGAATTGACTTATCAAGATATCGTAAAATTACTTTCGGAACATTTGAATCCTAAACCACTAGAGATGACAGAATGGTTTCGTTTCTACAAGAGGAAGCAATTTGAAGGTGAGTCCATTGCAAATTATTGGGCCGAATTACAAAAACTGTCGATACACTGTAACTTTGGGAACAATTTAAGTACGATGCTTCGTGATAAATTGGTGATGGGTCTCAAAAACGAAAATATACAGAAAAAGCTGTTAGCAGAGGATAAGTTAACATACGAAAAAGCCAAGAGCATTGCATTCGCAATGGAATCTGCTCAGAGAGATGTGTGTGAAATTCAGAATCAAATGGTATCGATAAAAAGATTACATAGTTCGCAAGATAAAACTATCAAAAAAGATTTTTCTAAATTTAAGAAATCTGAACCTACAAAGAAGTTTGATAAATCTCAGAAATGTTACAGATGTGATAGTACTCAACATTTAGCTCACGAATGTAAGCACAAGAACACTCAGTGTAGGAATTGCTTACAGAACGGGCATTTGGCGAAAGTCTGCCGCTCAAAACGTAACGAAACAGTTAAACAAATAGAATCTTGTTCTGAAACTGTACCAGTTAATAGCGTTAAATCACCACGACATGCAAGGGATAAGATTTTATTAGAAATTTTTGTTGAAGGGAATAAATGTTTATTTGAATTAGATACTGGAGCTGCTATTAGTTGTATGAATGTGAATGAATTTAAGAAACTTTGTCCGGATGTAGCCATTAAGCCTACCAAATTATTGCTTAGGAATTTCGATAATTCTATGATAACAGCAGCTGGCCAAGCAGTGGTGCAAATTCAATACAAAGATCAAATTAATACAGAAACTATTTATTTGGTACATGCAAAAGTAAACGCAGTTTTTGGTCGTGAATGGTTAAGAAATTTCCAATTAGACTGGAGCTCAATTAAAGCAGTTCGGGTTGGAAATTGTAATTCTCGAACCAATAAATTAAATATCTTGCTTCAAAAGTATGAGAACATTTTTTCTCCGGGCATCGGGAAACTGGAAAAGTTTTGTTGCCGTCTTCAAATGAAACATAATTACAAACCGGTATTTTTTAAACCTCGACCAGTACTATTTGCTTTAAAAGAAAGAATAGAAACTGAACTTAATAGGTTAGTTGCAGAAGACATCATTGAGCCGGTGACATATAGTGATTGGGCTACACCAATTGTTCCTGTTATCAAACAGAATGGGAACCTATGAATCTGTGGTGATTATAAGGTGACTATCAACCCGGGACTAAAAATTGAGCAGTATCCTTTACCCCGTATCAAGGACATTTTTGCTGAACTGTCAGGAGGGGAGTTCTTTACTAAAATCGACTTATCTGAGGCATACCTTCAAATGTTAGTTGATGAGCAGGACCGACATCTATTGACGATCAAAACTCACAAGGGTTTGTTCCGTTACAAGAGAATGAATTATGGTATAGCCTTAGCTCCGGCAGTGTGGCAGAGAGCCATTGAACAAGTTTTATCAGGCATCGCGGGGGTACACGTATTTTTAGACAATATTACCGTAACGGGGAGAAATGATCAAGAGCATTTTGAAAGGTTAGAATTAGTACTACAGAGACTAGAAGAATATGGTCTCAGAGTAAATAAGCGGAAAAGTGAATTTTTTAAGAAATCTGTGAATTATTGTGGTCATACAATTGATAAATTCGGCCTCCACAAAACACAAGAAAAAATCGATGCAATTACGAAGGTGCCAGTTCCAAAAACTGTATCTGATTTGAAGAGTTTTTTGAGTTTAGTCAATTACTACGGAAAATTTATTCCCAACTTATCTACTCGGGTCGCTCCTTTCAATAATTTACTGCAGAAAGGTACTAAATTTTTGTGGACTGCAGAATGTGAAAAAGCTTTCAAGGCATTGAAACAAGAAATTGCTTCAGACCGAATTTTATGCCATTACGATCCTAAGTTACCTCTTGTATTACAAACTGATGCATCACCAGTTGGAATAGGAGCAGTTTTAAGTCACATTATGCCAGATGGTTCAGAAAAACCAGTAATGTTTGCATCAAGGTCATTGACTAAAACGGAACGTAATTATTCGCAGATAGACAAGGAAGCATTGAGTATCGTATGGGGAGTAAAGAGATTTTATCAATATTTATTTGGTCGACATTTTGATCTCGTAACCGATCATAAACCCCTAGTATCAATTTTCGCACCTAATCGTAGTTTACCATGTCTATCAGCAACATGAATGGTTCATTATGCACTTTTTCTCCAAGCATTCAGTTATACAATCAAGTATCGAAACACTAAGAATCATGGCAATGCCGATGCACTTTTACGGTTACCACTAGCAGTTGACAAGGACTGTGAGTACTTGACTGAAGCAGACGTGACAAATATTTCGCAAATTGAATTAATGCCTGTTTACAGCAACTGACATAGCTAGAGCTACTAAAACTGATAGGAAATTGTTCGAACTGTATGAAAGTTTAAAATCTGGAACTGAATTACCTGTGCCTTGGAAAGGTAGAGAATCTGAATTTTCATTGCAAAATGGTTGCATAATGTATGGTCATAGAGTATGCATTCCTGAAAAGTACCAGAATCAAGTTTTGGAAGAACTTCATGTTGGACATCCTGGAATTGTCAAAATGAAGGCCATAGCTAGAAGCTACTGCTATTGGCAAGGTATTGATGCCAGTATAGCCAATTTTGTTCAGAACTGTTCAGCTTGTATCGCAACGAGGAACGAACCAGCAAGGATAAATCGACATCCGTGGGAATGGCCAAATGGACCTTGGCAAAGGATACACGTTGACTACGCTGGTCCTTTTATGGGGAAAAGGTTTTTTGTAGTCTCTGATGCATATTCGAAGTGGATAGAAGTCATTCCGATGAAAAATATTACAGCTAGTTTTACAATTCATCATCTTCGTATTCTTTTTGCTCATTATGGAATTCCCTTAACTTTGGTTAGTGATAACGGCGCAAGTTTTACTAGTTACGAATTTCGACATTTTTTGAAACTGAATAATATTAAACATATAACTTCAGCACCGTACCATCCTGCTATGAACGGACAGGCAGAAAGAATAGTGCAGTTATTCAAAGCTTCGTTGAAATCGAGTAGAGGTCATTCTGAAGATCTAAATGTGAAATTACAAAGATTTTTATTACAGTATAGAATAACTCCACATTCTCTCACGGGAGAAACTCCGAGTGCCTTGTTTTTGAAGAGATGTATTCGCACTAGGCTTGATCTTTTTAAACCAAATTTGAGAGACAAAGTTGTTCAGAAACAGAGTTCGAGACTTGACACAGAATCTATCTTGCGTGAGTTTCAGGAAGGGGAGAAAGTAGCCGTAAGAAATTATTCCGGACCTAACAAATGGAAAATTGGAACAATTATAAACCGAGATGGAACTTTGAGTTATAGCATACAAGTTGGAAATGAAATTTGGAAGAGACACGTAGATCAAATAAGGAAATGTGGGAAGTCGATTGAATTATCCCAAGCTGCTACTGAAATTCCAATTTACGATAAAGAATTGCATTTTCCAGATGAGCTAGTATCCGATGATGTTGCTGAATCGGAACCGCCTGCACCTGTACCTGAAGTTGTCCCTGAACCTAAAGATGTACCTGCACCTGCCACTCCAAGTGATGATATACCACCTAAGCCTGTACCAGACACTTCCGGAAAGCCGAAAACTGATGTGCCACTCCGACACTCAAACCGAATCAGGAGACCTCCAAAGAGACTCGACCTGTGACTCTATATTTTGTCGGGGAGGAACTGTTATGTATCTGGCAACAGCCAGATTAGAGAACCTTCCAAGCTGTGTGACGCGCGCGTGTTTTGTTTACCTTTTTGAATTCCATAGTTTTGTATTGTACATGTTCGGTGTAGTTGTTGTTATGCTCGTTTGTGCCTGTGTATCTTAATGCTAATAAATGTTCTTTGCGTGTATGTAAAACGAATTGTATCGTCTCTCGGTCTACCTTGCATACATGACAACTACATTAAAAACTGTGAAGAAAAACCATAAACTGCAAAGGGAAATTGGTTTTTTCCAGCATTACCGAAATCCCTAATCAGATCAGAGCTGCATCAGATGCAGCTCCAACGTGCTCAGTTTCATACGGTCGAAACTGATAGGGAAAACAAGTAGGGGCAGTTTTAACTGTCCTTTCCCTAAAGAAATCCCTTTTATCATGAGCTACATGAATGAGCAGCCCCTTTACGAACTTTGGAGACGTTATTACGTTTAAAACTGGTTAACTTTTTGCAACTTTTTAATAATTTTTCATGATAATGAAATAATATGCTCTTCTGTATGCATAATACTATATAATTTAATATTATTTATTTTCAAAATATTTTGTAAGTTGATAAAATAATTACTCCGAATATTTCCGGGGGGGGGGGGCTGCAGCCCCAGCCACAAGCCGCCACTGGTCATGAGTCAGTTTTTTAGCAGGCAAGAAAGAAGATTCTAGCATCTTACAAAGTGTGTTGGAGTGCTTTTGAATAAGAGGGCTTTTTTTGACGATGTTTAACTTTCTCGTATGGCAGTTGAGGGGTAGCTGATGACGCTTGGTGGGCTTTTGTTCGGCAGAGAGACGCTCGCAGCTGGTGGAAGAGATAGGCTACGACGATGAGGCGTTTTCTGCGAGGGGGCTCGGGCCCCTTGGCCCCCCTGTTTGTCAGCTTATTTTCTGGTCCAGAGGCAACTCAATGTTATACATTCAATCTGAAAACTGGAAGAAAAAAAAAAGAAAAGTCTCCAATGGTGAAACTTAAGGTAGTCGAACTCAGCTGTCTGATGGAGGTCTGGAAAAACACCCGTAACATGTTTGTAATAGCACATGTAGACTCTTGAAAAATCCATGTGATCTATGTAACGAATGATGAAGTTTCGAGAAGATCTGTTTTTTTTTTTTTTTTTTTTTTTTTTTTAAATTCATTTTCGTCCTTTGTAGTTTCCTGAGAAATAAAACACTAGTTCAGGTGAGGGTTAGTAAGAAACAAAAATCTACTTCCCAATCTAAGAAGTTGGAGATATTCCTACATATAACTTATTTAGTGAAGAGGAAATATCCCATGTAAACGGCACCACAATCTCTCAATTTATGTAAAAGATGCTCCATATATCATATCAGAAGAAAATTTTCAACAAAAAGGGTCAGATGGCTTCACTTAAAACTGTTGATGCTCTTTGACAGGGTAGGCTGTCTCTGGAGCGTCGGTGCTCCATCTATTATTGCCCTTCATCAAGGTGTGGAGGAGTTGAAAGCTTCGAGTAAAGACCTTGCTTTGAATAATGCTGTGAAAAGGTGAAATGACACTCCACACTCATCCTGACTTTTTCTTCAGCTACTGCTACACTACTAGCTACTGCTGTTAAGTATGTATTCTTTTAACATTATGACTAAAAATTAAAAAAAAAAAAAAAAAAGAGTCAGGCAAAAATTCGTATTTTATCTTTTATAATTTGTTTTGAAAGGACGCATGTGTAAAGTACTATTAATTTTAAAGTAAATCTAGAATGTGATTTAAGTGCCTGTTTTATTGATAAATATTTCATAGAGAGTTAATAAAAAATAAATAAATAAATAAAACAAATAAAATGTCTAGTGATTGTGTAAACTATTATTGATATTTAGTTTCTTGAAAGTTACTTGTGAGAATTTCATAGAAGCTGAGTGATTTAAGGACAGTTTAGGTCACAGCTGCTCTGTGTAGTTTAAATTAACAGTTTTAACAGTTTTGAATCATTAGATAGTTTGTGAAACTGTTAAATAGAGTGTAAAATATGTCCAATTGAACTATGAGGCAAATTCTTGAAAAATTAGCTAAATTTATTGGCAATTTAATTTTGATTTAAAAGATCAACTGTGACCACTTTAATTCTTTTTTTATTTATTTTCTTTTGGGAAGAAACTGCCCAATGTATATAATTTTCCATTTATGTTTATATTCTTTGTTGTTTATCTATGAGCCATTGAGTAACTTGCTGGGAAAATGTTAAATGTGAAAAAGTTCTAGAACTAGAAATTTATGTAATACGTAAATTTTAGGTAACTTAATAAGAGGTGATCAGATTTATAATGTTTGGCATTGTGTTCTTTAACTCCCAGCAGGTAACATGTGTTTTTATTTTTGTTTATTTATGGGGGGAGGAAATGGCTCTCCTTTTACATATTTTTTTTTTATTTACCATGTTTGTTTAGTTACTTATGGGAGTCTCTGTCCAGGTTTATAATGAATTTATAAAATTTTAAAGAGTGTAAATTTTAGACAGAGACTGCCATAAAATTTAATGCGGTCAAATTTATTTGCATAGTAAAATAGTGAAAAATAAATAAATAAATAAATAAAAACATGGCCACACAAATATCCAGGGCGCTGTACACTGTTAAAAATTTCAACAGAAAACTCTCTGTAATCCATTACCTTAATCCAGAATTACAGAGAAAAATAAATGGAGATGTTAAAAAACTTTTTTATACATTCATTTTAATAACTAATATTAATTTAATTAATTATTGTTGAGAATATATTTCGGACTTGGAATGCTTTTTCTAACGTAGAAACAGTCATTTTTAATTTTAATTAAAAAAATAAATAATAAAATTAGGTAAAAATACAGAATAAAGATTGAGAATCTCAATTATTCACTTTTAACGAAGAATTACTGTAAATTTACAGAGACACTGGATAAATAGTTACATTAAATTTACAGAAATTTTTAACAGAGTATAGCACAAAAAATTTAATTTTTAAATGATTAACCTGGGTATTGCAATGAATAGAAACAACAAGCTTTTAATTATTAGTTAGAAAAGGGGAAAAGGTAAGTTTAAATAAATGTGAATTAACCACCAAAAAACACTATCATAAATGTTTGATTTCCATTTTCCTTCACTAATTCGTACCACCATATAACAAAAAAAAAAAAAAAAAAAACATAAAAAAACTGATAAACATTGCTGTTTATCACTATTTTAAGGAAATATCGAACAATTCACAGTAAAACTATGCACACTTATTTTCTTATATGCTGTATTTTATACACTATGCAGAGAAAAATGAATTATACATTTTAAGTAAAAATAACTACCTCAAGTTCATCAGGGTTCATACTCAAATATGTGAAAAAAATTCCCAGAGTTCCCACACAATTTTAAAGAGAATATTAGTGACATATTACAAGAAATTCTCCTCTAGTGAGGAGAAAATATCCACTACTTCCACTGTATGATGTCGTGTTACAGCCGATTATGATAGAAATTCAGGTAGAAGTCATTGTTTTTAAATTTTACTATGCTTTGTTTCGAAATTTAAAATGATCAAAAAATACTTACGCTCTACAACGGCATCAGACAGATTTTTAAATTTTGTAATTACATCGATAGCATAAGATACTTTGGATCAAATGGATATATATTATTCCAGAATTTAAAAAAAATTAATCAAATGAATTACATTTCACTAAATAATATTATCTGATATAAATCATTTTATTACCTCACATTAAATCCTTACGATGTCCGAGATTTATTTCTATATTTCAGCGACCGGTCGGTGCCATCATCAGAATCCTCGGTAGAATCGGTGAAATATATCGCCAAAAAAGCTAATTATAATCCCTCCATTGTAGATAAATTTTATAAAAAACGTATTAAAGCTCTTAACAAAATTCCTAATGCACAAAAAACTAAACAATTATTTACCCCCGCGATTCCATACTGCAAAGGTGCATCCATAAAAATTAAAAATGAAGCCGCTAAACATAATATTAACATACCAATAAAACCAAACAAAAATATATACCAAAGAATTCGTAATGAAAAAGATTCCATCGATTTTAAACACACAGCCGGAATATATAAAATTGATTTCCAATACCAAAATAAAAATAAAGCATCATATATTGGCATGACAAAAAGAAAAATAAAAGACCGCATATCCGAACATATAGCAGATTTAAAATACAATAGACATTCTACAGCCTTCTCAAGAACTAACAATACTAATCCTATTAACATTGACTCCATTAATTTTCAAAAAATAGCCCCCTATAACTCCCACCATTATGCTCTCAAAAGAGAAGCAATCGAAATTCTAACAAACAATAACAACGTCAATGACATAGAACATAGCCTTATTCCACCAGAGTGGCAACAGTTATACAAAGATGAATAAAATGATTTATATGAGAATAATCCTTTCTTCAAAATATTAAGATGTAATATTATCTGTTTAAATGTTCATATAATCTACTTTAAAACTTAATAATTTTTATTATATATTCTTATTTTATTTACTTATAAATGTACCAACTATTTACATCTGTGCAACATACAAAGGTGGCGGAAAAATAGTTTAAAACAGATTTTTGTATCTTACTACTATATGGAAAAACACACATAAATTTACATACAAATTACATAAAAAGTTTAGATAATGAAAATGGGCAAAATTTCTTTTAGTAGATGTTTTCCTTCCCTATTAAGTATTTTTTTTTCTATATTTACCAAGTAATATTTATTATATACTCTTATTTTATGTATTTATAAATTTATTTGTTCCTTAAAAAAAAAAAAAAAAAAAAAAAAAAAAACTTCCATAATTAACCAAGTCAAATCTTGTCGTTATATCGATAGTCATATTTTAATTTGATGTTAAGAGCATTTTGAGAGTTTTAAACAACGAAATTGAGAAAAATAGAACTCATTACGGGATTATTATTATTATGAGTTCTAATTTTATATACTTATAAATTCCCTTTATCTGTACTAGTGCAAAATGTTAAACTCATTTATATGTGCAAACATACTGCAATAGTACGACTAATCAAAAATTTTGTTCATTATAGTATTGCAAAGAGTTAAACCACTTTCCTAAATGAAAAGTGTTGTTGCAATAAAAGCAGATTTACAACTGAAGTGCAAATAAAGAGTAGTTCATTCAATTTTAATGGGAGTGGAATAGGAGGTGATTGTCAGCCTTGGATACAGACTTGGCAACTTAGCAATGAATTTTCCGACATGGCTACCAAACTTGGTGAAAAGTAATAGTTTAGTGTTTCCGAAGTTTAGAAGCTCTACCTTCAATAAGAGCCGATTTCTGGAATTTTCTGGGTTCGTCAACTGGCTTCTGGCGCAGAATAATCTCGAAAGTTCGCCAAATCATGACAGAAATTATTCAAACAGAAGAGACACACCCAAGATCAATTGCATTCGGACATCTGTTCTGAACGTTTGTTTCCATTTAAATGGTTTATATTTATTCTTAAATGAGCGAAATTCTACTCTGTAGTGTTTTTAACGTTGTTTTACGACCTTTTTGATGTATGAATTTGAGTATGATAATTTACTGGGTTTTTTTCGAGAACAGTTTGAATAAAATGTATCTTTCGACAAGAAACTGTCCGTTTCTGTACAATTACTTTTTTCATATAAGAAAATCGACATTTTGGTAACAATGTGGATAGAGACGGATATATATTGGATCAGTATAATATGCGTAATACTCACAAAGTTGCAATGAAGTGAAGGAAGATTTAGTTCACTAAGATTTTTGTGTGTGTGTGAGTGTGTTTAAATATTTACTTAAAAATTAGACCCAAACAAATAGAAACGTTTACACTTACAGCTTTCATCTAAGCCATCTACTGTAATGCCTCAATGCATTTCTGCACTCACATTAACACTAAATCTGCCTATTTTAATTTCCTCTGTTTACCTTCACAATTGTACCTCGAATTTTTGCAACTTCTTGTATAAGGGAGTTTTTCCCTCTGTGCAAGATGCACTTTTTACTTGTTTCTTTTCAAATTTCATTTTATTTGATACATTTCTCTTTTTACTAGCCATTCAATAAACTTATTACTATTAAGGTTCGAGATTCAATTGACTTGCTAAATAATAACATTTTATAAAATGATTTTAAAAAAAAAAGGGGGGGGGGGGGGTAATATAGACACAGGCGTCTGACAATGCTGGTGCGCCCATGCAAAACTGTAAGTTTCTATATCAATCCCTCCTCTTAAAATTAAGAAAATTAAATTGTCTGCATGAGCAGTGCTGACTGAAAATAAATTGCAGTTCAAGGGGTTAACTGCTTGTATCACTTTAAAAGTACGCAATATTTCAAATGATGTATTATAAGTAATTTAATCATTAGAATTCTAGATATTGAATTATTAAAATATCAAAGCGCCCTCTGGCGACAGAGATTTGCAACATATATTCTTCAATTCTAATTCAAATAACTTTTATAATTATGTATTACTTATGAAATTATGTTAATTAGAAGCTAAGATACAAAGGTAATATAAACATTTTTATAAAAAGATTTGTGTCCGACTTATCCATGGTTTTCTCCAAAACTTGCATAATTCCGGGCTATATAACATTAAATATCCTTAGTACGAAATGTGAGCGGAAATTGGAATTCAAAACTCTGCAAAATATAAAAGAATAAAGGCGTTTTGGGTTTACTGTGGTTTTTTTCTGAAACTCCTATTCCTTTTGTACATAATCGCAACATGCATAATTATGCATATAAATAAAATAATTCACAAGTATAAAATAAT
The DNA here is from genome assembly GCA_963930645.1 of Salticus scenicus. NCBI lineage: Eukaryota > Metazoa > Arthropoda > Arachnida > Araneae > Salticidae > Salticus > Salticus scenicus. The sequence goes on from OZ005657.1 coordinate 51,099,598, forward strand.
TATGAATTTTGTTCTAATTTAAGGAATGTTGTTTCATGATTCTAAATATTTGTAAAGTCTAAGGTAATATACATTCAAAATGATCTATTGGCTTTATACAGGGTGACATAAAATAACGGAGACAATGTTTAACACATACTGAAGCAAAATAATTGTAACGTATACAAATAAAAAATGTGCTGCTGAAATACCCATGCATTGTTTTACTAATATATGCATTTACATCTGTGAACTCGCATATTTCCTTTTCCTATTACATACTTGCCAACCAATTTTAATAAAAAAAGGGAAGATTTTTGTTTAAAAACCAGAAGATTTCATAAAAAAAAGGGAAGATATATTTTTTTTCTCTTTGACGTAATAAACAATACAGTTTTACAATTTTAATATTTCGAAGCAATCTATAAAACGTTTTACTATAGATTGATTATACTAAATATATAAAAGTTTTAAATGAAGTTATTCCTCTTCAACATATAAATATCTACAAAACAGAATCTCTAAGAAATTTATTTAACAATAGACAAGAAACTTAGTTAAGTTAAAGTATAACTATAAATAATCTCTAAAAAATAAAGAGTTAAATTGAACACGTGTCATTTGTATTAAATATATTTAAAACACTTTAAACACACGTAAATATAAATTTATTTAAAAGATGTTAAAATTTTTTTATCCAAAGCTTTTCGCAATGGAAACGAATCACAAATCCCTGATGATGCTTTACTATTAAAGCGAAAAGCTTTGGATAAAAAAATTTTAACATCTTTTAAATAAATTTATATTTACGTGTGTTTAAAGTGTTTTAAATATATTTAATAAAGTATAACTAATTTTTTAAATAAATAGAATATGATTTTTGTGTATGTACATTAATCATACATATAAAAAAAAAGTAGCAGTAGCTAATTATCAGTTTCAAACATGCATAAAACCAACTGAGTATTAATTTTCTCAAATTGATTTGAAAAAAATTTTCCTACCTGAAAAAATTATTCTTCATCTTTTTCCCATGTTTACACATTTGGTATAAATATGACATACAAATATTCAACTTAATTTAGGAAAAATAAACAGATTCATTAAATTCAGCAATAAAGATCTAAAAATAATTACATACGTGAGAAATATTGAGCACTTCCATTGCTTTATTGTTTCTAGAATTGATCATTGATCACAATCCGGGGAAGGGGAGGGGATAATACAAAAATAATTACAGAGTAGGAAATATTAAACTCTTTTAACTCTACTTCTAGAATCTAAAGAAATAAGTTTAAAATTAATATTATAATTTATGTTGCAGATGGATAAAGATTAGGAAACAAAAGACTTCTGCAGAACATTTGATTGCTGATCACTAGTTGGAGTGGAGATAAATGAAGGGAGGGGGGGGGGGGCAAAAAATATTTCCATCAACAAGAAATATGTAACAATTCCATTTCTTTACATGTTCTAGAATCTCACAAACCAAGTTTGAAATGAATATTGACATTTATGTTATGGATGGAGAAAGATTGGGAATCAGGGGTTTTCGTAGAACATTTGGGTTTTCTTTTTAAAACGAACGATATCCGCGACTTTTTTAAAAACGGAAGATTTCATCATCTGTCTGGAAGACCGGAAGATATGTCAAAAAACTGGAAGTCTTCCGGGAAAACCGGAAAAGTTGGCAAGTATGCTATTACAATGTCAAACAAACGTATTGCAATTTTGGAGCTGTTTCATCAAGGAAAACAGTAGTGTGAAATTGTTCGTTTACTCAAAGTGCAGTGACAGACTGTATACAAGGCCATCAAATGTTTTAAGGAGCTTGGCCATGAAGGTGAACGTCCTGGAAGAGGACGAAAACATACTGCCAACACGTCCAGGAACCGCAAGGTCATCCAGAATTGAGTCAAGCGAAATCCGTGAGTCTCCATGCGGAAAATCGCAAGTGAGACTGGAATCAATCGCGAAGCAGTTAGGAGAATGGCCAAAAATGAACTTCATCTCAAGCCATATAAGTTCCAAAAAGTTCAGCGGCTCACGGAAGACAACAAGCGGGTACGACTCCAAAAATGCCGGCAACTTGGTTTTTGCAGCTCAACAATGGGAGAGCATCCTCTTCACGGACGACAAGCTGTTCACCTTGTAGCAGGTGCATAACTCCCAAAACGACAAATACTGGTCCTCCGACACTCCTGGCAAATCGGCAATCGTGGGACACCGACAAAAATCTCAGTCTGTCATGGTGTGGGGCGGCATTTGTGCCAGCGGCAAGATCCCTCTCGTTTTCATTGAAGAAAGGGTTAAAATCAAATAAAATGTGTACCAGCGTGACATTCTTGAGGCAGCGGTGCATCCGTGGCCCCAGCAGCACTTCCAGAATGTGTTTTGGAGTTTTCAACAAGACTCCGCCCCAGCTCACAGCGAGAAGTTGACCCAGGAGTGGTGCAGAACCACTCTCCCGATTTCATTGCTTCTACGGAATGGCCCCCTACTCGCCGGATTTAAACCCCATGGACTAAAGCGTGTGGTCGATTTTGGAGGCGAGGGCATGTGCAAAACGCCACAGCAGTTTGGAGTCGCTGAAACAATTACTGCTTCGTGAGGGGGACAGATTGTTGCCCGAGGACTTGTGGCCAATTGCTGAAAACTTGAAGACTCGTTTGCAGCTGTGTGTCGATGCTTATGGTGGCCACTTTGAAACCAACTGAATATGTTATAACCTGAGGTCCATATTATTGATTGCAATTGTTACATATGTTGATTGCTTTTCTATTAATAAAATATGGATAAAAAACGTTGTCTCCTTTATTTTATGTCACCCTGCAGATCTATTCAAAATGATTAGCTTTACAGAAACTTATCACATTTCAGTATAATATTGACATAATACATAACAAACTCAAATAAAAAGAATACCCTGAAAAACAATCAGCCTTTGAAAAACTGGCAACTTTTTTTTTTTAATTCTAAAACTAAAACTCAGTTGCTGTCTGATTCCAAAACAATAAGAGAGCATGTGCTTCCCCCCCCCCCTCCCAAACTTTCTGAATATTAAAATTTTAGAACATGGATACAGAATAAAAATCAATTAAGAACTGTTTTATATCTATTGTAAAACATAATGAAAATTAACAGAGCAATCCTGTGGTTACTTTTGCAGCTGAATGGGAGGTAGGTCCTACAAATAGTACATACAGCAAGTGAATCTAGCAGATCAAGTTTGATAATTTAGTTTGTTCGAATCATTTGCAGTTTATTGTTATATTTGTGAATTTTTAAGTAAAATAAAATAATAAAATAATTAATTGCCACCCATAATGCATAAAATTTCCTTTGTAAGAGAACTATAATCACTACACATATCATTTTTGGTTGGAAATATAGCTTTCTGATTGTTTTATCCTAATTATATTTTGTATCCCAATTTGTTTTACAAACCATTTAAAGCATATTAAAAAAACAAAATTTTGAACAGTGAAAGTTGAAATTTCTTTTAATAGTTTCAGATATTGTTAAAAAAAAAAATGTTTATGATTTCTATCTGTCTGCCCATTCATGCTGTAACTTATTTAAATATAAATTGATTGTCATATGAATTAAAGAAGTAGTTAACATAAAAAAAACCTGCTCTCCATTGAAAGCCATATGTGTAGTATATATTGTTCATTTATATAGGCATACAAAATATTTTGGTTACATAATGTTTTGTGAGAACTAACTATTTGAAGCAACATAATTAGTGGCTGAGAGATTCAGTTCTCAAAGTTACTAGACTGTGTTAAGTTCAAAACCTGGTCTCACTTGTTGGCTAAGATTTTTGAAGCTTTGCATAGTTTTCTTTGAATCTCGTGCGAATATTGGATAAGAAGCATTCCACACCAGCCTAGGTCTATCATCTATAACCTTTGCAACACCACCACTGAACCTTGAAGTCTATTAATAAATGCTTCATGTAATTTCAAATTTCAGTTGGATTGAAATTGCTTTATGCTAATGAACATAGATAAAATTTATGTTTCAAATTCCATTTGTCTTCCTTGCACAAATAAATAAATAAATAAATAAAAGCTAAATAAAGTTACAGAAGTATATCTCACTATTTCAATTGGAATGGAATTGCTGTAGGCTAGAAAAATTTATAATATACTTGATAAAAATTGTTTGTATTAAAACCCGAATAAACTACTACGTCAGAAACACCAAAGAAAAATATTGGAAATGCATACATCTGTTTCGGTAGCCTAAAGCATACCGTCTTCAGTGAAGATGGTACTCTTTAGGCTACCGAAACAGCTGTATGCATTTCCAATATTTATCTTTGGCGTTCCTGACGTAGTAGTTTATTTGGGTTTTAATATTCCAACGCCAAGTCTCCTGTTATTAAAAATTATTTGTGTTTAAGCTTTATTTCCTATATAGAATACAAAAAATAATTTAACATAGTTAGAATATGTAATATACTCAAACCACTTGATTTATTTATTCACTCATTTTTAATGCTTCTTTTTTGACTCACATTTTGTCAAAAATAAAATAGAAACTACATTTTAGAAAAAAAAAAATCTGATGTGGACACCACAACTTCTATACATACTCATTGAAATACATCCATATTGATACAAAAACATTGACACTTTTATGTCTTGTAAGTGATTTGTAAATAAACAGGCTAGTTCCAGGTCATAAATATTCTCATATACAAGCAAGAAGGCTATTACTTGAGCCACAAAATTCATGATAATAGGATAATTTATATTGCAGAGCAAGACTATCACTTGTTCAGGAATAGTATTTCACAGCTTATTTCAGAATCTCTCATTAGCATATGCACAGCTTAGAGTTCAATAGAATTCGCTCCTGTGCAGACAGGGCCTGCTTTACCATTAGGCGAACCTAAACGGTCGCCTAGGGCTGCAGAAAAAGGAGGGCCACCAAATAAATTGAAACACTGCCCAAAATTTAAGGGAAAAGAAAAAAAAAAAATCGGTGGAAGAAAAGCAAAAATCATAAACCAGTTTTTCCTTTTTTTTTTCTCTTTTAAGGAATATGTGTATATTCAGTAGTAAATTAAAAGTAACCTTCTTTAAGAATTTTAACTTTGTATAAAAACACCTTAACCCTTTCAGGGGCAAGGAAATTTCACTCATTTAAAATACACTACCACCAAAATTTCTGAACAAATCTAAAATAGAAGAAATAAATGAAGAATTTTCTTTGTTATAAAAGTAAAACTTTGCAAAAATTTCTAATTTTTGCAGTTGGGAATAAAAATTAGATGCTCTGGTTAAAGTACTAAAATGTTGATTTTTAATAAATATATGCTTTGATTTGTATTGTGATAATGAATGAAAGCTAGATCTTTTTAATGGAAAGAATGATGATGAGGGGCTGAATGATTTGCAATTTCAACCCGAACAATTTGTTTTTATACCTAAACATTCCATCACCCATCAGAATAACAGAATTTATTCACGATATTTATATTAAATCTGAAAAATTCAAAGCCTTTTTACTTGACACCACTGACAAGTTTGACACTTTCGCATGGCGGCCTCATTTTTAAGCTCATTCCACTGAAAATTCCAACTCCTTCTATCAAATTCATCCATAATCAACTAAATAGTAGAACTAAGAATAAGAAAATAGAAATAAACACTGTTAAATTTATAAATATCTAAATAAAAAATTCCTGATAGTTTTACACATTTGCGAAAAAAAAATAACTTCGTAAAGAAGTCAGAAAATAGTCCAGATTTCAGAAAGATCTTAAGAATAGATTTAAAATACGCAAAATATATAAATTAAGATTAAAAAATAAATAAGAGTAAATTTAAATTACATAAGGGCGATCTTTTCTCACCTATAGTGTCTAGAAAACAGTGTTGCATTTTTCATTCAATAGTTACCAATAATTGTTAATTGTAACGTTCGGCTAATCACTTCGAAGATTGATAGTCTAATTATGTATATCAAATGTCACTTCTCAAAATTATTGTGATTATTGAATAAAAAAAACCGCCAGATCTGGCAACACTGCTAGAAAATCTGTTTCATACATTGACTTTAGATAGTCTTTTCTGTATAAGGCTTTACCTTCATACAGAAAAATTAAATGCTATTTTGATTTGCATCACAGGCCCACCAGTAACCGGGCGGTTCTGCGCTCAAAGCTGGTAGATGTGAAGTGCCCAGTTCGATCCCAGGTCACACTCATTAACCAAACCGCTTGGAATTTTCTGCAGTTTTCTCTGAAAGTCGCGTAAATACGGGCTAAGACTCCTTAGAAAGACCCCACCCCTCAAAGAGCATTCTACTTATAGGCCTCGGACCCTAGAAGTGTCAAGCGGTCTTAAACCCTAGCAATTGATTCATATCACCAGATCTAAATAAGAATATCTAATCATGGCCTCCTAAACTAGATGCCTGTCGTGTGGCTTGGAAAGTTGGCAACTGTTGAAACGGTAGGCAGCACCACCTGGTAGAGACAGCGCGACTTTTTTATTCAACAGCCACCAAAAAATTTTTAAAGTGGGATATGATATACATAAAAGGCGAATATAATCAAAGAAACATCGATTATATATATAACTTCTTAAAATTATTGGTGACATGTTGAATTAAAAAAATCGCGCAATCGGTACCAAGTGGCACTCTGTACCATTTCAACTGTTGCCAAGTTTCCAAACCATGCGACATGCATCTAGTTTAGGAGGCTATAATCTAATATTATGTCGCGCATTTATGAATGAAAAGGCTTCATAATTATGTTTGAAAGTGATTAGTTCGCAATTAATAATAGCCAATACAAAATGTCATCTGATAGATCAATCCACTTAGAAATGAATTAATAAAAATTTTATTTCACATATACATTAAGGAAAAGATTCAAGCAAAACTGAAGGGGAAAGCTTTTTTAACACTTTTCAATAAAGGTTAAAAATGTTGACGACTTCAGTTTGTCAGCACGGCCGTAGCTATTTAAAATGGTAGAAATAGGATAACTAGCTTATGTACAGGGACACCCAAAAGAATGACAGTTAATTGCTTTCTATGAGATGTATTTTTATAAATCACATTTGAAAAACTTTGTACTGCGAAAGTCGGATTAAAATTTAGATTTATTATTCATATGATTAAGAAAAAAAAAATCTGTAGAATAGGGTATGTTTAGCATTAAAATTTACAGGATCACACCAAAATATTCGAACACATTATAAGAGCTTAAGATCTACAATTGGAAATTGCTAGAACTGCCTTTCCGTTTATGGTAAGGTTTTTTAACACTTTTCAACAATATTTTGGAGTGATTATGAATTCAGTTAGTTTGTCTGTCTGTATTTTTTTCCGTTGTGTGATAACATAGACAAAGTACACTGAAGGTTAAACGAGGCAAAAAGTACATACAATTGGAAAATATTAATAGCCTATGCAAACCAAATGATTTTTTGTTCTTGTTTAAAAAATGAAACGAATTCTTGTTATCATCTGGTTTAATGTTAAATGTAAAATTATCATTTATTATGGAAGGATTAAAATTATAATAAAAATAAGAACTTAAAAAAAAAAAAAAAAAAAACAGGAATATTTTAATATTATTATTATTAACTCTGGAACTTTGTCGGTGGTAAAAATGTAGCAACTTGATAGATTTACCCGTTTTGTGATGTGATGCCACAATCTGATAGCTAAGCAATGGTGAGTGACAGATTTCAATTTCCCTTTTCTTCTGTCCATGCAAAAATTTTCTTTTTCATTCCACTGTAATAGTTTTTGCTTAAATTTTTGGCCAAATAGTTTATGGTGCAAGCTGTACATGGTATATGAGTAACATGTACAGATGTAATAGCATTGATGTACAGCAGTTCCACTGTACATCAATACATGTGATGTCATGTAGAGAATGGAGATTAGTATTAACAGAAATTTTAAGGCATTTTCCCAATTGAACATTTAGCACAATCAGGTAGAAAAGCTAAAGGTTTGATTCAAAACTTGTTTAATTTTTCTTATTTCTAAATACGCCGGATCCAATTCAATTTTTACGGGAAAAAAAAAAATGTTATTTAAATTTATATTAACTTATAATATTAGAATAAGTTGAATCTTAATATAGTAGTTTTCTTTTTTTGTAAGGGAGAAAAGGAGTAGGGGTAGGGATCACAGTGAGAAAATTTACCTGGGGTCACATGAAATCTATAAGCTGCCCTGGTGTAATATCTATTTCCGTCGCGTAGGGGGCTGCCAAAAATGTATTGCTTAGGGCCGCCAAAATTGTAAAGTGGCCCCTGTGTGCAGATGGTCCACTTTTATACTCTTGGTAAAAATTAGCGATGAAAAATGATATATTATTTAAAAAAAAAAAAAAAAAAAATTACATTGTTAAAATAGAGAAAGGGCTTCTTGATTCTGATACCCCTGAATTACTATTTGTTATATTTGGTTGCTAATCTTGCAGAACCACCAAAGTCACTAATGCAGATGGCAACCTGTCACAAACTGAATGCTTTGGCAACAAACTTGGCAATTTGACAACCAAATTTGGCAAAAAATAGTGATTTAAGGTAGCAAAGTTTGAAAGTTATAGCTTCAATAGGAACTGAGTTCTGGAATTTCTTAGAATGATCCACTGATTTCTAGTGCACAACTAACAAACTCAGAAGCTCTATAAGATATTAACAAGAATATAAAAAAACAAAATTTTGATGTGCACACCACACATGATTTCCTTATATATCCACCGGAATATTGTTATGAAAACATTAACATTTTTGTGTGACGTAACTGATTTGTAAATAAACAAGCAGGTTATAGTCTACGAACATTCCTGAAAACAAGAAAAAAAAAATATACTAATCCAACAACAAAAGTCACAATAATAGGATTATATATGCTGCCGAGACAAACATAGTTGTTTTTTCAGGAATAGTATCACAGCTTATTACATAATCTATCACTGGCAAATGAACAGCTTAGAATTCAATGAAAATCATTCGAGTATAGATGGCCTATTTTTGTTCTCTTTGGTGAAAATTAGTGGCAAGAAATGATATATTTCACCAAAAAAAATTAACTACATTAAAATTGAGAAAAAGTTTACTAATTCTAGCTACCTTGAAACAATATTTACTGTAAAATTTGATCACTAAGCTGCTACATTTATAACTAAAGTAGATTTTAGCTTTGGCATCGATTTTGGCAATTTAACATCAAATTTGGTGACTTGGCGATTGAGTTTGGGGAAATTTTGTAGTTTAGGGTTGCCAAAGTTTAGAAGCTCTAACTTTAATCATAACAGTGTTCTGGAATTTTCTGGAAAGATTCATCGATTTATAGCACAGAACTAAATTCTTTGAAAGATCTACAAATGACTAACAAGACTTTATAAAAAAAGAAGAGTATTGATTATTGATGATTGTAGACTAGAACTTGCTCATATCTTTACGTGCTACTTTTTATATGGTATTACAGTAAAAGGGGAAACAGATGATAGTTTTTTCATTTCCATGAAGTTGTGTGTTGACTTAGCATCAAATTGGGCAATCAAATGTGAAATGGTAATTCAGAATTTCCAAAGTTTGGAAACTCTAACTTCAATAGGAGTAGAGTTCTGTAATTTTTTGTAATGTTTCATTAGTTTCCAGCACAGAACTCCCTCGAAAATTCTATAAACCACTGACAATACTCTCAATAAATTCAAATTCCATTTAGACTTTCAAATTTTCAGTTGTTCCTGAATTAGTGAAATTTCAGCTCTGTAGTGTATTTAACAATGTTTATTGGATTTCTGTAATAAGAATGACTGCTTGATTGGATCGTTTTGAGAATACTCATTGATTTGGTTTATTGGTCATTGATTTGGTTGATTATTGGCTTTTGTGGCACAAAAAAGAATTTTATTCAACTGTTTCCTAAATATTCATTAAATAAAGTGTATTCATCAACTAGAACCTGCTCATGTGTCTAAGAATTACTTTCTACACAAAAATGTCGACAACTTTCATGATAATGTCCTTACAGGCTTTATCTGCAGGCTGATTATTCATTAACCCTATAAGCACTAAGGCTGTCTTTTTCCGGCATGCATAGTCAAAATAAAAGACTGGCGTAGCTAAATTTTGAAATATATGTAGCTTTTTTCAAGAAAATAAGATTAATAAATATGTGTAGTATACAGTATTAAATTCTCATGTTTATACTGTGCATAGTATTAATTTTATGAATCATTAAACAGATATACCAAAAAACGGCTAATGCTGAAAGGGTTAAATAAAGAGCATTCATCGACTAGAATCTGCTTATATCTAAGAATTACTTTCTACATGCAAAAATGTCGACAACTTTTATAACAATATCATTACAGGCTTTATCTATACATTAAATATTCATTAAATAAAGTGCATTTGTCAACTAGAATCTGCTTAAATCTTTAAGAATTACTTTCTTCGTGCAAAAATGTCAACAACCTTCAAAACAATGTCATTACAGGCTCTATCTATAGTCTGAATAATCATTAAATAAAGTGCATTCGTTGACTAGAACCAGCTTATGACTTTAAGAATTACTTTCTGTATGCAAAAATGTTGACAACTTTTATGACAATATCATTACGAGTTCTATTCGTTAAAAAAAGTTGATTAAAAAAAAACAAAAAGTCATCGGATACACTGCACATATTCACCAATGTAATATGTTTCTCATCATTTTAATTTGAAATAATTTTAAGCATGCACAAATTGAATGATAAAAAAGTAATATAATTAAAGATAATTATTAAGTATATAATTATTTAGGTTATTAAATAAAGATAATACAAAAACGATCTTACTTTAAATTCACAATCATAAATTTCCATAACCTTCTTCATAAAATTATAAAATAATGCCATTTATTATTGTTAAAGAATTATTTATTCAATATTATCCTTTTTTTTTTTTTTTTTTTTTTTCAAAATTTAAGAAAAGCTTAACTTAAGAATTGAATAGCATTTAATATTTTCAATTACTGAACAATACACATTTTTCTTTGTTCTCTTTTGAATTAGTTTTCCCACAATTTTTTTGGACTTATAGTTTTTGAAAATACAGTGGAGCACCTTTTATATGTTTCTCATTTATACGTTTTTCGACTTCGGTCCCAAATCATTACATTGGATTCAAATGTTAAAATATTTCGTTTATAACTTTATGATTTAAACGAAGTCATTTAAACATATATAAATATTAAACAAAATACCTTATTATTCGACTTCGTGCGTTGCAGAAGAGCTCTTTTTGGACGGGGGGCCCCTTCCGTCTTCAGTGTCGTCCGCACTTCGCGGCTGGCAGTCGTAGGTTTGATGTTTTTCCTTAAGTAAGTGCCGCCATATTTCTCCCATCTCTGCCGACTCGTGGTCATTAATTGCGTCACTATGATGCGCGATCTCTATGCTTTCACGGATGTACGCGTAGGTGGAGTTGTTATAGTTTGCTATTTTCTCTACATTTTCAAAGTCGATTTCTATGTCATCTTCAAAATATTTTCTAGCCAGCGCGGTGGTACAGCGATTAAATTTAATATCGTTTTTATGTTCTTTTACCCTGGTCTTAATCTTCCTTTTGGTGACGCCTATATATTTAAGTTCTTTATTTTCTTTATTTTTTACGGGAATTTTATAGATACCTGCAGTTTCGGTGGGGGGGATCGAATCTTTATCGCTTCTTATTAATTGGTATATGTTGGGATTGGGTTTAATGGGGATATTAACGTTAAATTTATTAGCGGTGTGTTTTATTTTGTTTGAGGTGCCTTGATTATAGGGAATAGAAAAGGTGCATTTTGTGGAGGTTTTTTGGGCATCTGGAATATTGTTTAATTGTTTTAATCGTTTTCTGTACAAGTGGTTGACTAATGTTTTGGGGTATCCTGCATCGATTGTTAATTTATTGATAAATTTTAATTCTTTTCTTAATTCTTTTTCGTCTGAGCAAATTAGAATGGCACGATTAATATAGCTGCGTATGGTATTAATTTTGTATCTGTAGGGGGTTTTGCTTCTATTATTAATGATTTCGTTGCTTGCGGTAGGTTTTCTGTATACTGTGGTTTTAAATTTGTTATTATCTTTGATGATTTTGACGTCTAAGTAGTTGATTTCCCCGTTATTTTCGTGTTCAAAAGTGAATTTGATATTGTTATCTAACTTGTTTAATTGGTTTAAGATTTCGTCGCTATTGTAATTATCTTTAATGACGGCAAACACGTCGTCAACGTAACGGACCCAGAATTTAAAGCAATTAAAGAGAAATATGAAACACCCATTGCAAACACACTAATTTCAACAAGTAATCTAATTTTAAAAGAAAGCTATTTTCAATTTAATAACACTATCTACAAACAAAATATGGGCGTCCCTATGGGGTCCCCCATATCAGGCATAGTCGCAGAATATAAATTAAGACTTATGGAAAATCAAATCACCAAACTACTAGGAAATAAAATTAAATTCTGGGTCCGCTACGTTGACGATGTGTTTGCCGTCATTAAAGATAATTACAATAGCGACGAAATCTTAAACCAATTAAACAAGTTAGATAACAATATCAAATTCACTTTTGAACACGAAAATAACGGGGAAATCAACTACTTAGACGTCAAAATCATCAAAGATAATAACAAATTTAAAACCACAGTATACAGAAAACCTACCGCAAGCAACGAAATCATTAATAATAGAAGCAAAACCCCCTACAGATACAAAATTAATACCATACGCAGCTATATTAATCGTGCCATTCTAATTTGCTCAGACGAAAAAGAATTAAGAAAAGAATTAAAATTTATCAATAAATTAACAATCGATGCAGGATACCCCAAAACATTAGTCAACCACTTGTACAGAAAACGATTAAAACAATTAAACAATATTCCAGATGCCCAAAAAACCTCCACAAAATACACCTTTTCTATTCCCTATAATCAAGGCACCTCAAACAAAATAAAACACACCGCTAATAAATTTAACGTTAATATCCCCATTAAACCCAATCCCAACATATACCAATTAATAAGAAGCGATAAAGATTCGATCCCTTCCACCGAAACTGCAGGTATCTATAAAATTCCCGTAAAAAATAAAGAAAATAAAGAACTTAAATATATAGGCGTCACCAAAAGGAAGATTAAGACCAGGGTAAAAGAACATAAAAACGATATTAAATTTAATCGCTGTACCACCGCGCTGGCTAGAAAATATTTTGAAGATGACATAGAAATCGACTTTGAAAATGTAGAGAAAATAGCAAACTATAACAACTCCACCTACGCGTACATCCGTGAAAGCATAGAGATCGCGCATCATAGTGACGCAATTAATGACCACGAGTCGGCAGAGATGGGAGAAATATGGCGGCACTTACTTAAGGAAAAACATCAAACCTACGACTGCCAGCCGCGAAGTGCGGACGACACTGAAGACGGAAGGGGCCCCCCGTCCGAAAAGAGCTCTTTTGCAACGCACAAAGTCGAATAATAAGGTATTTTGTTTAATATTTATATATATTTCGTTTATATTCAAGTAAATTCTTAATTTCCCTTATACTTTTTTTTTTTTCTCCTTGTAGAATCCCAAGTTTGAGTTTCATTCCAGGATTTAAAAAAAAAAAGAAAGGTGAATGCTTTTTATGTTTTATTCTTATTTTTTTTTTTACACAATTAACGACTATATCAAAAAAGTTTATAAGGAACCAAATCTCAAAAATTTTACTGGTGAGAATCTGACATTTCATATGTTACAACCTGATATATTTAGCATACCCATGGAAATTTTGTTAGCTTCGACACTGCTCCATACCACAACATTTAAGCAGGGCAATGCACAACTTCAACTGTGTTGTTTGGACCTTCCTTGATGCAGAATATATTCGACTGTTGCTCTGGCCAGCATATTTACCTGATCTCGTATTAATGAAAATGACTGTTTAATCATTGAAAATCGACTGACATGCCACCACTCACCAGTAACTATGGTCAGTCAACTGTAGCATCATGTTGAAGCTTTATGGAGTTCCACATATCATCCAATCATTGTTCAATTCAATGCCTAGACAGATAAATACTGTTATTGCTCCCAAAGGTTGCTGTTTTATGTACTGATTTTTCAGGATATATTACTCCAAATTTAATGAAAATTTAATTGTTCTTACTACTATAATGTATGTGACCAATAAATATCATTCTGATATTTTCATTTCTTCTTAGTGTTGCATTTTGGATAGCTAGCAGTGTATAATGGTCAAAACCTTTGTATTTTTAGTCATTATGGAAATAATTTTTGTAGATATCTCCAAAACAGAAAGTCACAGAAAGACAAAAAAGGGAGGTGCACAACTACATGTTATTACAAACTTATATATCAGTTTGCAACATTCTACATCCAATTGTTTTTCAGTTATGTAAGACACAGACATACATACAGACTTGCCAAGTTTCCAAAATGAAAAAGCCTGAGACATTTTGCAGATTACTTTATCGACATACCGGCATTTTTATCTTCAGATACATGACTTATGCATTAACAATTCCTCATATAAATTGTTCTTTGCTAAAAGTTTAATAATTTGAGGCTGAAATACTGCCAGAATGGTACAGTAAAATGATTATTTAAAAATAAATTATCTGCTTTTCTGAAATGTAAGTGTGGAACACTATTTATGTAGCATATCTGATAAATAAGAAATTATTTGAAAACAAGAAAATCATCAGAAAAATGTTAGCTAATTATCAAACATATTTTTCTGGAAACTGGAACCTGAGATCATGTATATATATGTGTATCAGAGAGAATTACAAAAAAAAAATTTCCATATTTATTTTTTATTGCTTTTATGAAATATATATATATATATATAATGTCGTTGCAAAAGTTTGTGTGGACGCGGATCATTTTATTGCCTCCAAAGACGAGAGCTTCTATCGCCGTGGTATACATTTGTTACCCGAAAAATGGGCAAATGTTGTAGAAAGTAATGGAGAGTATTTTGATTAAAAACTGTCATTTGATTCGATGTATTTTTATGAAATGAAGCAATAAAAAACCACACGAATTTATGCAAAGACCTAATATATATATATATATATATATATATATGCCAATATTTGTGTTTATATTTTTGTTAGCTTTACTTTTTTTATTTTTTTATGATAATTTGTAAGAGCATTTATAAACAAAAATGAATTTAAAAATAGAAATTATTTCAGAACACTTTAAGTTAAGAATTTAGATAGTGGATTATATAATCAGTTTTGTTTAAAAATTATGCTTATTAAAATAAGCTTAATATTTTAATTAACTTTTTTTTTTTTTTTTTTTAAACACTGCTATAATATCTAGAGGTAGATTAATAGGCTAAACTTTACGAACCTGAGCAGTAGCTTAGATTAATATTCTTTCTTCAATACTTAAAAAAAAAAAATGTTTAAGAAAGAATAGATGAACCATTTCTGCATGATTCATGATCACTCTATTATAACTGTAGCTTCATCCTGCCACAGCCATATTTATTGGCAATTTCGCTGGCCAGAATTTTTTTTCTAATAGCAGTGCCATGTATTCAGATAAAGTAATTGGCAAGTTGATTTAAAAGAATATGTCCTAAAAAATGATTATGATCAAGATCATATAACGAAAGAGTTATCGATGTCCTGGAAAAATTGACCAATATTCTGGTATTTTTCGACAGCTTGTAAAGCAGTTGTTGTATATCTCGAGATGTGTTTTGTAATATCTTCTCCTTTATGTAAAATGGAAAAATCAGTGCAATGTATGATGCAAAATGCGTAATATTTTCCTTATCTGGGAGATAATATGAGTAAATTCCTCTGCATATGATTCAATAAAAATGGTTCCATATTTTTTCTTTTTAAATCGCAATTTACAGATTTGGCAGCCTCAAAAGGCCGATGTCGCTATCTCAAGTCCATTGCTTTAAAAAATATATAAATTATTAATGTCAGAAAATATTAAATACTTTAATAACTATCCTGGTAAAAAAAAAAAAAAAAAAAAAAAAATACATATATTAATTTGCAAAAACAAGAATTAAAACTCGCTTAGGATGAAAAATATATAGCAAGCACGCTACACGCGACACAAGTAATGTAAACAAAACACAAATCGAACCGAGCTCTCCAGTGTTGCTAATTCTACAGAAGAAAAGTCTCCACATAAACATTTTTTCCCTTCCAAAATGCTAAATGGAAACTACTTTAGCCTTTCACCAAACAACACGTTTTTATTCATTTCCGGTCGAGTTGCACTTCTGAATGCGCAGAAAAGTGCATGGCTGAAAAAGAGGAAGCGGAGCGGTTCTTCAAATTCGTCATCTGCTACATGGAATGAAAATGAAATTTGCGGATTGCGATCGGAAAAAGCTGGAGATTTTCGATAGGAATCCGGAAACCAAAATAAAGTACAAAAATCCAGAGTCTCCGGCCAAAATCCAGAGACTCGGCAAGTCTGTATACATACATATGCACATACAGACATCAAGAAAAATCATGTAAAGTTGTGGATATCTCTAAAACAGAAGCTCATGTCAAGACCAAACTTGCAGGTGTACAACTAGACGTCATGACAGTCACAAATACCTGGAGATCCAAAAGTTACAGAAAAAATAAAAAATATATTATTCAAAAAGTACTGACTATAGCTCTATGCAGTTTCCACTAAAATGAACAGAAAAGCATGGGATTTTTATATTTATATAAGAAAAAATATTTATTACATTTTTGATCAGCATATTATGCTCTATTCACAGTATCCTCTCACATTTTATTTTAAACAGATACGCCTGATAAAACAGTGCCATATTGCAAATACTGAAGCTAATTTTAAGAGAATTTCCAATGTGCAATGTCTGATGGTCATTCTAATGAATGAAGGATATCACACTGAGCATTTATTGTCTTAGTTACTGTTAGCTGGTGTGAAGTAGATCCAAGGCTAAGTGAATTAGCAGAGGAGCTACTCTAGACATAAACACAAGCTAAACAACATTTAAAGCTAATTAAATGAATTAAAAAAATGGAAGCTAGAATAAGTAAATATGCTGAAAGATAAACATGTAAAAATGTATAAATGATGACCATAGAAGTTTTAATTTAATTTGTATTTTATTTGAAACAATAAATTCAACATAAGTTTTAATATAAATTTATAACAATAAGATAATTTAAGTAGACAAATATTTTTATGAGTATATATAGGAAATTAGCATAACAAACATACCAAAGCAGATGCTGGATGACAAAAAGAATGGATAAGACAAGATACTTGGTTAAAACGGTCTCTCATGTTGATTGCCGAAAAAATTAATGAGCTTCCTTGAAACGATTGACGTGGCTTGAAAGGAGACACGACATTTTTTGATTGTCACTGTTGCAGCATCAACAAACATATATTCTCTATTAAACTTTTAAATTATATTTAATTTCCGCATTGAACCCATAAAAGATTAATATGAACTATAACTAACGAAAAAAAGAAATTTTTATTTGAATATAAAAAAATAAACGCCACTTATTACGGCGATATCTCATGAAGCCGAAAGTCGGCGAAAATGAACAGAGGCAAGGGGCAACACCCACTACTCTTGCCGTCTGCTATTTATAACTCAGCGGGAGAAACGAAGTGATATTCCCGGCATACGTCAAGGCACGTGCCGAAGTCGCGCACGCGTAGTTTTTGGCTATCGTTCTTCTTAGATGTTTTATGCAAATTTTTTAATCGCGGCTCACTCGGAATTGACAGTAGGTTTGATATTGTTTACGTTCGCGTTTGAAAAATTAAGATGGATGATTTAAATTTAAAAGCTACTTAATATAAATTTTTATTGAACGATATATTTATTTCCTGGTATGAAGAATATATATTAAATGAAAAAAAATAGGATCTTATAAGAATGTTTAATTTTTTTTCAACTAATTTTTTTTTTCCTTAAACTTTATTTTAACAGTGATTAAAGTTTAATATATTTAATTAGCATAACGATAAGAAAAAAACAGCAAACTATAGGTTTACTATTAACAGTTACATTATTGGTGTATTGTGCCACTATAAACAAAGAATTTTACAATTAAAATGGTACCTGATTAAAAAAATTTAAACCAGTTTGCAAGCAAATTTTTTGTTACCTAAAAAAATCCCATGTCTTTCTGTGCATTTTGGTGAAAACCACCTCCAGTCAATACTTTATATATATATATATATATATATATATATATATATATATATATATTTTTTTTTTTTTTTTTTTTTTTCTGTGACTTATGGATCACCCAGTATAAATCTGCAACATTATTCTATGATCATTTGTTTTTGAGTTATTTGAGATACAAAATACATTTCGCAAATCAGGATGCATAAGTGTTTATTATAGTGATTTTTTCCTTTGTGTTCTCGATTAATATCGCTACTGTGTGTTCTAGATTGACAATCTCAAGTGGATTCGTTCCTAGCTTAGTTATGATAGCCGCCCTATTATTTGGCGTCCTGAATGCCTGCCAGCCCAATCCCAGGCCCGAGATTTTCCCAGTGTGTTTATTTTCGTGAAAGTCCTGAATTAAAGCTATGTTGATTTTTTGCTGTGCGAGGTAGCCAAATAAGTCTCTTGTAGCGTCTTTGCTAGAATGAAGGTTTATCTGAATTATATTGATAGCGCATGGTCCCTTTGTGTTGTTACTGTTCTGTTGTGGCTATGTGTTGTGTTTGTTTATTACATTTTCACCGTCCATAATTTCTTCTTGCATAACTTTGCCTTGGTCGGCCTTGATTTATTCTTACTGGCTGGTTTCTTCATGTGGAATTTTGTCTGCTTGTTACCCACTGATACCCGTCTTCTTCCTTCTTTAGCTGGTCGTAGTTAATCAGCGGTCTTCCGCCTTCTGTTGAGTAAGAAATCGATGTGTTCCCTGTGATGACATCATCATAAGCAGGTGTTAGCTCCGTCTTGCCATCTTCTACTTCCGCTTTCCGGATTACCAGTATTTGTCTGTATATGTAGCAATGACCAGAATATGCCGTGTGGTCTGTGGCTAGCCTTGGTTTGTTTCTGTACACATTCTCATTGTTATAAAGTGAGCAAGGGAAGCAGCCAGTCCTGTCAGATGAACAATCTGCCGTTCTATGCCTCCCGGCGCACCGCGCACAGCGGGTATCTGATGTCAAAATATTTTGTGTGTCTTCCATGTTTTTTTTTTTTTTTTTTTTGATAGTTTTATAATTTTTATATAAAGAAATTGTCAGGCAAAAATAGCAAAATAAAGTTTTAGGCTTGGTTAACATAGCAAAATAAAGTTTAGGCTGTTGCATAAAAAGCATTGTTTACATATGGAAAAATTGTCTTTTTATTATGCATAAAGTTGGATAAGCATACTATAATTAATGTTTAAAACTCTATTACTCACCTTTTAATACAGAGCTTATTTTTCGGAGGTATTGTTTACGTTTCTCCAGGAGAGCATGATCAACAGAAGTTCGTATTTACCGGCATCCACGCAACACTTGCAAATTTTACTTGCCTATCTGTAGTAGTATCTATCGCCGCTAATAGATGGCGTCGCGTTCGGCTGTTACCACGAATTTTCATTGGCCAGGTGTTGAGATCCACCAGGCACTATTTATAGACAAGGAGGTGAACTTCTCTGTGCATCAGTTTCCCTGTTTTATTTTGTTTTGAGTGCAGCATTGTGATGGTCGATGGCTCTTAGTATGTTTTTTAGATGTCGTGAGTTTTAAAATGCCGTGACGCCGCTGAATTAATGAATGTTTTTTGCTTCTCCGTTACCTCTTCTCTTCAGGGCTCTGGTGGTATGTGTTGTCCTAAAAACCTTTTTTCATATCATTTTTCAAAGTTTAAAAACGTTTATATTGCCTATTAATTATGAGGAGAGCTTATTTTTCGTTTTAAATGAATAGCGTTTAGTGCTATGTATAAGTTAAGTTTAATTTGAAAAATATAAAGAATACAATGTATTGTTTAGTATAATATTTAAGGATGAGTTTTATTAAAATAACTTTACTTAAAGATATAACTTACCTTTATCCTTTATTCAAGCAAATAACTTATCTTTTTCTATTTTTAAATACATTTGATATTATACTTCTTTATTTAATTCATATAGGATAAAATTATAATCTTTGTTTACATTCTTTGAACACATCGTTCAGGCCAGTTGAATTCCAATATGGCGATACTTACTTTTGTGGCCCATAGATGGCGTACGTATTCAGCGTCGTCCGTTGTCACGGTAACGGATTACGTACGATGGGCGTGTTTTTGGATCGCCTGGAAGGGAGAAATGTGTAGCCTGGTGATTGGCTGTTCTGGAATCCGGTGATAATTGTATATAAGGATGTCTTACATAGGTTTATTCTCTCTTGCTTATAATTTTCGTTTGTAATTACGATGATTTGAAAAATTTAAATACGTTTTCAACTATTTTTTAGTTTGCCTCAAAGTATGAGGGCATGTTTCTGTTTAATTAAGTTGCAGTATATATATTAATGTTATTTGAAGGCCAGCATCCTTTTTGTGCTAATGCTGAGCAATGAAAGCATTAATTCTACTTATAAGCAGTTAGTTTTTGGCAAATAGTTTTTCCCTCATGGCAAGTTTTTCTAACTATCACTAGCAAAGTCTATATTTTCTGTTAAGTTTTAAATTTTTGTTAAGTTTGAAACTTCTTGTTAAGTTTGAATAAATATTGTTATGGATGTTAAACTCTGTTTTATTTAAAAACTGCACACTATGCCTTGTTACATAAAAGTATGAGCCAAATATTCCACTGCAATCTCTGGATATATTTTTTAACATGTTAAGACAGTTAAACTTAGTCTTCATGAGAACATAGGTTATGGGCATGTCATTTGGCCTTACCTTGTTTACAGTTTAGATGTGCAGTATATTTTTACAATGGCTATGAGTTTAACTCCTTCTATTGAAAAATTAAATGCTAGTAATTATATTACTTGGCAGAAAGATATTCGTTTTATTCTTATAAGGATAACTGCTGGGAATTGGTTGCTAAAAGAGAAACTTTGCCAGAGGATGATGGAAAACCGGAAACTACTAAGCTTATTACAGATTTTAAGCATAGGTCAAGACTTGCACTGTCTACTATATATTTGCATATATCTCCTGAAGTTCGATGTATTATAGAAAATTGTAATGACCCGGTTGAAGCATGGGAGGCTTTAAAGAAAAATTTCTTGTCAGATTCACGTGCAAGACATATTCAATTATTTACGGAATTTGTTAAATGTGACATGCTACAAAATGAGTCTGTAACTGCCTATGTAAATAGATTGAGTCGTACAATTGAGTTGTTGAGAGAAATGGGTCGTCCAATGGAAGACATATATTGTTGCTATCAGCTTCTACGACATCTCCCGAAGAAGTTTAATTCTGTGGTTCAAGATATGATGCGATGGAAGTCAGATGAGTTCAAGTTCACTACTTTGGTGTCCGAATTAACGTCTGAGGAAATCCGTTTGCAGTTACAGAAAGATGATGAGCAGCTGGTAGAAGTTCAAAATATTCAATATAAAGGTAAACAAAAGTTTTATAAACCTTTATTATGTTTCAATTGTAATAAACCAGGTCACTTTAAGAAAGACTGTTTAAATAAGAACTTTAATGCAAATTTTAATAGAAATTCTAATGTTAAATCAAATGTAAATCCTAAGTTTAAATCTAAAAATGTTAAATCCCAAAGGAAGATTGCTTGCTCTGTCAATTCGGTCAATGAACCTTCATATTATATTGCACAGGTTAATTTTAGTGATGTTGGTGGCGATAATCTTTGGATTTTTGATACGGCCGCGAGTCATCACTGTTGTCGCAATAAAAACCTGTTTTCTGAATATTGTCCTGTAGAAGGTGAAAATTTGAAGGTGGCCATTGATGGAGTAAGTTTTCCGATTGTTGGGAAAGGTGTAGTTAAATTGAAATTTGGTAATAATGATGTATATCTTAAAGATGTTTTGTTTTCCCCTGAATTGAGGAAAAATTTAATTTCTGGTGCAAAATTGGACTTTAATGGTGCCAAGTTCACTGGAGGTGGTGGTAGAGTAAATGTTTTCGACAAGTTTGATAAACCTCTTTTTTATGCCAAACTTAAAAATGGTCTTTACTATGCCTATGCCAAGTGTTTAAAAGTGAATGGGGGGCTACCTGATGAACCTGTTGTAGCTAATTTAACTGACTTAGAGGACTGGCATTCTCGTTTCGCTCATATTAGTCCGGAACTTATAGTCAAAACTAGTAAGCACAATGGTGTGAAAGGGCTACCTAAGCTTAAATTTAAAAAGTTTTCGTGTGAACCTTGTCGGGTAAGTAAACAAAATCGTGTTTCTTTTAAGTCGGTTGATTCTGTTCATGGCATTAAATCACCCTTGGAGAAAGTGTACATGGACGTTTGGGGTCCAATTCCAATTTTGGGAAAAAGGGGGGAAAAATTTTTTCTTTCGATAATTGATGGTTTTTCACGTAAAGTGACTTTATACCCAATGAAGGATAAGTCACAGGTGTTTAGTATTTTTGAAAGGCACATTGCCAGAGCTGAGCTTAGTCTTGGAAAGAAGTTGAAAACTATTAGGACAGATAATGGTTCTGAGTTTGAGAACGAGAGCTTCCGTGACTTTTGCAATAAAAGGGGGGTTGCTCACGAGCTAACAAACACCTATACACCAGAAGAAAATGGTGTTTGTGAGAGGCTCAATCAAACAGTTCTAAATTGTACTCGTGCTATTCTGTCCGATAGTGGACTTCCTTTTTCTTTTTGGCCAGAGGCTGTGCTTTATTTTAGTTACACTTGGAATCGTGTGATTCATAAAAACCAGGAAAAAACTCCTCTTGAACTTTATACTGGAAGAAAACCTTCGGTTAGACACCTGAAGCCTTTTGGTTTAGTAGTGTATGTCGGAGTCCCTAAACAGAGACGCGACCACAAACTTATGTCAAAGGCAAAAAAGGGAGTAATCGTCGGTTACGCTCTTCGTACAAAAGGATATAGAGTCTGGATAGAAAATGAGGATAGGGTCGTCGAGACTGTAAATTTAACTTTCTCCGATCGTATTTTTAATCAGCACAGTGGGGCGGTGATGGGCCCTTCGTTGGAAGAGTTGGGTCAGTCTCCAAATAGTCCGGTTGATTGTGGTGGTTCCGATCCCGTAGACATTGTGTTTGGAGGGGGGCCTGATGATTCCGACGGGGAGTCTATCGCTGAACTACCTGATACTAATGACTCTTGTTCTAAAATTGTTTGGAGGAGAAAGCCAGTACCGAGACCTCATGGTGATAGGACAGATATATATTATTACCCTAACGATAAAACTACTAGGTTGAGATCTTTAAATGAGGTTAAGAGTTATTGTGAACGTAATAATATTGTTTTCGAACCTTCCTTGTTTGATTTCTCTGGTAGTAATAAATTTGAAGGGGTGGTTAATTCAAATGATCCTGTTTCTAACCATGTTAAAAAGGAAACCTGACTAGAACTTTCTGTACCTAGAACTTATAAACAAGCTATGAAGTCACCTCAAAATTCTGAATGGGTTAAAGCTATGGATGAGGAAATTTCAAATATGAGTCAGCGTAAAGTATGGCATTTAGTCCCTTTACCTGATGGGAAATCTTTACTAGGTAACAGATGGGTTTATACCATTAAAAAGGATGAGAGTGGGAATATAGCTAGGTTTAAAGCTAGGCTCGTCGCTCAGGGGTACTACCAAATTCGGGGGGATACCTACGACGAAACATTCTCTCCAGTGGTAAATTTTTCTGTTATTCGTTTTTTCTTTTCCCTTTTAGTTTCCTGTCTTAAGTGGCAAAACATTCAGTGTGACATTAAATGTGCATATTTATACGCTCCTCTTAAAGAAGAGATTTATATGTCACAACCGCTTGGTTATATTGTTCCTGGTGAGGAAAATTTAGTTTGCAAATTAGACCGTGCTCTGTATGGTTTACATCAGAGTGGTCGTTTGTGGTTTTTCGAATTAAATAAGGTTCTTTTAAGTTTAGGTTTTCTTAAGTTTAACTGGTGTAATTGTTCATATTATTTTGAGGACTTTATAGTTTTATTAGTCTATGTCGACGACATAGTTATTTTTGGAAAAACTCGGGCTCAAATTGATTCCATAATTGAACTTTTGGGGGGAAAATTTGATCTTAAAATTTTGGGTAAAACGAAGAAATTATTGGGTGTTGAGTTTAGCTATGATAACGATGCTGTTCAAATTTATCAGGCATTGTACATAGATGAAGTTTATAAAAGGTTTAACTCATTTAAAATACCATATACTTCTTTACCTATTATAAAAGGGTTAAAATATTCAAAAAGGGATTGTCCAAGCAATAAGGCTGAAATGGAAGAAGTCGCAAGATTACCATATAGGAATATCTTGGGTTGCCTTTCATTTTTAGCTAGTAGGACTAGACCAGATATAGCCTATGCTGTGAATATTTTTAGCCAGTTTCAAAATTCTCCAGGTTTAACCCATTGGAATGGTTTGCTTAAATTACTTGGTTACGTTTCGGGTACCAAGAATTTAAAATTAAATTTAAATTGTAAAAATTCTAGTTTAGTCGCTTTCTCTGATGCTGATTTTGCTATGAACAGAGACGACTTTATTTCAATGGGGGGTCAAATAATATTTTTAGATAATAGTCCAATTTCATGGCGAACTTTTAAGGAAAAAGGGGTAAGTCTTTCCACAATGGAAAGTGAATTTGTTTCAATGTGTGAATGTGTGAAAGAACTTATGTGGTTCAATCGTATTTTGGAGGATTGTATTGAATTTAATTTAATCTCCGAAAAATACTCTTTACCAACCCTTTTTGCCGATAATATGTCAGCTATTGAATTTACGAAATCGCCTATAGAGAATAATAGGTCGAAGCACATAAATGTGAAATTATTCTTTATTCGCGAGTGGCTTTTTGAAGATAAATTTGAATTAAAATATGTTAAATCTAAATCTAACTTGGCGGATCCCTTTACAAAGCCACTTACTAAAAGTGACCTGCTTAATTTTGTAAATAAAATATTTGTATAGTAAATTTGTAAGGAAAAAAATATCTAAGTTTCATATATATAGTAAAAATTGTAATTTATAAAGTATAAATTTTGGATATGTATCCTTATTTGAAGTTTTTGAGGTGCAGAATATTTTGGGTGTTTTCTTCTGATCTTCATTGCTTTGTCATTGTAAAAGTTTTTTTTTTACTTAGGATGAGTGTAAACGTGGCCACGAATGTTTGAGTTATGTGATTGTTATAATTGTTTAACTAATCTTTTATTGTTTTCAGTAATGAGGTGATGAAGATAACAAAATTTCTTAATGCATCATTTTTGATATATTATTAATATATATTCTTTTTCTATCTTTATAGTAGATTTATTCAGTGTTTTAGATGAACTGTTCTGTTATGGTGGACTTTGGCAGGTATTGATGGATTGCCTCTGTATAAGAAGATTAATGTGATATTGTTATACTGTTTTTTTTTATATTTTTTTATCTTTTGTTAATGCTAGTGATGGTTAATGTTTCAAAATGATATGATGGGGGGCATTGTTGTCCTAAAAACCTTTTTTCATATCATTTTTCAAAGTTTAAAAACGTTTATATTGCCTATTAATTATGAGGAGAGCTTATTTTTCGTTTTAAATGAATAGCGTTTAGTGCTATGTATAAGTTAAGTTTAATTTGAAAAATATAAAGAATACAATGTATTGTTTAGTATAATATTTAAGGATGAGTTTTATTAAAATAACTTTACTTAAAGATATAACTTACCTTTATCCTTTATTCAAGCAAATAACTTATCTTTTTCTATTTTTAAATACATTTGATATTATACTTCTTTATTTAATTCATATAGGATAAAATTATAATCTTTGTTTACATTCTTTGAACACATCGTTCAGGCCAGTTGAATTCCAATATGGCGATACTTACTTTTGTGGCCCATAGATGGCGTACGTATTCAGCGTCGTCCGTTGTCACGGTAACGGATTACGTACGATGGGCGTGTTTTTGGATCGCCTGGAAGGGAGAAATGTGTAGCCTGGTGATTGGCTGTTCTGGAATCCGGTGATAATTGTATATAAGGATGTCTTACATAGGTTTATTCTCTCTTGCTTATAATTTTCGTTTGTAATTACGATGATTTGAAAAATTTAAATACGTTTTCAACTATTTTTTAGTTTGCCTCAAAGTATGAGGGCATGTTTCTGTTTAATTAAGTTGCAGTATATATATTAATGTTATTTGAAGGCCAGCATCCTTTTTGTGCTAATGCTGAGCAATGAAAGCATTAATTCTACTTATAAGCAGTTAGTTTTTGGCAAATAGTTTTTCCCTCATGGCAAGTTTTTCTAACTATCACTAGCAAAGTCTATATTTTCTGTTAAGTTTTAAATTTTTGTTAAGTTTGAAACTTCTTGTTAAGTTTGAATAAATATTGTTATGGATGTTAAACTCTGTTTTATTTAAAAACTGCACACTATGCCTTGTTACATAAAAGTATGAGCCAAATATTCCACTGCAATCTCTGGATATATTTTTTAACATGTTAAGACAGTTAAACTTAGTCTTCATGAGAACAGTATGTTAGTCAGTATGTTTTTAGTGAACTGGCAGTCATCGTTGTCTGTTTATGTGAGTAACGTTTCTTATTCTTCCATAGTAATTTGAGTAATGGCGAATTATGTTGTGTTGTTTGTTAGCTATTAGGCTGACATCGTTTTCTGGTTATACATAATGTTACGTTTGAAAGCATGTTACTGTTAAAACTTACTGAATTTTATCGTTGTTAATATCTTTGAATTATATTGCCATTGGTTATGTCGTTAAGTTTGACACTTTTTTATATATAGTCTGTTAAAGTTGGAACTATGGCAGTTGATGTTCTATTAAGTTTAAGATGGTTTAATGTGGATAATTTTTCTATTAAGCTTGAGATAATTATACCTGTTGGGTTTTTGTTAAGTTTAAGATAATTTAATTAAAAGTTGAAATTAAATAGATTTATAGCAGTTGGTTTGAATGTTTTTGTTAAGTTTTGTTGAAATTAAATCTACAGATGTTAAAATTAAGTTTTGTTATTGTTAAAGTTTAAATGATTGTTGAAAGTTTTTTTTTGGTGTTTGAAGTTTTATAAAGATTGCTGGTCAATTTTTATTTTGGTTGCCTAATGATAGATACAAGACATAATTAAGTTAATAATAACATTGTTGAAATTGTTTACTAATTGTTGAATTTATGGAATTTAATAAAAGTTGTTAGTTTTTTTAAAAAACTGTTCTCTTTATTTCATGACAAAGTTATATCACTTTTTAAACACTTTAGCTGTCAATTTTCCAGTAGTTTTTGCTGTGTATTCTATTTGCTCTGCAAATTAGTCTTAAGTAAAATTTGTTTATTCAAATTTGCTAACAATATCCCACCAACACGATTGCGCCATGTGGTCATAGCCCTAGCAGTTGTTACAATACTTCCTTATACTTTGTATAAGGAGGTAAAAAGAAGAGTCGTTATTGATTACTGTACTATTTCTTTACATACTACTTACTACATGGTATTACAGATAAAATGGAAACAGATAGCAGATTTAACTTCTATGAAGGTGGGCATTAGTGGCAAACTTTGTGACTTGGTGCCAAAAAAGGCATTTTGGCACCCAAATTTGGCAAAATGTAGAAGTTTAGGGTTGCCAAAATTCGGAAGCTACAACTTCAATAAAAGCTGAATTCTACAATTTTCCAGCATAATCCATTTGTTTCTGGAGCAGAACTACCTTGAAAATTCTATAAATCACTAAGAGAAGACTCTAGATGAGTTCAATTTTCAGTTCGAACAGCGAGCTGAGTATAAGTCTCAAAGAGACTGAGCTTTAAGCATTTGATCATTGTTCCTGAATTACTAAAATTCCTGTTGTGTGGTGTATTTAAGGTTATTTACTTAATTTGTGGTACAAATGACTGTTTTTTTTTTGGTTTATTTTGAGACTGTTCATTGATTATTGACTTTTGGGGAATGAATAGCAGTTTTATTCGATTTATTCTAGAATACTCAATTAAACAAAGCACCTTTGTTAGCTAGAGCCTGCATATATCTTTACGAATTACTTTCTACATGCAAGAATATTAACAACTTTTGTAATAATATAAATGCAAACACTATCTCATTAGCTTCTGTAGAAATTTGTATGATCTTAGGTCATACATATTAGCCAAAACTTTTGTACTTTTGGTCATCATAGATATCTTCAAAACAAAAAGGCAGAAAAAGACCTAAAAAGGAGGTGCACATCTAGATGTTATTACAAACCTACATATGAATTTGAAACTTTTTATATCCAATCATTTTTTAATTATGTGAGAATATACATACATACAAATGTCCCGAAAAATCGTGCAAAATTGTGTAAATTCATAGACATCACAAATGTAAGAGTTCATGTTAAGACCAAAATATATAGTGTACAACTAGATGTCATGACAGGCGCAAATATAAATTTGCAGTATTCTATGACCATTCTTTTTTGAGCTATATGAGATACAAAATCCATTTGCCAAATCGGTTACACAATGCCTCCTTATACTTTGTATACGTAAGTAAAAAATGGGAAGGGGGTTATTTAATGAATTTTCAAATTATATGGCCCCTTCAAAATTAATTATGTGGCATGTGAAAAATCCCTTATAAAGTTTCAACTCTGGAAAATACCTAAAATCTAGTTTGTTCTTTTGCTGACAATTTGCTTAATTTTAACTCTATTCAAATGAACTTTTGACAAAAGTTGCCCCATATATCTAGCTTTTAACCTATGTAATAAAAATGTTTCTATCTTTCGTGCAGGTGCAGTAAAAACGTTTTTCATAAAAAAGCTCATATTTCAAGAGATATTTAAGATATTTGTATTCTGATTGCAGAATATTGTTTCAAAAGTATTTTTTCAATTTATGTGGAAGTAGGAATAATTTTCATTTAAAACTCTGCATATTATAAATAAAAAACATGCTGATTTTTTTTTTGAGTTCTCAAATAAATGCTTATATCTCTGTTATTTAACCATGCTATCGCCACACAATTTGTACTGGATCTATATTAACATATCCTAAAGTTACAGATCATTTTGTTCATTTAATGATACAGGATGATCACAAACATTATTGATTTTACTCAATTTGTTACCGGCCTCCTAACAGTGGCGTTGCCAGAAAAAAAATCAGGAGGGGGGGGCACAACCTGGAAAAATATTTTTTTTTAAATAAAATTCTGATAGCATAGTTTTAAATTTAAAGAAAAAATGCTTAGTAGAATTTTCCTTGCCCCATTCTGCCGACGCTCATGCCTCCTAAATGTTGTCCTAAACAATTCTTCACTGAAAAATATGAGGAAGACCAAGTTCTTTAATTATCCAATGTTTGAAAGCATTTCATCAAGAGATAAGTTTTTAAATTGAAAAAAAAAAAAAAAATGATCGTTTGCAAATCTTGTTAAACTTTTGAGCAGGAGTGTATGATGGAGAACTAAAAATAATAATTTTCCTGGCATATTAACACTTTTCAGAAATTTATCCAAATTTTAATTTACAATTTAATTATCTTTTATAAATAAATTCAGTTGAAAGAAAGATTTTTTATTATATTATTATAAAATGAAGCAGTAGATTTTACTTTATGTAAAATTTGTTGTGTAGCAGCTAAAAAAAAAAAAAAAAAAAAAAAAAAAAAATGTAGACTTTTTGTTTATGATAAAGCTACAAATTATAATTTTTTTAATTGATTCCAGATGTGATATTTCCTGTATTTCAGAACCCTTAAATATAATGCTCCTGAGAATTTTTTTATGTACCACAAATGACCTTACGATATTTACGCATGGTAGTAAAATGTTAGAAATTAATTTGGGGCTCAAAGGCTCCGGTGGTCATTTGTAATAGCACGAGTAAATACACTTATTACTGGTGCAGATTGTTTGAACAATTATGGAATTCTTAAAGATTTGAAAAATAAAACTTTAATTGATTTGAATACTACTTTACATACAAGAGGGTAATTGAGTGGTAAAGTAGCAAACCAATTATCCAGCAGAATGATTTAGACAAGACAATTCTGGATAACTGGTTGCTCACCAAAGCAACCCTCATTAATTACTTTTAGAATGCATATGATTCTGATTTAAAATAAATATTTTAAATTGAAAATTAATTAATTTTTTAATTAATAAAATGTAAATATTTAATCAAACTGAAAAAAATTTAAAAAATAAAAGTTTTAAAATAATTTTCAATCAAGATACATTATTAATGAGAATTTGAAATGTATAAAAAAAAAAAAATCTTTGAAACTTGTTAACTTTACATAAAATCTGCTCAAATCCAAATGCTTTTAACCACGATCAGCCAATGATTATAAAACATTAAATATTAATTACTAAGGAAAATTAAGATCTGACTTTACAGGATTTTCTTTTTATTTCTTATAAAAATTCATGTTTTTTATATCCATGAAAGTATAAAATATTCATATATTTTTAAAGATAACGTGACTTTATTTATCACCCCCTCTCAAGAAAAATAAATAAATAAAACAGTAATAAAATAAACAAATTCAGTACAGGTCCAATTATCCCTCCAGAATCCGTTTTACCCAACCATTTCCAGATAAATTAAAATTGCTGTTTTATGATACTGTGTAGTGGTGTCATCTATTGATATTTTCCAAAACAAAAAACTATCTGTGCAATTTACATGATAATAGGGCTATAGGAATAAAAATATGTTATGACAGATAATTATGAATTATATTTACATTTAAAATCCACATAATGGAGAAGAAAATACAGAAGAAAAGAATTTTTAAAAGTATGGAAAAACTAATAATAAGGCAAAAGGAACAAAAAAAAAAAAAAAAAAAAAAAAAATCATGAGATCAATGATTTTGCTGCTAATCACAGGGTGGTTAAGATTAGAAGTTTTCCAAATTCCCTGACTTTTCCATAATTTTTTTTTTTTTCACTGCTGTTTATTTCCCATAAAATTAGCAAATAATTTAGCAATTTACAATTACAAACTTAAATATGGCTTATTTCCATCAAGTTTGTCGAAATTCCCTGACTATTCTACGACTTTTCCAGACTTACTTAAATTCTCTGACTAGTGACCACCCTGAATTAATAAAATTTATGTTTAATTTCAATTAATTACAGTAAAAGGCTGTTCCATTAATTGATACAACTTGTTATTTTTTAGTACTGATATCCAAAGTACACCACACAAAAAAATTTAATTTCTTTCTGAACATACATCATGTGAGGGAAATATTGTAACCATGAAAAAATTTGATTAGGAGATTTTCATTGATCTATACGTTTTAAAGTCTCCTGAGTTCATTTTTGCTAATTTTATGGAGATGTTTGCATGTGTCATAATACTGGAATGAAAGTTGAATATGTATTTATTGAATTCACATCCAATTCCAAACACTTAATACTTTATTTACACACACAGACATAAAAATATATTCGAACACAAAACGAAAACATATTGAGTGTTGCCATGTACAAGTTACAAATTATTTAATGATGCCATTACATTGAAATATACAATAATTCTCCCATGCTTAAAAAATTTCTAATGTAATAATTTAAACAGGAAGGAGGTCTATGTTGTCGAGTTGATCTACGAAGTTGAACTTAGGCATCATTCAGCATTGGTCTATTCTGGTCATCAAGATTGCATTGGATATCAGGTTGACGTGGTGGTTCTATCAATATCAGTTCCATCAAAGAAGGTTGTACTGGTCCTAGCTGGTGATTTGAATTCTGGTCATCGTCGAGTCTTGGGTCAGGTGCAAACGAAAAAGTCTTTTTCTCTGGAATATCAGTTTTCCTAAACTGCTTTATATGTCTCTTAAATGTATATCTATCATCTAGCTTTACTTGATAGTGCAATTTTCCATATTTTTGAATAACTGTGCCTAGTTTTCATACTTCTTCGTTTTCTATAAAACATCGGGCTTGTACTCATCCTCCCATGCTTAAAGGCCCTCTTCACTCACCGCTGCCGGAAGCCGAAGCTAATGTTATTCTATAGGAAATTTTTCTTTACAAATAACTTATTAACTAATACATATTTTTAAATTCTGCTTTCACATTCTGAAAATTCCTAGCTGTTAAATTGACGGACCTTTTTTAAAAAATTATTTTTTCAATTTTTTCAATTTAGTTTTGAAGCTGAAAACTACGAATTTTCAATATGTGAAATTTTTTCATTTTGCAATTTCAAAATAAAATATTAAAAATTAAAAAAATACATTTAAAAAAAAGTCCGTCAATTTAACAGTTGGGAATTTTCTGAATGTGAAAACAGAATTTAAAAATATGTATTAGTTAATAAGTTATTTGTAAAGAAAATTTCCCCATAGAATAACATTGGCTCGGGCTTCTGGCAACGGTAAGTGAAGAGGGCCGTTAATTGTCTGGATTTGAGGATGTGGTCAATATTGAAGTCATTTTTCATGGGTTGAATTGCATCCAGTTGAATTCGGATATTGCAATGTAGGTACAAAGAATTTCTTGTATTTTAGCATGAACAGGCAATGGTTTGTTGAACATTGCTTTACGTCGATTTTTTAATGTTTGAATATAGCATTCTGCTAATCCAGCCAGATGTCTTGGAGAAAAATTTTAGGAAAATTCCAGTTTTAGAGCAATATATTTTAAACTCTTCACTAATAAAAATAGATGCATTATCCAACACCATTACACGTGGGTATTTGTGAATTGAGAAAATATCAGTCAACAATTTGACTGTAGAGCTGGAAATTGGAGCATTTTTACAGATTTTTATTTCAGCCCATTTCAATTTAGCACCTATGGCAATTAAGAAAAAATGATCTTGAAATGGGTCCCAATTTTCTTTTGTTTCATCCCATAGATGGACTTGAGCTTTTGATGGGTTAATTTTGATTATAGCACATGCTTCACACGTTTATAAGATTCTTT
The DNA here is from genome assembly GCA_963930645.1 of Salticus scenicus. NCBI lineage: Eukaryota > Metazoa > Arthropoda > Arachnida > Araneae > Salticidae > Salticus > Salticus scenicus. Next base: position 51,132,638 of record OZ005657.1, read on the forward strand.
CGGTCTTTGCCAATTCCTTTCCAATAAATGTATCTTCGTGCAAGTTGTTTCATCTTGGTTATACAAATATGAGTTTTGTGAAGTTCATCCAAAGCAGATATTTGGAGGACTTTTGGAATTATTAGTCACTGTCCTTTGAATAAAATACCATTTTCTAAAGTATATTCATATGAAGGTTCTCGATTAGTTTGAATGTTTTCCATAACTTTTGATAGTTCTACATCTGAGTCTGTAGCCTTCCTAATTGTATCAGCATTTCATAATTCTGTCGACATTTCATTCATGGAAATCATGCATACTTGATTAATTTCATTTTTGATTGCTATATCGCTGGATTGTGTTTTCTGAATTATTGGAGCTCTAGAAAGACAATCAGCATCTATGCTTTGAATACCCTTCTTAAAAACTTCTTCGTAGTTAAAAGCTGTAAGGTAGGTAGCATATTGAAGCAAACAGCCTGAAGTCATTAAACCAGCAATTATTGTGTCCAATTCTAAAATAGAAGTTAAACCAGATGAAATTATTAGTGCTCATACCGCCAAGAATTTACCTAGACATTCTAAAAACAGGTCTGATTCCCAGACCATTTTGTCCCACGTTGAAATTTTGCTTGTCTTTACTCACTGGGAAGGTACTGAGGTGAACTGCTAAAAACTTACTTGAATAAACATTTAACTGCTTCTAAAAAATTTTGTTAGATGGCACAGTAAATGCTCCAAGAAACTTTAAGTTGATACTGAGAAGGATTTCAGTTCAGTCAGCTGGTCTGTAAAAATGTGCCACTAATGTGTACAGATATGGCATGCATTCAGATTAACCTTGTTTTTATATTTTGTGTAATTTATTGGTTATTGTTTTAATTTAAAATGTTAAAAGTTACTGTGTTGTGATATTTATTCAAGCCTGGCAGAAAAGAAAAGCAGCTTTAATATCTATTAAATCCTTTTATGTTTTCAATAAAAAAAAAGGAGGGGAGAGTAAGTCTGTAGTACTACTTCACTACTTGCAATCATTCAAAAGTCATATTAGATCAAAACTATAAATTAATTAAAATTTACACTATATAATAAAAGAAAATATACCAAATCACCCCCCATGATATTACAGCTTAAGGGGATTGGACAGGGAAGAATATGCCAAAAGTATAACAACAAAACATGATTCCCAAATTAAAAAAATTCATATAATTATTAGCTGAAAAGTTATAGAATAATAGTTTAGAATATATTGAGTGAATGCTCCCTCCTTTACAATACTTCAATATCTTGTAAAGAGGTGTTTTTTTCCCCCCTTTTCAAAGGAGAAGAGGGGTTTAAAATAACATTTAAAAAGCTGAAAAGGGGTATAAATATATGAATCATTATTTTCATAGATATGTTTTCTATAAAAATTATCTAAATGAATGAAATTCAATAAAAATATTCAACACGTTTAAATTTTAAAATGAAGTATGAAATCTTACTGCTAAACTATATTTGTTTACTTACCTACTGGAGAGTACATAACAGTAGCTGACAACAAAAAACCAAAAACAAGACCAACAAGTAAAAGAGATATTACAGATGATTTCAGCAAGATCCATAATAAAAACCACACTCCACCGCCTAAGATTGCAAAAACTCCACACAGCTTAAAAATCTCTGAAAAATAAATAAACAATAGTGAATAACAAATATCATACAGTCACATTTTTTACACTATAAAAAATTTGAAGTGTGGCATCTAAAATAAGTCACTTTGTTTTACTGTTTTTGCTCCATCTACAATAAAAATTAATAAAATATGCAGTTTGATATCAAATGAAATATAAATTATTACCAGGCTTTATTAGTATCCCCAAAACATCGTTAACCCTTTGATGGTTATGAACAAGTTCAGCTCGCAATCGAATCGTGCTTCATAATGCACGCAAACGAGTTCCGCTCGGAAGCAAGATTTCGACCGAAATGGTTAGAAACGAGCACTACTCGCGTAGTGAAATTTATCCCCAATGCACGCTGATGAACTGAGCTCGTTCGCAATTATTATTCTGCATTGATTATGTTACAAACAAATCCTACTCGCGAAATTTAGTTAGTTTTACTGTCTACAGATGGCACTACGGGTTCCATGAATTTCTTTTTATAATGAAGGGGGAATGTTTTTTTTACCTTGTTCTTTTTATACATATTTTGGCACGTTTTTTAAGATGTTTGTAAAGTAAAATGGCTCAAAAGCGAAAGTTAGATAATTATGATGATGATTATGATTGTGATACAGAAAGCTTATCAAGTTTTGAGTCTGATGAAGACTTTGTTCACAATATATCAAGCTCAAATGACGATTCAAGTGATGAGGAAGATTTTTCGAGTGTTCGACAGTGGTGTAAAATTGATTCAAGTTCTCACGATCCTAGCTGATTTAGTTTTACTGGTGGTGTGGGCATGAAAGCTTGCATGACAAATATTTCTGATCCACTAGAGTACTTCGAGCTGCTTTTTACTGATGAGATTGTAAATCATATTGTTACTGAAACCAACATTTTTGATGCTGAAAATTTAAATAAATTTAAGAGCAAAGAACATTCCCAAACTCATCATTGGAGTGAAACTAATGCGAATGAATTGAGAGTATTTTTTGCACCATTAATTTTGCAAGGAATAATTACGAAACCAACTGTAAGAATGTATTGGTCAAAAAGAAAGTTAATTGAAACTCCTAGTTTTTCTACCCTCATGAGTTCGAGAAGGTTTGACCTTATTATGCAATTTATTCATTTTGATAGGAATGAAAACACTGATTCTTCTCATCCTCAGCCAAAACTAGAAAAAATATGGACCGTTTTAAATTACTTACAGAAAAAATTTTCGGAAGTTTATACACTCGAACAAGACATATGTATTGATGAAAGTCTATTGCTGTATAAAGGGAGATTTTTTGGACCCAATACTTACCACTTAAAAGGGCCCGATTCGGTATCAAAATGTTTATGTTATGTGAATCTCATAGTGGATATGTGTGGTCCATTATAATTTATGTCGGTAAAGGCACAGATATATCCGAAGAAAATAAAGAATGATCGTTTTCTACTCACTCAGGTAGTTTTGACATTGTCTAAGCCGCTATTAAACAAAGGATACTGCCTTACTATGTATAATTGCTACAACTCTCCCGAGTTAGGGGAAATGTGATTGAAATCTAAAACTGATTTTTTTGGAACATTAAGACCTAACAGAAAACATCTACCGAAGGAACTGAAAACAGAAAAGCTTAAAAAGGGAGACTTACTTGCCTATCAAAGAGGTAAGATGATGATCATGCGATGGAAAGATAAAAAATATGTTCATTTTATAAGCTCAATTCATAATCCTGAAATCGTAAAAGTCCCAAATAAATTGAAAAATGTGGAAATAGAGAAGCCTAAGATTGCTTTAGATTATAATAATATGATGGGTGGTGTAGATCGCATGGATCAGCAAATTGGATACTATGACGTAACTCGATCTCGTCAAAGGAAATATTACAAGAAAATATTTCATTATTTATTGGACATAACAATTTTTAATGCTTTTCAGCTGTGGAAAAAAAAAGGGAATAAAAAATCAAATTTGGAAATCAGACTTGAACTAGCTGAAAGAATTGTTGAAAAATATCACACTCACAGTCATTTGAAATCAAAACCTGCTGAAACAGTTTCGAATACTTTAAGATTGTCAGCATGCCACTTTCCTGATTATATTCCACCTACAGAAAAAAAGAAAGAACCTACTAAACGATATGTGGTATGTTGCAGCAAAAATGATGCCAATGGAAAAAGAATTCGCTGTGAAGCACATACTTATCATAGGCGTAGCCAGCTTCCCGAGCGGGGGGGTGCCCAAATTTTAAACTAAAAGTTACAATATGAATACATTATGAACATAGTGCGCATGTGTATGCATGTGTGCATTTTAACACATGTATAAAAGTTACACAAGTTAACACATGTACGTTTTAACATATAAATTAAGTAACATTCTCTCAGAATAAATAACTAGAGTTGACGAAGAACAGAAATATCAATATTTATACAGCGTTAAAAATGCCAATGTAAAAGAATGTTAAATGCAGACTGCAGTTTCGGTAGCGTAAATCGGTGCATTTGGCTTCCTTTCAAATATCATTTGATAAAGTTTGGACTTTCAGAGTAGTGCCGCTATCCGTCTAAAAGAAAAGGAACAGAAGTTTGAAAATTGATTAAAACAAGGAAAGAATGTTGCATAAAAAATATTAAATGGTGTCGAATATTTGGTTTCAGTACGAAACCAACGAACGTTAAAAGGTTAAATAAAAATCATAAGCCTTAAGTTATAAACAAAAACCTAAAAACTAAACTACGGAAAAACTTATACTATGGAACTTAAATTGCGCACACAAAGTGATAAATTAGAATTATAATGATATGTTTACTTTATTTATAATCTCATTTCATTTCTTTTATTTTACCAGTTTCAAATTATGAACATATATATATATAGATAGATAGATATATTAATCAAATACATTTATATATATATTAAATTAATACAATCTTGTAGCTACTTTTTTAAAATTATTATTTTATTCGTTCCCATATTCACGAATAACATTTATTTTCTATATTTTAAAACATTGTTGTATTGTTGTAATTGTGATGTTAGTTTCAAACAGAATAGTACAAACGGGTACTGTGATCGCTATAAAATTAAAGTGATACTTATTAATAAGATTGTAATAAACTGTTGTGTGTACCATAATATAAAAATGTGGTGTGTGTAAAAGTCGCAACAAATAAAATCAGCATTAAATAAATGCATCGAATCGGGGAATGTGTCGAAACACGCCACAGACCTGACCAAGCGCTGAACATTAGCCAAATAAATTTACGAATTACCACAGTACATAAGAATTCCATGAAAAATTGCATAAAGTAAAATGAAAACATTAAAAGGGACACATACCAATAAAATTGCACTGAAAATCCCCGCAAAGTAAATGCATCAAAATGGAGAACAGATAAAAAGCTAGTGGATTGTCTCACTATCCGACCGTGCACTGGCCATCAGCCGATAATATTGTCTAGCAACCACCACAATTCAAAATTGCATACATAATCGAATCCAGAAACATTCATTAATATAATAGCACGAAAAATCATTATGACATAATGTCGGAAATTTTTTACCCACACAAATAAACGCCTTTGCAATTTAAAAAAATTAAAAGACTAAATAATGGAGCATATTTTGCGCATACCTTTCTTTGATGTTTTTATTTTCTGTGTTGTCTTGAGCTTCCTCTTCAAACTCTCTCTTTTTCTTTGGTTGAAATAATTACCAAGTCCTTCACATTTTTGCACATGATTCCAGAACAGTTTTTCGTTTCTTTAGTCATTCAATACAGCTTTAATAAAATTATACACCACCTTCTCCAGATCCAGGATTTTCAGGAAAGGTGAAATTGTTTTATAAAATCGCGTGAGAAGAAGGAATTCGAATAAATATTTACACTTTAGCCTAATTTTTAATATTTTTCTTTCTTTATTAATTACAAATACAAAATCGTCTGTTCATAAATACATAATTTATTTTCAGCATTAAATCGTTTGTCAAAGTTCAAAAGTAATGCAAACGATTATGAAATGTTTTATTATTATTAAATTTGAGTGACAGCTTTTAAATAAGGTTAAAAAAAATTAAATAAATAAAATGTGGCATTTAGTTATAAAAATAAGATATTGTATACTTGACCAACCATTTCTGAGGTGTTTTAAAAAAGTTGAAAATTGTTTTAGAAACAATTTTGTTTGGCATGTATTTTTGTGAAGGGGAAGCATGTCTATTGCATCCTTCAAAACCCTCTGTTTGATTACTCTACCTGCATTCTTAAAACATTTAAAGCTTAAATTAAAAATATTTTTAAAATGATTCAAAGAACTTTCCCCCACAGTAAATTTTTCCAGAAAAGTCTGCTTATGATATGATTTACAATACTAATTTGAACTTTCCAGTGTTGTTTTTTTTAAAAAAATAGCAAATAAGACAGGCCGGCGAAGAAATTTTTTTCTTCAGGTTGATATGTTTTTCTGATATATTTTTGGATGCTATTTAAGGAAAACCTATTTAAAAATTTCCCTCATGTACAGTTTTGAAAGAAAAAAAAAAAAAAAAAGGGAATTGTTTGAGCTTCATTTTTTTTCGACTCCCATCTAAATTATTTCCCTTAAAATTTGGGTAATGTGCTTGAAGAACAAGGAGAGCTGTTTCATCAAGACATCAAAGAAATGGAAAGCAGGTATCAGATACGATACATTTTTAACATGTTAGCAGAATATTGTTGCATATTGCATAGAGAATCCCCCCCCCCCAAACACACACACAAGACCCTCAAGCCTTGCACAAGGTAAAATGCTCTAAAGGGAGATTCGATGTGAAGAAATACATTTAAAAGTTAATGTGTAAATAATACCCTGTTTCAATGAATTTTTTATATAAATTGTTTCGAATTTGTTATAACTTCTAGACGAACTCTTCCGATTTTCATCCTTACTTTGTGAAAATTTCTTACGAGATAGGAAAAAAAAAAAATCATATCTGAATTCAGATTATCAAAACACATTAGAGACACCCAACGCAGTACATAAAAAATTTGAAGAGTACGATTTCGCAGACCAGTGTAATCGGAAAAAATTTAACCGCTAAGTTATTATGATACCAGACATGCATTCAAATCAACAATTACTAAAAAAAATTATTCTTGTACTCAAAGAACTTCAAAACCTGAAATTATCACAAATATTTAGTTTTGAAAATTCGACCCCGTAAATAATACTTTCTGTAACTCATGGTAAGGGAAAGCAATTATCATTTTTAAACGTTTTTACTGGACGCAATATAATTTGGTATGAATGCTTTTAATCGAACCTAACTTTTCTTACAATCTTTTAGACGAAAATTATTTTGTATCAATAGAATATGTTAGTTTCATTATGTTTAGTTCACTTTAAAAATGTTGTTGATATGTACCAACTAGAAATTTTGTACTTAAACAATAATGTATTTGAACTCTTTGCATGTCATAGTATACAGATGATTATGATATAAATTGAATACGATTTTTAGATTTCCTGTCATTCGTTTTTTCTTCCTGCTTTTGAGTTATGCTCATACAGACTAACCACAAGAACCTGGTTATACAATTGAGCGGACCTCAAGACATACTATTGTAAAAACTATTTCATATTCAAAAATTGGACCGCAAAACATTACATTATCCAACATGTATGGGTAAGAGAAAGTTAAAAAAAAAAAATGCTCATTAAAAAGAAATGACAAAAAACTTGACTCTCTGTTAAGGCCACGAGTTTAAATAAACTAAATCATTTTATCGCCTCTTTTCCTGCTTTTCCTTGAAGAAAAAACAAACTACTAATTTCATTTTTTTTTTTTTTTTTTTTTTTTTTTTGTTTACCAAGAAAAATTACTTTGCAAATTTTCGTAAGAAATGTGCAAGTAAATTTGGATTTATGAACAATTTAGATTATTCTTTAAAATATATTTTACCACCATGTTTAAGAAAGTGTCTTTCAACTGCATAGAATCATTGGTATTAGTAATATTTTTTTTAACCTTCAAATCTTTTAAATTTTTTTTCTGTTTTCAATATGTTTTTGTTAAATATACTGAATGTGTGTGCGTGAGCGGGGGGGGTGCCCGGGCACCCAGGGCACCCCCCCTGGCTATGCGCATGCTTATTGCAAAGACTGTAATGCCCCATTATGTGCAATTCCATGTTTTAAAGAATATCACACACAAAAAGATTTTTAGGTAATTACTGTATTTAAATGCTTCATAAAGTTTTACATTAGTTGTATTTATTTAGCCCTTTCAATTTAATATTTGTCTTTTATGTACTACAAATACTTTAAGAAATTTTTTTAAATGTGAGGCGTGCTATCTATGGCATCGCCAGAGAAGGGTGACATTTTCGGAAGAACGGTGGGGGAAAACACCTGCCACTTTCGACTACTGTTTACTCATAATACTGCGCAAATTAAGTAAACAAAAACTGCTTATTTCCCTAACCGTCAAAGGGTTAAGAATCTTTATGATAAAAGAATCAAAGCTCTAAATCATATTCTTAGTCACCAAAAAATTACCTCTAAATTTACCCATGTCAACCCATACGATCATGGAGATTTTAACAAAATTTAAAATAAAAGTCACTAAGTTTAGCGTTTACGTTTTAATGTTAATATTCCTATCAAAACAAATGAAAACATTTATCAGTTAATACACAGTGATAAAGACTCAATTGACCTTCTTGAAACCTCTGGCATATACAAAATACCGTTTACTAAATTAGATAAAACCAAGGGATGCTACATAGGGATGTCTAAATGAAAGATTAAAACCAGACTCAAAGAATATATAGCCAATGTAAAATTTCATAAAGCTACACAACTACCTTAACTAAAACTGCCCATAATGAAGATACTGACATCCATCCTTTTTTGACTGATTTCATCTAGAATGCTCACAGGTCAAGTCGACAATGTTCCATTCTCTGATTCATGCTTCATCCTCTATCTTTACTCTCTCCTATCTTAAGTTGTTATCAGACGAAATAACAGATATCCTGAAGTATAATCTATTGCATCTCAAAGCTACCGAATGACTTTCTTGAGCTCAATTAATGGTTATTTTTAAGCATAAACAAAATCCACAAATGTAAACAATGAGCACAACATTTGGCAATAATTCCTCTCTCAGAGATTTAAAAGTAATGAGGATAGAGGAAACTCTGGAATTGCGATTCCCTGATTAGACTTCATGCTAAACACTACCGTATGTGATTCTCAGTCGAAAGTGCGTGATTGAAGAATATACGTGAGGCAAAAGTATCAAACGGTAGTATTTCACTGGTTTCCCCCAGGAGAAATCTATTAATGAGATAGTATATGTCTTTCATATGGAACTTCGTCTGATAGCGGCTTATGAAATTAGCCAGCCACGAACTTTTAAAGAACTAAATTTTTAAGAATTTTAATTTGTCTCTTCGGAGCTGCAATTCTTGTTCTTATAAGCTGATTAAAATTAGGATTTAAATAGCATTTTAATCGGTGTTCTTATCTAATATAACTAAGTTCTTTGTTGTGTGCTCGCTCCCTAATTAGTCTCGTAATAGGGTTGTTGTTAAAGCTGTGTCAACATAAAACATGTCTATTAAAAATAGTGCTTCGAAAAGAAAAGAATATCTTCAGATGTCGAAAAATTTTCCAAGCGTTTAAGTACATGATTATCTAGTTCCACAAAGTCATAAAATCGGCCTTTAAGGGACAATCATGATAGAATTAACCCTCTGACTGCCTTTGGAAAGGGCAAAACTGTAATGTTTTTACTGTACAGTTTTTTACTGTAAGTTTTTTAAAGCTTATTTCAACATAAGATTAAAAATGAAAATGTGCACAGGATTATGACCCTCATAACTATTATGTAAGACATTCAAACTAATAAATCTGATGTGGGCACCACATGACTTCCTTATACACTTTTAGAAATATACATAATGTTAAAAAACATTGACATTGGACCTGAAACAGTTGGCTAAAAATATTTTAAAAAATGAATTATCACTGTGTTCTGAGCTTTTCTGAAAGTTAGTTAAAAATCGATTGCAATATTTGAACTGGTAACGCTGCCGAAGGCAGCAGGGACTCTAAACAATTGGCTAAAAGTATTTAAAAAATGCATTTTCACCATGTCCTGATCTATTCGGAAAGTTTCAAATGTCTAGCTAGTCAGGAAGTTAGTTAAATTATCTGTTGAATCACATAAATGCTGCTGAAGGCAGCAGGTATCAGAAACAGTTGGCTAAAAATATTTTTAAAAATGCATTGTCAACGTGTTCTGAGCTTTTCTGAAAGTTTCAAATGTCTAGCTAGTCCGGAAGTCAGTTAAATTGCAAGATTTGTCCAAACCGTTTTTGAATTATTACCATTTTTTGATACATTATGACCCAAACCTATGTATTTTTGGTCATTATGAACCTAATTTTCCTAAATATCTCCAAAACGGAAAATCATACAAAGTCCAAAAAGGGAGGTGCACAACTATATGTTATAACAAACCTATGTACCAATTCGCAACTTTTTACGTCCAACCATTTTTAAGTTATGCAACATACACACACACACACACACACATACAGACGTCACGAAAAATCATGTAACGTCACTTATATCTCTAAAAACGAGAGCTCGTGTTAAGATGACACTTGCAGGTGTACAACTAGACATCATGACAGTCACACGTATAAATTGGCATCATTCAGCAATCATTCAATTTCGAGCAATGTGAAATACAAAATCAATTTTGCAAATCGGGATTACTATACTTCCTTAGAAACCTTTGGACGGCCCCTGCCTGCCTGGGCTCGACCAAGCTTAACGGGTTGGATGCCGTCTGCCGGAGCGAATAAATCGCCAGATCACTGCATAAAAGCTGCCTACAGCAGACAGTAATCTAGCAGCTAAATAGAACAAGCTGTGTCTTCGTTCAAGATTCTTCGTTCAGACTTCATCCATCATCTTCAGAACTGCTAGTTACTTCTGGGCAGCAATGTGACTAGAACACCAGAGCTCAGGAATTGCAGGGTAACGACTTCTGCTTTAGACACATAGCTCAATTTGCACACCACACCCTCCAAGATAGCCACGATGGAAACGCACAGACATGCTCCTGGATGTTATGGAATTTTGGAATAAGTGCACTTACTAGCTGAAAGTCGAAATAACCAGAATTCAACAAAAATTAAAACAATTTTGAATTTAGGCAGGTAGGGAGAAAAAAAAATAATAGAAAAAAACCGCTGGGGGAGCCACTAAAGGTAGTAGTGCACACAATATTTTTTTTTTTTTGAATACTAGGGGGCTCTGCTCGCCAACCCCCGAGAGAGGCTTCGCCTCCCCTCTGACTCACTTTACTTATTAACACATGCAAAGTTCTGCTCGCTTATTCACCGCTTTCTTTAACTGAATAGAAAGAAATTAATAATATCTAGACCATTTTGCATTACAGCTTTAGTATATGACCCTTTTTTTTTCTTTTTTACAAACTTAGATCTGGACTGCACTACCCCAGTCGGTAGAGTGTCCAGCTCGTAATTGGAAGATTGCGGATTCGTTTCTCAAGCCGGCCAAAGACCGCCGTGTACACTGATAGTGGCTTGTGCATGTAAAATATGTCGTAGCCACAATATACTCCATGTTCCTATCCAAATTACATCTCTGGGGGACCACCAAAACTGGGGAGACATTTCCTTTGTGTAGGACCAAAACTGTGGTGGCATGTCTCCGGAACATCTGTAGAGGTGCGTCCCCGACCGTCGCCAATTATCCATAGTGCAGTAATGGTGCCACGTCAAACACAACCTACCTAATTATCTACCTACCTACAACTATGGATCATATTTTAATTTACCCGTGTAAGAAAATTAATTTTCTAAAAGTAGAGAAAAAAGTTGATATTTATTTTCTTTCTTTTTTACATTCATGGTTTCGGGCCGTGATACCCTAGTCGGTAAAGCAGCGAGCACGTAATTGGAAGATTGCTAATTCAATACTTGAGTTGGCCAAAGACTGTCGTGTACACTAATGGTGGCTTGTGCATATAAAATCTGTCATGGCTGGAAAGTTCTCCATGTTCCCATCCACACTATACCTCTGGGGATCACCAAAGAGGAGGGGGGGATCCTCTCTGTGAAGGATCAGAATTGTGATGGCATGTCTCCGGAACATCTCTAGGGGTGTGTCCTAGACCGTCGCCAATTAACCATAGCGCAGTACTGGTACGGTGTTAAATCGAACCTAACTACCTACCTACATACAACCATGGATCATATTTTAAACTCCCATGTAAAATGACTTCATGACAGAAGAACGTCACTGGGAGAAACTTTTTTCAAAATGGCAAATAGAGTACCTTCATAAACTTGTCGTTTTTAGTTAATATCTTCTTTAATTGAAATGATAGAAATTTCTAAGCAGCTGAAATGTCTTCCTTGGAGTATTCAGAACACATTGATACCTCTCATGAAGTGAAAGACTCCGCTAGAAGATTTGTCGCAGGCAAAAAAAATTGACGCCCGTGACAGTAACTTTTTTTTAATATATAGAGAAAATTACATTAAATAGTGGAATTTTTTTTTGCTTATTCTTTTAGAATATAATGTAGGAAGTTAAGGTATTACACTCCTTTCATTTATCTACCAGAAAAAAAAAAAAAAAAAAAAAAAAAAAAACAGTAGCAAAACAATTGTATTATTTAATTTCTAAAATTAATTTTAAAATTAGAGATTCTTAATTTCGGGTGAAAATTACACATTTCTTATAAAAACTAGTTGAACCTCATCAGGCGTTGCTGAGATTTTAGTAGGCTTTGCCCGCTTCGCTATTCGTTTGTCATTACATTTAAATGACTTTTAAAATTCTGTATCAGTTATCTATAAAAAAAAAAGAAAGAAATCTGTCAAAGCCAGAATTTAGTTTAGTACGAAGGACTATTAATTTCAATCTGTAAAATTTTTATTTTTTAATTTTTAACTTATTTTTTATCTGATTTTTTGACCATAAAACTGGGCCAAGTTCTTTTTGAAATGACTGAAATGAATTAAAATGAAGTGTTGCCACCTAAATTTCATACTTTGGTTAATTTTTAAAAATCTATTATTATATTCCTTTCTGAAGATTTCTTTGGTACAGTTTTAGTATAAAATACCCCCTTGACTTTAGATGTCATTTTAGTGGTGAATTAAAAGGGCTGTCGCAATTGCATAAGTAAAGATCTTGGTGAGAGTTATTTAGTTCACTATAACTGTACCGAGGTATTATAGGGATATTTTTGTTTTTGTTCTAAAATATTTTTTACAATTTATATCAACTAAATCACAATAAAAAAAAGGACTTTATTTCCCGAGCTACTTCAGTGCCAAATTTCAAATTCCGGCCAAGATGTCCAAGCTGTTTCAACACGTTTGCACAATTTTTCTCAATTTTATTTTAAACATTTTTGTTATGCAAGTAGGAGAAAAAGGAAAAGCTTTTTCTTTTTAAATTGGTCAAATTGTACAAAATATCTCCATGTAAAATATTATGCGTTTTCCGTTCTGTTTATTATCAAAAAGAAAATGCCTAATGCAGTTTTTCCTATATTATTGACATTTCTATAAATTAAATTAAATTATCCAGTACCAAGACGTTGTGGTGAAGAAATCTTTGTCGAAGTCAGCGAGGGCCCTAAGCGAAGTATTTAAGCAATTTCAATGTATTTTCTTTTTAGTTTTAATTTGTAGAACGGTATAAAAATTATTGATTCTTTTTTTAAAATTCATTTAAATATAGTGACCAGCAAAGCGGGCAAAGCCTGCAAGTTTTATTAATATTGTGTCCCTTTTTAATATTTATTTAGGTATTATAATAGATGATTGGTTGGATTTTGCGTCTCACTAGTGTTGTGCAATGGGCAATTGGCGACAGAATTATAGTAGGTTGGTTAGTTGGTTGGAGGATTTAAGGACGATTGACTCCATAAGTATCCTAGGCCTATAGGGGAAATGCCCTCTGTGGGGGGTGTTTCTAAGGTGTCCTAGCCCATATTTATGCAAATTTTGGAGAAAACCATGGAAAATACCAAACGGCTAGATCGATGGCTGGGATCGAACCCGGCACTTCCCATCTACCAGTCTTGAGCGAAGAAGGTGGGTGGTATTATAGTAGGAGTTAGATTATTTTGGATTCAACAGTGTTATTGGTTTGCCTGAAGTTAAAAATAATTATAAGATAAAAAAACTTTTTATAAACCATGTTTTTAAATTTTCTGTTGAATCATAGCTATAGAACTAACTACATGAGCACTTTATCAATGCGTATTGTTACGAAATTGTAAATAATTGTATTTATTTGTGTATAAATTCTTTCAAAGAGGCTTAGTAAGTTGATAAAATGTCAATTTTCTGCATTTCCAGCTCTTTTTCGCGTTAAAATAGCTTAATTTTCCCTTTCAAATGCATTAAAAAGCTCCAATAGACAAGTAATGGATTTAGTGCCAAATCTGGTGACTTTTTGCTCTTGGCGACTTTTTTGGCGAGAAAATCCTTATTATCGATATACCAAAGAATGACGTTCTAATGTGATTGATTAAGGAAATACGGTAAATTTCCCGAACATTCTGGGTCCGGCAGAGATGTATAAATGGAGCTCCAACGCGCCAAACCCAGATTAGTTCTCAGTCAGTTTCATCAATGCTTGCAGTGCTATTGAAGGAGTTCTGAGCATCTTTGAATGAGATTTGCTTTATGTGTTATTGCTATACAGTTTATACTGTGGATTTACTGTTGACAGCTGTTTCTTTAAGCTCTGTTTTTTGGTGGAATTGAAGCCAATACGCAGTTTATCTGTATTCTTCTGGAATTTTCTGTAAATAAAGTTCCTGAATTTTTGCAAGTTTCGCCTCTCATTCTCGGACAACTTACGAACCCCCAAGTACATAACAGTATGAAATCTTTAAATTGATAATGATGTCAATTTTTGTGAGATGCATAATTTAACTTTTTACAATTTTTTAACGCTCACGTTTAATTATATGTATTTATTTTTATGTAGAAAGAAAATGAACTTGTAATTTGTTTGGCAACAATTAAATTATAGCTAATATTTTAATGGCTATTTTTATTGCTATTAGGAGCTTATTATTTTCATATTTCAATTAATTACAAGAAAACTATTCGAAAATTGGACTTCGAAGTATTGTGTTGTCATCGGGTTGTGAGCTATTGTGAAAGTTTCAAATGTCTAGCTAGTAGGGAAGTTAGTTAAAATTCGATTGCAAGATTTGTACTGGGCAAACAAACAAGAATAGAAGTTAATAAACACATAGTAATAATAACTCACAATCTCATTTTTAAACAATGAATCATTTTTAGTTAATGAGTAAACATATGTTATTTAACAAGGAACTAGTTTATGTGGTATAAAAAATTATATAAATATTTATTGTGAAAGTAAGTAAACCACATCTGAAAAAGCTTGCATTTTTACTCAACTATTTTCCAAGTTAGTTGGTTGGTTGGGTTTTACATCACACTAGTGCTGCACAATGGGCGACTGGCGACGGTCAGGGACTTATCCCAAGAGGTGGTCCGGAGACATGCCATCACAATTTTGATTTTCCATGGAAGGAATATTTTCTAAGTGGAAAAAAAGCTGAATGTGGTTTTTAGGCATGTAAGCCTAATTTTAAAAATTACGTATTTTAATATCTTATTCACTCTAAATTCTTCGGTAAGGGGGCCCTTTTAGATTTTTAGCCGAGGGCCCCCATAGGAGCCAGTCCGGGCCTGAATGAAACCAAAAATACAATAAAAAGTACAAACTATTCAAAGGCCAAAATGAAAATTTTAATTAAAAAGTACAATTTAGCATCAAGAAATTGACTAATTATCAAAAAATCTGAAAAAAAAAAAAAAAAAAAGAATTTGAAAATAAACTTACTTTGTACTGGAAAATTGGAAAATCGTCCAAGAAGTATGAGAGTAATGAAGAAAGCAGCAATAAATCCAAAAAAGAACATAGCTGGATAGAAAAATAATAATAAAAACAAATGTATAGTATTTTGTCCAAATACCAATGATTTTGTCTTATGTAAAATTTAGTCTAGAAAACAGAAAAAGTACGTAAATAAAACACTACATGGACGGTAAGAACATATACATTCCTTCTAATATTTATAAAGACACTTTATGTTTTGAAATAACTAATGTAAAAATAATTGTGAACAAGATTATACTAAGTGCACTTAATATATCCAGTATTCTAAAAACCAAAACTGTTATAATTTTTTTATATGAAACAAAAATAATGAAAAATAGTGCAAAATATTTTTTTCTCCACGTTTTTAGATGTTCATAATTATAGGGATAATCAAGATTTTTTCATTTTATTTAACTTACAAGGAGATAAATTACAGCTGACATGCGAATTTGTTAACTACTGGGCTAGATTAATTCATATATAAGCCTTCAATTTTTCTTGGACGGACATTACTGATAATTCCTCGAAAAAAAAAAAAAAAGAATGTTCATGTAGAAGAGTAAGTGTATGATAAATGTGTTTTTTTAAGTGGAGTGATAATTTCAATCTGTTGTATTTCTAATGAAATTCGAAGATCTAAAATTGCTGAAGGAAATGTGATCAAACGTTGAACTGCTGGTTTGATAGGAGAGAGATCTGATACAAAATCAGAGTTGTTTTACAGAGATTGAAGATTCATAATTCCTCTTACTGTGCTACTCTAAATGAGTGCTGCTGAATTTGCTCTCAATTTTTAACGAAAGGTTGGGGTCCACATTTATGCATGTTTAAAATAATTAATAATATGTTAAAATGAATAAAACACCTGTAATAATCAATAAGCATTTAATGGAGGAAAGAACGTCTGTGTTAATAAAGACAATATGAAATGGTAAAATGTTGCATTTTTGGATAAAAAACATTTTATTCTTGATTAACCAAATGGTTTTAACAGTTACTGGCACGATCTGAAGATAGCGAAAGACAGAGCAGATTTTTTAAAGGCAGATATGAGCCGGGCATTTTAAAGGTGGATTTATGGTGCTCTGGGGAGCTGTTTCTACAGAAGGCAGAATGAATTTTGTAATTTTTTTCTATTATTATGAACATAAAGAGAATATTCGCAAATTTTAAACGTGGAATTCTCAGATTTTTGATAGATTTTAGAGGGGGGGGGGTAATAATTTTTTTTTCAACAAGACATACAATTTTTGCTCTACTTCTAGAGCAATATAAAATAGTTTGAAGAAAGAAACTTCTGTATTGTGCCTTCCCCGTGGCCTAAAACTTGAAGAAACCTTATCTTATTAGAAAAGTGCATGCAAGTGGAAAGCAATTTTAAATACACTCATGTCCATAAATTAAGGATAATGCTCTAGCTGAGGCAAATAAAGATTCAGAAGCAAAACAAACATGACTTATTCATAAAGTCACTTATTAAACAAAAGATCAAGAACAAAAAAAAGTGGTTTATGTAGGATACCATTTATAAAAACTACGATTTTTGCTCCCTGAAGCAATTACAAAAAATATCTCCCTTACAAAAACTTAACATTACATGGTTGGTATGATGGTTAATACACTGTATGTCTCTCAGATGATGAAATACAGTCCTTAGAATGCCTATGAATGTTCAGTATTAAATTATTGATCTGATCTTGGGGAAGATTACTCTATTCAGTAAGCCATGCTCTCCGAAGTTCCGGTACACATGTAGGAGGTGGCTGACGGACAACAACTCGTCAGAAAAGGATTCTAGACAGTTGAGAATGCTGGTTATTCTATGCGGGTGATAGCTTCAGATTGTAGACATCCATGTACAACGTTTGCACGATGAGGATGCGCATTGTCATCCATAAACAGAAATTTTAAACTCATGGCACCCCTAAACAAATGTACATGTTGCTCCCGAATGATGTCTCGATAAATTTGGCCTATCATTCTTCCAATTTGAACATGCAGATCTGTTCTGGTGCCCAATATGATCCCCCCCCAAACGAGCACTCCTGCCCCACAGTAACAGTGTCGTTCAATGTTGTTGTTTTGGTGGTAGCGGGTACCTGACGTTCTACATATGAAAGTCTGGCGTGCATCACACTGCAAGCTAAACCTGGACTCATCGGAAAACATCACACAAGCTCACTGTGCCGCTCTGTCTACATTGTATGTTCTCTACTCCAACTTAACTGCTGGCACAGTGCATTGCCGTTAGTGGAACACATCTAACAGGTCTGTGAGCATATAGACCAATATCTCCCAAACGTCTATACACAGTTTCTCTTGAAACTGTGGCACTCGTGGCCGCAGACAAATGACGAGACAGGTCTGATGCTGTGCTTTATCTGCTTATTTTGGCAGTTACTGCCAAATACCGGTGGTCATTCGGCATTGTAACTTGGGGCCGACCAGTACTGTAACGTCGACTAGCATTTCCATCATTTTGGAATTGTTGCCAAAGCCTAGAGATGACACTTTGGGCAATTCTAAGTTCCCCCGATATTTCTATCTGAGTATGCCCACATTCTAGTCGGCCAATAATTCTACCATGTAAAATATTATCTGCATGCGTCCTCTGTGTCATAACCATTTGGTTGTGGCACTGAGCGGCACACAGAACGCTTGCGAACAATTTTCCTTCTTTGCTCCCATTCCTTATCTACCCCCTTGTTACACTTTCATCATTGTAACATCATATCGGCGTCATCTAATGGCTTCCTATAATTTGCATATTATTCTTAAAAATGTGTGTGGTATTTCTACAGGTGAAATTTTTGCATTAAAGTTCGATTTCAGTGTGAATCTGAATTATCCTTAATTTATGGACATGAGTGTAGTTTAAATGTATTCAGACTATCATCTATCCTGTTTGAAATGGTATTGAAACTGAATATTAATATATATATATATATACCCGAGAGAATGTCTATTTCACCCTAAAAAGAGACCCATAAAATATTAATTTAAAGAATAACTGAAAAAAAAAAAATACTAAGATTCGAGCTGTCTTTATAATTGTGAACACCTGAAAAATATTTTTTTTTTTATACCGTATTTCAAGTTTTTTAAGATAGAAAAATGATAAAACTTTTTAAATATTGTCTATTAATAAAATTCAGATTAATAAAAAATATATTTGTTTAAATAATAGTGTTCAGTATTTAGTTAATATAGAAAGATGAGTGTCTTTATAATTATGAGAACCAGTGTATGTTTCTTTTTATAACTATAAATACAGTAGAGCACCGTCGATTATCCGTGAGCAGATTATCTGCGAGTGCAAGAGCCTCGTAAAAAAAATTAAATTACTAACCTCCAAAAACCCAATTTTAATTCAAGCTAACAACAAGGAAAATACAGTAGGTTCTACAGTGAGAAGGTCAAAAATTACCGACATATTTACTGTGCATCATAATTCTATAGGCCTACTTGGAATTTTTTAATGGTTTTAGGAGGTAACGGATTTTTTTACTTTAGAAATAGGGGTTATACTGTTCTACCGCATATTTTTTTTCACGTTTGCACCCCATTTTACTCTATTTTTCGGGTTATCCGTGATTGTCACCCAATTTTGCAGATAATCGGTGCTCTACTGTAAATAAGTAAACATTATATGTATTAACACATATTCAATAAAATTCTGCTGAGTAATTAATACAGTTTAGACAAAGATTTTTTTTTTAAGGGAAAATGCTAAACATAATTTATGAACATTCTTTAAGAGTAACATTTAAAAATAAATCTATTTAAAATACAAAAAATGAATAATAGTTTTACATGGATTTATTAACATTAATTAAAAACATACTTCCTTAACAGTCAAATACTTTTACTTTGATTAAATTTAGTGTTATCAACTTCTAGGTGTGTTTCAGTGAAGCACCCAGGGGATGGGGGGGGGTAGAACCAGCTAACACGGTGAAAATTTTCAGACTTAAAATTATCATTCAGCAAGATTTACACTGTACAGTTTGAAAAAGTGTGAGTTAAATAAAAAACTATGATATTTTGTGTGCAGAGGGTTTAATCCAGGTTTTTTAAAATGGTACCCAATTTGTGAATTTAAAAAATAATTTGTGAAAAAATCAAGCAAGTTTGTGAAAGTTAATGCTTCCGAACAATTAACCATAATGTGCAAAGCAGTTTATTTAATTTTAAAACACATTTTTAAAATAAAACGGAACAATTGTAAAATATATATTTATACTAGCAGACCTGGCCACGCGTTGCTGTGGCTAATTGTTATACATTGAATTATATTGCAGTAAACTATTCAATACAGTCAAATTATTATTTACGAATAAAGATGAAAACGTTGTAACTGATGTAAAAACCCACGGGATTGAGATTTGAACCTTGGGTCAAAATTTGGAAGCGATTGATAAAAATTTTCATAAGCACAAATTAATTTTATTGTAAGGTCTTATAAATTTTAATAGAGAACTGAAATATATTATTACTAATGCTAAAATGGCAACAGCTGTAGTTATAAAAAGGAAAACAATATGACTAAGCCAGAAAAATAAGTAAAGGGTCTAGCAGGATAAGGTAGGGTCAGCGGCCCCAGAAAGATATTTTGAAAATGACTCGTGTGGTAACATCTGCGAAATATAAAACTACCATTGACACAAATTTAGCCTCTCATCTCTCTGCGTTCTGGAGATAATGGATCAAATAGACGCTAGAGGGGGAAATTTTTAAAATTGATTTTTATGAAAACTATTACAGCTACACTAATGAAACAAAAACTGTTCGTTAGACAAAATATTACTCTACATTATATATTTTTTGTAGATTTTTTCTATCGTATTTACAATTAATAAAAAATGAAAATATATTTTTTCATGATTTTATTCCTAGTTAACGCAGAGGTACAATCACAGAAAAAATATATAATGTAGCTTACTATGTTTAGTAATACTACCAAAAAGTGCATAAATATAAAATGGGTGCAACACTTCCAAAAAAATTTAAAACTTTTTATGACCGTCTTAGGTACTAATGACTTTACATTTGTCTTTTGATTGAACTTTTTATTACTGTATTAAAAAGCAGTAACATGTTTATTAAGAACGTGCAACTTTGTGAAAGCTCTAAATTACAGTTATTATTCACGTTAAAAAAGAAATATGCTGAATATTTAAAAATTAAGTCAAAGAAAATATTATTTATTGTAATACAAAATATATTATTAAAGTATAATTAATCTTAATTACTGTCCTCATTAATAACTGCGTGAATCTCTTCTGATGTAAATATATCAGATAAATCTTGTGCTGGACATAAAATGTGAGAAAGATATCGGGCATAATACAAGTAATAAACAACTGCGGCTATGTGAGAACAACACTGTTCTTAGACCATTAGGAGAGTTGCAGCAATATCGGCATATGCTTTCGATTGTCGTTCCGTTTGGTACATATTCAATATAAACATGATAAGTTTTACGGTTCACATGCCTTGATCTAACTTCCAGTTTTAATATGCTGGGTGTGGTTTTAACAAACTGTACTGTGAGGTTGCATTCTTTGTCCATTATCTCCGCTAAATAAGACACAGCCTTTGAGAGTTGGTAGGAGCCAGTGAAAAACAAAGTTAGCTGGTCTTTATTTAACTGAGGGAAATCTAGGATTTCAGACGATTTAAGTTGCTGAAAAGCCGACTTTCGACAATTCCAATTTTTTTAAATGACTTCTTCACTAAGAGTATTTACAACACTCATTCTGCTCTCCATGTACTCAAGCAGATCATCATTTTTATCACCTTCAGAATTTAATCTTTGGTCATACTTGTTTTGTAGAAATCCAACAATTTTACAAAGCTCTTTCAACTTCGGTATAAGTTTGTTACCCAAAGAATTGTGTAGAAGGCGATATTTTTTAACTATTGCACCATGAACTACTTCTACAACCCATCTCAATTTTGTAACTCTTCTTGATTCGTTAGCCTCCTCCGTTGTTAGTTGCACCCTGTTTCCTTTTAAAGCAGGCATAAATACTGTATAGCCTTTACTTTGTAAGAAATCAACTTAATCGTGAAAACCATGATCTACAATAAAAATATCATTTGGTGATAGTAATGTCTGTAAACCAGTAGAGTCTTGTAAAACAAGTTTTAGTATTGAAGCATCATTTTGTGTGCCGTAAAAAGGTCCTGCAAAGTCTATAATATAACCATTCGTAGTGCAGATGGTGAAAGGTTTGAAAAGATTAATTTTTTTCTGTCCAGAAAAATATTTTCTTTGATAAAAATTATTTTGACTTTTTTGATGTCGTACATAAGTACCATCACAAATAATAACAAGCTGTTTATCAGATAGATTTAATAACTTCTTGCCTGTACTGGAGGTGTTAGAAATAAGATCTTGACATGTAATAGCATCATAACTAAAATATTTTGGTAAAATATCTCTCTCAAAACATTTCATGATATCGTCAACAAATTCTGATACGTATTGTTCATATTGCAAACTCAAAACAGCAGTAATGGTCTTATTTGAATTTCCTGTAATCTCCTATAATCTTCCTTTCCTGTAATTTCCTTAATTTGAAAAGAAAAATGATTAAGGCTTGCGTCATAGTCCGAGTTTTTGTATTTCTTATTGAAGGTAGCATATGTTTGAGCTCTATAATGTTTTTCCAAGTAAAGCCTATCAGGGATTTAAGTTGATTTTCTGATAATCCATTTTCTATTCGATCGAACAATGTTAGATTAGATGTTTTGGAAAGTACATTTATAAAAGTAACTAATTATGAAAAAGTAATAAATAACTTTCAGCATATCAATCTTATAAACTTTAATAAATTTTAAATTCAACGTTTCGGCTAAATTCCTTCATTAGCCTTCCTCAGGGAAAAATGATGTTAAAAAACACATAAACATAGAAAATTTAAGTACATGATACCACAATTACAACTTCAAAACATTTAACAGATGATTACACAAATTGTAAAAATATACTATATACATTTTTAAAAATAATCCTTGTCTTGTGGTGATCATGTTTCATGTTCCTTTGAGTATTTTAGCATATTTTTAAAAATGTATATAGTATATTTTTACAATTTGTGTAATCATCTGTTAAATGTTTTGAAGTTGTAATTGTGGTATCATGTACTTAAATTTTCTATATTTATGTGTTTTTTAACATCATTTTTCCCTGAGGAAGGCTAATGAAGGAATTTAGCCGAAACGTTGAATTTAAAATTTATTAAAGTTTATAAGATTGATATGCTGAAAGTTATTTATTACTTTTTCATAATTATAAAAGCAGCATATATAAAAAAGTGGAATAAGTATATCTAAAAGTAACTAATTCTGATTTTTTAATTTTACTTGTATTAGAAATGATGCATCAGCGGGACATGTCATCTTCATAAATTCTATCACCAATCATATGTTCATTGCAGCAGCAGTCACCATCGGGTATAAAAATCATTTTTCTTGAGAAAATGTCACATCGTGTTTCAAGAGATATTACTTGTAGATTTACTTCTACTCGACATATTATACAGAACCGATGTGTTGATACTACATGTGGAAAAGACATTTCAATATAATCATCCTCTTCAGGACTAGTTATGCGACACACAAAATCATCATCGTTTGTATCTACAGGTTCGACTATCGTAGAATCACTGTCAGTCTCAGAAGCACTCACGGTAAGCTTTGAGGTTGAGGCTGCCTTTTTATAAAAACTTAGACGACATTTGTTGCATATTACGTCCCTTACCGAGATATTCTTATTGAAACAATCACTGTATGTTTTAGCTTCATTTTCAGTTTTGATAACTTTTCTATACTTATTATCTTTACGCAAAAATCTACGACAGTTTTTACATTTACCAGACATATTTTGTGTGCAATTACTCACTAAAACACAATAAAATAGTTTTCTATAGAATTATTAAAAGTTGAAATACTCTGAAACAATACGCAGAAGATTATTTAAGTTGAGCTAATATACTTGTGGGGGTAGAAGAATAATAGGAATATTGCAGCCACGTTCCTTAAAACTACCAAGATACGACACGTCCAAAATGTTGGATGTGTGCCAGCATGTGATTTGGAAAACATCCAATAATTCGCGCTCTGTTATCATTCGTTTTCTCGGAGCCAGATGACTGTCACCCCTATTTTAACAGTGAGCTCGTTGAATTAGCGCTTGCGCAGAGGCTTTCATAGGTTGAGGAATAAACAAAATGCTACAAATTATACACATGCAACTAGCTGGAAAGCAACAAGTTGCGTCTTGTTCTATAAAAACGTAGTTCCACAAACAATTTTCAACTCCTAATGTCAAAATCAACGTCTTACATATATTTTTAATTACTAACTAATATATTTTTTAGTAATAAACATGTTACCACTTTTTAATACAGTAATAAAATTTTCAATCAAAAGACAAATGAAAAGTCATTAGTATCTAAGACGATCATAAGAAGTTTTAATTTTTTTGGAAGTGTTGCACCCATTTTATATTTATGCACTTTTTGGTAGTATTACTAGACATAGTAAGCTACATTATGTATTTTTTCTGTGATTGTACCTCTGCGTTAACTAGGAATAAAATCATGAAAAAGAATATTTTCATTTTTTATTAATAGTAAATACGACAGAAAAAATCTACAAAAAATATATAATGTAGACTAACATTTTGTCTAACGAACAGTTTTTGTTTCATTAGTGTAGCTGTAATAGTTTTCATAAAAATCAATTTTAAAAATTTCCCCCTCTAGCGTCTATTTGATCCATTATCTCCAGAACGCAGCGAGATGAGAGGCTGAATTTGTGTCAATGGTAGTTTTATGTCTCGCAAATGTTACCACACGAGTCATTTTCAAAATATCTTTCTGGGGCCGCTGACCCTACCTTATCCAGCTAGACCCTTTGATAAATATTTTAAAACTTTAAAATAGGATATCTCATGAAATATTGGAATTTAAAGTAAATACAGGTATTATTTTAAATAGAAAAAGATTTTGGAAAGGATTAATATATTTTAACGAAGTGATGAGAAGATTTTGAATATGTTAAAATTTTAATAGTAAATTCAAGTTAATCAAGATAGGAAACATTGAGGATTAAGATAAGAATAATTATAAGGTAAAAAAAAAAACTTTTTATATACCATGTTTTTAAATTTTCTGTTCAAGTGATGATGTCATTGACCGTCTGTGGAGCCAAGAAAAAGATTTCCTATGTTAATCGCCCATTGGATTTTTTGTAAAAAGTTATTAAAAATCGAGGAAAATTATTTCCTGATTTTAATCCCTACATTTTTTTTATAGATATGTATTAGTTATCGTGCGCATGCATTAGAATAAGTTGTTTTTGCTGTAAAATTGATAAAATTTGAATTTTAAATTTCAAAACTCTAGAAAAAAAAAATGGCAAACTTCCATATTTGATTGAAAACATAAACATTTTATTTCAAAAGATGATACTTACAAAATAAATATCCAATTAATATACTAATTAGGAAAATGATAAATATTCTATCATAATTTGAAGTCAAATTTGTTTTCAAATGTCTAAATAAAGTATCTGATATAAGATTTAAAAAAAAAAAAAAAAAGAGAGAAGACTAAAAGCTAACAAAAAGTAAAAAAAGGAATAATAATAAAGTATTATAGAGTGTTACTGATATTACTACTTACCTAACCTCCCTATACAATAGAAGAGAACATTTAAGGCAGAAGAAATATAGCTTTAACCTTAGCATCCAGAGAAGACATTTTAACTTGCCTCAGTGACATAATTTTAAGCCAATTTCCTATGACGAGCTAACACAGACAATGCATATGTATAGGTATTATTCCAATGGGAATATAGAGGACATTTCATCTCCAGCAAATTTTATGTGCATCAGCAGTCATATTGTACACAACAGTCTTTGGTCAATGTTGGACTTGAACCTACAACCTTATGTCTGAAAGTTCAACGGCTATCTATCTAACCAAACTACTGCAGCCCAACATGTTATACATTGAGATAAATTCCTCGGCTGTGTTATTCAACTTAATTCAGATTTACTCATTCGTTTATTTGTTCCAAAAGAAACCTTTAAAGCAGGTTCCTTACTATAAATATGTTTTTGTATATGCTTATAAACCCATCACTATCATAACTGAACCCTTCAGCCCCCTCTAGATAGAAATTCTGGGTGCACCACCAGGTGTGTTGGCATTTGTAAGAACTGCAAGAGACATTGAAAATATTTCCTAGCTCATAACTGAAGAAGCTCACATTGTGAGTGAAAGTACTTTTATTAATAATGAGTTAACCTGTTTCGCTAGTTGGTCGATAAGCCGCCCATCCTTCAGTGTTGCCAGATTTTTTTATTCAATAGCCACCAAAAATTTTTAGAAGTAGCATTTGATATACATAAAACGCGAATAAGATCGAAGGAACGTCGATCACATCATTTCTTGAAATTATTGGTGAGAGTTAAATAAAAAGTGTGCAATCTGTAATAGGTGGTGCTGTCTATAGCGACTACTAATGGGTTAATGGTATCTTAAATGTTTTAAATATAATTTAAACTAGTCAGGAATAAAAAAAATCAGCAGTGTGCCAAAAAAGGATTTTAATGTTTAATAAGTTAAATAATTTTGTTCATTTAGAATAAGACATAATAATTTTATAAGTAAATATTGTGGTATAAACTCATAAAAACTATTAACTATAAGACTCAATTCTGAACTATATACATATGTTTATTACACCTCAACTCGTGTTTGTATATTAACTGTAACCTGTTTTGTAACTGGCGGTTGTGTAAGTATCTTGTTCTTGTTCTGTGTGCGTGTACGTGTTTGTTTACTTCCATTAAAGTTGTGTGATCTTAAACACGGCTTCTTAAATGAATCTTAAATCATGCTACCAATAATAAGAGTTATTATTTACGCTCGGTTGTATCATAAAGATACATAACAACACATGGCGGCAGCGGTTAAAAGTTAGTACTTCACTTTCTGAAAGTTTCGTTTTCACCGGCGTTCGTTTCGTTTTAAAGGTCAACAATGACAACTACCACTACAGCTTCAGCTTATCATATTTCACCGCCAGAATCCTTCCCATTTTCAACGCCAACTGAGTGGCCGAAATGGAAACAAAGATTTTTACGTTTTCGCACAGCTTCAGGCTTAAACAAGAAATCCGAAGAGGAGCAAGTGGATGCTCTGATTTATATAATGGGTGACAAAGCTGAAGATATTTTTCTATCGCTCAACATCTCGGATGACGATAAAAAGAATTTTCAAACAGTAATCGAAAACCTCGATAATCATTTTGTTGTGAAACGAAACATAATTTTTGAAAGAGCTCAGTTTAATCGCAGAATACAGAAAGAAGGTGAGTCTGTTAACGATTTTATTACTGATTTGTATACCCTAGCGGACAAATGTGATTATGGTAATCTCCATGACGAGTTACTCAGAGATCGCATCGTTGTCGGGATTACCGATCAATCTCTTAGTGAAAAGTTACAACTCGACTCTAAATTAACTTTGCAAACAGTTATCGATAAGGTTCGTTTATCAGAATCAGTCAAACAACAGCAAACTGTATTAGTAACCAATGCATCTATCAATGCTGTAATGCATAAAAAGAAAATAGTAACACCACATAATTTCACTAAAAAGAGTACTCAATGTAAAGATTATAAATCTCCTTCTGATGTTAAAAATTGTAAATGGTGTGGAAAATTACCTCATGATAGAAAGTTTTGTCCTGCCAAGGATTCCTTTTGCCGAAAGTGCAAGAAAAAGGGGCACTGGGAAAAAGTCTGTCAGGGTTCTATGAAACGAGTAAATGAAATTCATTGTGAGGCTGGATTCATAGGCCTAATGGCTGATAATCAGAATAATGATGATTGGGTAGTTCCTATCAAAATATTAGGGAAAACCATTAGGTTTAAAATAGATAGTGGTGCTGATCACACTGTGATACCTAGTAATATTGCTCAATCCATGTTCAAAAATGCCCATATTAAAAGTACAAATAAGGTAATTTATGGTCCAGATAGAACACCATTAAAATTAACAGGGAAATTAGTTGAAAACATGGAATACAATGGCAAAACCTGTAGGGAAGAAATCTATATTATACGTGATCTTCAAACATGTTTGTTAGGTAAACCGGCAATCAAAATGTTTGGCCTAGGTCCTAATATACAGCCACATTACGTACAAAGTATCTGTAGTTTTGATCCTGTTCAGGAATTTCCAAAGCTATTTCAAGGTCTGGGACTGCTGAAAGGACATTACCACATTGAATTAGTTGATAATGCTAAGCCTTATGCTCTTACATCTCCACGCAGAATACCAATACCATTGTTAGACAAAACAAAGGCTGAAATTAAAAGAATGCTGGAAATGAATGTAATCAAACCAGTCGAGAAACCCACTAATTGGTGTTCACCTGCTGTGGTTGTACGAAAAAAAGATGGCAATGTAAGAATTTGTGTTGACCTGACAGTACTTAATAGAAGTATTCGTAGAGAGTGGCACCCACTACCAACTACAGAATACAATTTATCTCTTTTGGCTGGAGCCAAAATTTTTTCCAAATTAGATGCTAATTCTGGATTTTGGCAAATACCTCTTGATGAAGAATCATCCTATCTTACGACCTTCATCACACCTTTCGGAAGATTCAGATTCTTGCGGTTACCTTTTGGCATTTCATCTGCTCCTGAACACTTTCAACGGAGAATGTCTCAAGCTCTTGAGGGTCTTTCGGGTATAATATGTCATATGGATGACATCCTAGTATGGGGATCCAATCAGAAGGAACATGATGCACGCTTAAAATCAACATTGAAACGTCTTAAAGAAACTGGAATAACTCTAAACAAACAAAAATGTTGTTTCTCTGTCAAGTCTATAAAATTCCTAGGACATGTAATTAATGAGTCAGGAATACATCCAGATCAAGAGAAAATTCAAGCCATACAAAATTTCAAATCTCCAACAAATAAAACAGAGCTTAAACAGCTATTAGGAATGGCCAACTATTTAGCAAGATTCATTCCAAAATTTGCAGATACTATGGCACCCTTGATTTCATTACTGTCAACAAAAAATCAATTTGTTTGGGATGCACCTCAAGAAAATGCATTAAAAAAGCTAAAGGAAGTACTGTCATCAGAACCGGTACTTACAATTTTTGACCCAAACAAACAATCAATAGTGACAGCAGATGCTTCCTCGTATGGACTTGGTGCTACGCTATGCCAGAAGCAAGAAGATTCTTCATTGAAAGTGATTGCCTATGCGTCCAGAACTTTAACTCCAGCAGAGAAACGCTATGCTCAGATAGAAAAAGAAGCACTGGCACTCACTTGGGCATGCGAAAAGTTCAGCAATTATTTGATAGGTACAAAATTTTTTCTAGAGACTGATCATAAGCCTCTAGTCCCTATACTAACTACTAAATCTTTAGATGACCTTACTCCACGTATTCAAAGATTGAAGATGCGTTTGATGAGATATGCCTTTAACATTTTTCATACTCCAGGAAAAAACTTGCTCGCAGCTGATGCGTTATCAAGGGCACCTGACCAAAAGGAGGTCCCAAACTTCGAATTAGAAGAGGAAGTTCAAGCCTTCATCAATCAAATTACAGAAGTCATACCCATCGTTCCAGAAAGACTTTTGCAGCTGAAATCAGAACAAGAAAAAGACTCAACTTGTAGGATGTTAATCACTTATGCCCAAGAAGCATGGCCAGAAAAGAATAAAGTAGAACCATCATGTCTACCCTTTTGGCATTTAAGATATGAAATTTCACTTCAAAACGGCCTGCTTATGAGAGGAGCACGGATAATTGTACCAGAAAGTCTTCGACAAGAAATCTTAAATAAGATCCATGAAGGTCACATGGGAATAAACAAATGTAGAGCTTTAGCAAATTCTGCTGTTTATTGGCCTGGCATCAGCAAGCAAATAGAGCAACTAGTTCGAGAATGTCCATCATGCATACAGGAAGCCCGAAATTGTTCTGAACCTCTAAAACCAACAAGTTTTCCTCAAAGACCATGGGAAATTCTCGCCATGGATCTTTTCAAACTTAATTCCAACTGGTATTTATTGGTGACTGATTTTTACTCTCGTTACCCAGAAGTTGCAAAACTAGATAGGCTCACATCCAGTGAAGTAATTCTACACTGCAAGTCAATTTTTGCCCGACATGGAATACCTGACATAGTCAGATCCGATAATGGTCCACAGTTTGAGGTTACGAAAACAGCTGAATTCCAACAATTCTCAAGAACATATGGTTTTAGACATGTCACATCTAGCCCTAGATATCCTCAAAGCAATGGTTTTGTCGAGGCAGCAGTCAAGATAATCAAACTCAGATTTAAAAAATCCAAAGATCCATATCTGGCTTTGTTGCACTACAGAGCTTCTCCTTTGAAGAATGGTTATAGTCCTGCTGAATTATTGATGGGACGGCGTATACAAACTACATTACCTACTGCTCTTTCAGTACTTCAACCAAGGCTGGTAGAGAAAGAGAGATTGGAGAAAAGTGAAGAAAATAGAATAAAAACTCAAGAAAAAGATTACAATCGAAGACATAATGTCCATGAGCTTAGACCAATAAATCCAGGGGAACACGTGTGGATAACAGATAGAAAAGCTGTTGGTACTGTGGAAAGAGAGGCAGAGACACCAAGATCATATATTGTAAGGCAAGGACAACATATCCTGAGAAGAAACAGAAAGCACTTAATTCCAGGTACTAAATTGCAGCCAAATCCAGTGGAACATGACTTAAATGATCTTCAAGATATTCCTTCAAAAGAGGTTTCTAAAAATAAAGTACCCGTATCGAGAAGATCAAGCCCTTTAAAAGTAACAAAAAAGAAAGATGAATCGGCATCTAATCAACATTCCAATCAGCAACCTGTGATCACGAAGAGTGGTAGAATTGTAAAACCCCCAAACAGACTAAACCTTTGAAAAGGGGAGATGTGGTATAAACTCATAAAAACTATTAACTATAAGACTCAATTCTGAACTATATACATATGTTTATTACACCTCAACTCGTGTTTGTATATTAACTGTAACCTGTTTTGTAACTGGCGGTTGTGTAAGTATCTTGTTCTTGTTCTGTGTGCGTGTACGTGTTTGTTTACTTCCATTAAAGTTGTGTGATCTTAAACACGGCTTCTTAAATGAATCTTAAATCATGCTACCAATAATAAGAGTTATTATTTACGCTCGGTTGTATCATAAAGATACATAACAACACAAATATAATAATAAATTACTTTACACACTTACTTGAACCATAAAAAAAGTGTCCAAAATATGCTGTAATGAATCCATATAGAGATAACAAAAATAAAAACGCTTTTCCTTCAAAGGAATCTGAAATGAACATTTTAAAACTAAAAATTAATTCATTACATAAATAAATAACAATTTTATAATTTTTAAGAATATAAAAGATAACAATATTGGCTACAGCTTACATGAAAAATTACAACCATGTTGTGGAAGAAATTCAGAGTTCCCACAACCATATGATGAAATGGGGACGTAAAGTGATTCTTTAATTACTCCATTTACAGTGTATTTGGCAATGATATTGTATATCACACCTATATTAGGATACATCAGAAAAGACATCCTTGTGTCAGGGTGCACTGCATAAGACTGAACCTAAAACACAAAATATTCTTTATAAATAATTATTTCTAAACATTTATAAAGGAAAAAATCCTATGCATACATTCCACAATCAGATTGATTAAGTTCCCATTGCTTATAGTTAGTTATACTTGCAATAATAAAAGTTGATAATGGACTTTCTATGTACCATGTATATTTGAGATATATATGTGCACACTTTTTATACATATTTTTACTGCATATATCAAGCTGTTTATGAAAAAACAGCACAAACACTTTCTTTTGTGTTATAAACACAAGTTTATATATATGTGAGTGTGGGTGTTTCTGTTTTCTTATAATAATTCAGGTACCAGAACCTTAAATATAGAAAAAAAAATCTTCAAATTGATCATTGAGCTATTAATGATATTTAACAAACAAAATTTACAATTAGAAATTTGTTTTATATGTTTTAAATATGCAGATTTTTATTATTAAAAGCTTTTTCACTGATGTTTTATGAATATCAAAATAAATTTCTAAACATAAGTTTATAATAATATTTTAAAAAACAAATTTGTTATCCATATGTCTGGTTTGGATGACAATTGTTGCTTTGTTGCAGTGGCGTCGCCAGAAAAAATTTCAGGGGATGACCTAAATCAGGACAATTGGCCAGGATATAAATACTTTGAATAGACACAGATATGTCGAAAAATAAATAAATAAAATAAAATTGTATTTGATAGATCTCAAATTTAGTGCTAGAAATCTACAGCTCTCATATTACGATCAAAACTTCCGACAATACAGATCCATTTCATCGAATTAATAAATGCAGTTTATTTTTTGTAATGCGTTTAACCTGTTTGAAAAATAGGCTACCAATAGAAATTTTTCCCAAAATGAAAACTTGCCAGAATGAAAACTTGTCGTCTCTCTCTTCGTTTCACTTTGCTGACGAAGATGAAGAAATAGCAAAGGTGAAGAAACAGTCATTAAGCGCAATGAAGATGGACACGATGTGTCCAAAATATATTTGTGCAACTAAAAAAGGATACTTATGTAAGGTATAACTTTTAATTATGATTTAAAATCCTTTTAAGATGTTTCAATGTATAAAGTATTATTTATTTTGTTTTAATGCAGTTTAGTTAGCTCCATCACTAATAAATATTAAAATCTAATAAACTTAAATCCATAAAAAAGTTGCAAAGCATTCTAGGGATGCACCGAATAGCAGTTTTGGCCGAATACCGAATATTCGGCCAACCGAATACTAACAATTCGGCTGGCTGATTTACTCTTATATTCCAGGGGTCAATCACCTAATTTTTTGTGAACTTTTTCAATACTATTTACATCTAGTAATATTTTTTTTTTTTTTTTTGAAAAGATAATTATAAAAAACTACTATTCAGAAACAATGGTTTATATAAATGTAGAAAAATATTAGGAAATTATGAAAAATGGCAGTTTTTCGAGTGACGCAAGCGGAAGGACAAACTGAACGCTGCGAACTCATATATACGGCTAGTTTGACAAAGAGATTTGTAAAAGCCGACACTTAATATCTCAGCAAATATGCCTTATTTTGTTCTGATCTTTTCAAAATAGTCTTTTATCTTCGGTCTTAATCTACCCTGAAATTTTTACATTTCTACATGCAGTATGTTTTGAGATCTGAATCTCAATTTAAAGTCAAAAAGGGAAAATGTGTGGTGTAAGGATGTAATAGACTAAATTCATGAAAAAATATCTCTAAAACCGCACGAACGGTTTTAATTTAATTAATATATGTTGTTAATGGGATCTTTCTGAATCGAGTAATGTTTTCATTTTTTTCAGGAAAACTCTTGTTTTTTGTAAAAGTTGCTTTAAAAATAGAACTATATTACTCCGCCAAAATGCATGCTTTTATTCGGCGAAAATGTCATAATTCGGTTCTCACTTTCAAGGCACGTTGGTTGGCTGACCAACGTGAATGCAGTCAATAAATTTTTGTAATGAAGAAAATATTTTTAATTTTAAGATTTCCCATTTCGTCAAAAACGTAGCAGTCAATGAATTATTTAAACTTTCCTTTTTTTTAACGCAAAAATACTTTATTACATTTTTTATATATTTATTGTACTAGCAGGCTACGCCCGCTTCGCTGGTCACTATTTTTAAATGAATCACAATAATTAATGAATTCTCAAAATTGCATTAATTTTTATCATGCGATAAAAAAAGAAAAAAAAAAACTGATCAGGAAAAATGTCGCACCGGGTCCCCACTGCCTTCGGCAGCGTAGACCCGTGCACTGCGCGCATGTATTCCTTCACCATCCTTATGACTTCTCAAAATTCCATGTTATTACTCATAAACTTTCATTCTCAAGAAAAGGAATTAAAAAATATATCATTTAGCATCGGGTAAAAACTCACACCGGGACGCCACTGTCTTCGGCAGCGCAGACCCATGCGCGCTGCGCGCACACGTTTGAGGATGTTATAAGTCATATCATAAATATTTAATTATATCTATTTTTATAAAGTGAAATTAAAGTTAATTTGTTAAGGTATTTATATATTCTATAAAGTAAATTATTTAAATTAAATTTAGTTTGATATGACTTACGTTTTTTTATCGCTCTCGTGGCCGCATTTTTGTTTATCTTCTTGCTCTAGTTTATTCCATAGATGTGAATAGCTGAAATTGTAAACATGTGAGTAATAGCGGTGAATCACAGTTATTGCTCTTGTTTCTGTTCACTCTCATCAAAAACGATGTCCATGGTTGTAAGATAAATAAGCCAGTGATGAAGACTAGTTTAGTGATTGCCAAGTGGCAACAGCAAGATGCAAATTGGTTTTGTTTGTATTGTATAAAAGACGTTTGCATCTGTTTTCTTTCTCTTATTTTTCAACGTTATAAGATGTAGTTTTGTTTTTCAGTTACCAGCAGGATATGCTGGTTTATTTAATATTTTTTCTTTTCCATCTGTAAATATTCATATTCAAATAAATTATGTTTGTTAATATATAAAAGTTTTCTTCATTGAGTCTTCCACATCAAACGTATAACTGCCATGTAATTTTTCCTCTTAAATTTTTTATTAAAGTAACTCTGCTGTTTTAGTATATTTAAACTTTAATTCAACAAGGTTATGGGCCCAGTTAATGCCCCTCTAACCATAAGATATATAGTTTGAGGAATTTATGGTTTAATGATGTGGAAGTGAAGAGTAATGTTTACATCCGGACTTCAGTTTGCCGAGTTTTTATGAGCCGTTCCAGTTATCAAATAATGAACTCATAGAAGTGCTGAATATGCTTGACTGTTAGTTATCCATGAAGAAAGGCCCAGATGAACGTTTTTTTTTCTCTTTTGTCAAAGTTTGAATTGACAAATTGAAATGGAGGAAAAGGAGTTCAAAGGGACTTTATTGACGTCTACTAACTGGGATAGTTGGAAAACTGAAATTAAAGTGGCTTTGATGCACTATGGTGCTTGGGTCTTTGTGGAGAATGAGAAATACATGGAACAACAAGCTAGTGACCAGGAAGGCTTAACGTGGAGAGAAAAGTATGAGCTGAATTTAAGGAAAGATAGAGCTTTTACAATTATTTACCAATCTTTAAGCCCTGAATTAAAGCCATTAATTAGTAATTTGACAGATGGTTACAAGGCCTGGAAGGTTCTGCATGAAAATTTTGAACGGAAGACAAGAGCTCGGGTAGTACAGCTGTTGGATGAATTTTTTGAAACAAAGTTCTCTAGTGGTGAACCTTTCAACCTTTTTCTGTGCCGAGTAAAGAAAGCTGCTGAAAGGTTAAAGGACGTTGGACACCAGCTACAACCATTGTACATTGGATACCAGATGATCCGTACCTTACCAGAAGAGTTTCAAGCAACGGTCCAAGCTATTTATAGATGGAATGATGCAGACTTTGTTCCACACAAGATTGAGGCGGAACTTCTTTTGGAGGAAAATAGACTGAATTTTGTTAAAAAAGACTTGCTGAGGAACTCTGAATTAGCTTTTTCAACTCTTTGTAAGACAGGTAAAACTTTAGATACTAGTAATGTTAAAAATATGAGTTCTAAAAATGTTAAAGAAAGTAATTATAAAAGTAAAAATTTTAATTCTAATAAATGTAAAAAATTTAATGGTTTTTCTGCTAATGAAAATTTTAACAAAAGTAAAATTGGACCCTGTTTTAAATGTAAACAGTATGGTCATTTAAAGTCTCAATGTGTTAATAGAAGTGCTCATTCCCGAAATTTTAATGAAACTAGTAATATAGAAGTTAATGAGAAATTTAGTTTTGCTTTTTCTGAATGTAGTTTAACAGAAATTTTCCCTCAGTTTTTTGAGGCAAATTCATCAGTTGCAAATTCTGATAAAATAACCTGGGTATTTGATACTGCAGCGACGGCACATTTTTGCAACAATAGAGATTTATATCTAGATTTTGAGCCTGTAACTGATGTTCAAATGTCTCTTGCTGTAGGTGAAAAAGAGAGTAATGTTTTAGGAAGGGGTACTATTCAGTTTAATGTTAAATGTAATAATAACTATAATCAGATAACTTTAAAAAATGTTTTATACAATCCAAAATTAAGAAGAAATTTAATATCAGGTGTTAAGTTAGAAAAATTAGGCTTAAATTTTTCTGGCAAAAATGGAAAAATTAGAGTTTTTGACAAAGATGGGAATGAGTTATTCTATGCATTGAGGAAAGGTGATTTGTATTTTTTTAAACCAACAAAATATGTAACAAATGGTGGTGCAACTTCGGCTAGTCTTACTGTTCAGGAAAATTCTAAACTTGTTGATTTTTGGCATAATAGATTTTGTCATATTAATGATGACTATTTAATTAATACTAGTAAATGTCAAGCTGTTAAAGGATTGCCTATTTTGAGTAAGATGGCTGAAGATTGCATACCATGTAAACTTGCTAAAAGTAAAAGAGTATCTTTTAAAGCTATTGGTCAAGTAAGATCTAAAAATGTTCTTGAATTGTTACATATGGATGTTTGTGGACCATTACCAGTTTTAACTCAGGGAGGTAATAGATATTTTTTAACTGTAATTGATGATTATTCACGTAGAGTTGCAGTTTATCCCATTAGAAATAAATCTGACGTTTTTGAAACTTTTTTGAGATTTTCTAGAAGAGCAGAAAGACTTTTAAACAAGAAAATAATTGCTATTAGGAATTTTGTAACAAGGAGTTTGAAAATTTTTTGGAAAAGCAAGGTATTAAACATGAAAAAACAAATGTTTATTCTCCAGAAATGAACGGTGTGGCGGAAAGGTTCAATTTAACTGCTTTAGATGGTGTTAAGACTTTGCTTGAATCTAGTGGTTTACCTCAAAAATTTTGGGGGGAGGCTTTGATGTGTTTCACTTATGTTTGGAATAGAGTTTGCCACAAGAAGGATAAAACTCCTTTTGAGTTGTTTACTGGCAGAAAGCCTTCTGTTTCTCATCTAAAACCATTTGGTTGCCTGGCTTTTGTAAATGTACCTAAACAACTCAGGAAAAAGCTCGATATGAGAGCCAAACTGGGAATTATGTTGGGGTATGCACAAAAAACCAAAGGTTACAGAATTTGGATAGTTGAGGATAAGAAATTAATTGAAACAATCAATGTAAAGTTTAATGAAACCAAAAAAGGGGTAGATGAAATTAAATGTAATAAGGTAATTAAAGGTCAAAATTTTTACTTTTCTGTTCCAGATTATGATAATGATATTGATTTAGGCCCTACTATTCATGAGCTAGCAGAACGCTTAGAATCTCGTGAGGGGGGGAGAATAGTTCAGTCTCAGGAAGTAGAGGGAACTAGTTTAACACCATGTGATTCCATTCCATGGATACGTAGAGCTGTACCTCGAAAAACTGGAACTAGAACTGATATCTATTATGGAATAGAGGGTGAAAATATAAGGCTACGATCGCTACAAGATGTTAAAAAATATTGTTTAGAAAAGAAAATAGAATGTAATGATAAACTTTTTGATTTTTCGGGTAAAAATTTAACTGCTGGTAAACTTGTAAATTCTTCAGATTCTAATGATGAAGCTAACCTGATTGAAATTAAAATTCCTAGTAATTTTTTTGAAGCTGTTAACTCGCCTGAAGCATCTGAGTGGGATAATGCCATGAAACAAGAGATGCAGGTCATGTATGATCGTAAAGTTTGGGAATTGGTAGAACCACCTAGAGGAGCTAAAATTTTGGGAAACAGGTGGGTATATACTCTTAAAAGAAATGAAAAAGGTGAAATTATAAGGTATAAAGCTCGTTTAGTAGCTAAAGGGTTCAATCAGGTCAAAGGGGAAAATTATGAAGAAGTGTTTAGTCCAGTGGTGAATTTTTCTATTATAAGATTATTTTTTTCTATATATGTATGTTTATTTAATTGGTTTCATGTACAAATAGATGTTAATAATGCATATTTATATGCAAAATTAGATGAAACAGTTTTTATGTTACAGCCTGAGGGTTTTATTAAAGATAAAGGTAAAATTTGTAAACTGGAAAAAGCATTGTATGGACTCCATCAAAGTAGTCGAGCATGGTTTTTTGAACTAGATGATGTTTTGAAAAACTTGCAATTTCATAAACTGGACTGGTGTAATTGTGTTTATACATATAATTGTAATATAATTTTATTATTGTATGTAGATGACATTGTCATCTTTGGTAAAAATCAGGAAGATTTGGAATTTGCGATAAACTTGTTACAGCAAAAATTTGATTTAAAGATTCTGGGTAAGACTAAAAAACTTTTAGGTATTGAGTTTGAAGAAGAGGGAGGAAAATTGTTTATTCATCAAAAGGCTTATATCAATAAGATTTGTAAGCAGTATGAAAATTATAAATATCCCATTACTTCTTTGCCAATTCCTAAAGGAGAAATTTTTTCTAAATTAGATTCCCCTAAAACTGAAGCTGAAATTAGAGAAATGGAATCTTACCCATATAGAAATTTAATTGGTTGTTTAGCTTTCATAGCAAGTCGTACTAGACCAGATATTGTTTTTGCTGTAAACTTGTTGTCGCAGTTCCAATCTAATCCAGGTATGAAACATTGGAACAGTGTTTTGAAATTATTGGGTTATCTTAAAAATACAATTAGTTATAAATTAGAATTGTCCAGGGTTAACAACTTAGAATTGAAATGTTATTCTGATTCAGATTTTGCTGCCAATAGAGATGACAGGGTATCAATGGGAGGATATATACTATTTTTAGGTGAAGCTCCTGTATCATGGAGAACATTTAAACAGAAATGTGTTAGTCTCTCAACCATGGAGGCAGAATATATCAGTTTAACAGAAGCCGCTAAAGAATTGACCTGGATTAAAAATGTTTTATTAAATAATAGTTTAGATTTAAAGTTAGAAAATTGTATTTTATATTGTGTGTGATAACGAGGCAGCAATTTCTTTTTCAAATTCTCCGTTTGAAAATCATAGAACTAAGCACATACATATTAAATATCATTTTTTAAGGAATTTGGTTTTTGATAAAGTATTTAAATTAATGCATGTAACTAGTAAATTGAATTTGGCAGATGCCTTTACTAAGCCACAAGTTAAAGAACAATTAATTAAATTTTGTAGGAGAAATTTTCAGATATTGACATTGTTTAGTTAATGCCAATTTCTGTAGGCAATTTTTTTTTTTATATATTACATGTTGTCACTTTTGATCAATGGGTGATCACTAACTTCGTGATCAGGCATTGATTGAGGTGAATTTTGAAGTATTTTTAGTGTTTAAAATGTGTTTTCATAAAACGCTGTCCCGAGAGCGTTAAAAAAGGGGGGAGATTGTTATAAGTCATATCATAAATATTTAATTATATCTATTTTTATAAAGTGAAATTAAAGTTAATTTGTTAAGGTATTTATATATTCTATAAAGTAAATTATTTAAATTAAATTTAGTTTGATATGACTTACGTTTTTTTATCGCTCTCGTGGCCGCATTTTTGTTTATCTTCTTGCTCTAGTTTATTCCATAGATGTGAATAGCTGAAATTGTAAACATGTGAGTAATAGCGGTGAATCACAGTTATTGCTCTTGTTTCTGTTCACTCTCATCAAAAACGATGTCCATGGTTGTAAGATAAATAAGCCAGTGATGAAGACTAGTTTAGTGATTGCCAAGTGGCAACAGCAAGATGCAAATTGGTTTTGTTTGTATTGTATAAAAGACGTTTGCATCTGTTTTCTTTCTCTTATTTTTCAACGTTATAAGATGTAGTTTTGTTTTTTAGTTACCAGCAGGATATGCTGGTTTATTTAATATTTTTTCTTTTCCATCTGTAAATATTCATATTCAAATAAATTATGTTTGTTAATATATAAAAGTTTTCTTCATTGAGTCTTCCACATCAAACGTATAACTGCCATGTAATTTTTCCTCTTAAATTTTTTATTAAAGTAACTCTGCTGTTTTAGTATATTTAAACTTTAATTCAACAGAGGATATACCTGCACTGTACACGCATATTCCTTCTCAACTCAAACTTTTATTAAGAAAATAAAATTTAAAAAAAAATCTTTTATCATCGGGTAAAAACTCGCACCGGGTCCAAAACCCATGCGCGCTGCGCGCCTATTCCTTCCCCACCGTTCCAGCCCCTCCTAATTAACTTGCATATACCAATTTTGAACGGTCTTACTTAATTAGCTGAGATGCAAAAGAAAACCTGATCAGGACACTTTAAATTGTAAATCAGGTGAAATCTCGAATTCCACTTTCGATAATGTAAAAGAACTTTAAAATATCTTTCGAATGATTGTATTAGAAATAATTCAATCATAATTAGAATATGAAATATTGAAATTTAAAAATATTACAGTGCCATCTGGCGGTAGAAATTTCTGTAATCTATTGTTCTATTCCAGATCAACAAAGCTTTCAAATGATGTATTACTCATGAAATTATTTTAATTAGTAGATGAGATACAAAAGAAAACCTAATCAGGACACCTCAAAACGTGTAAATCGGGTGAAATCTCGAATTCCATTTTCGATAATGTAAAAGTACTTTAAAATGTGTATCAACTAAAATAAGCTTTCAAATGATGTGTTACTTATGAACTTTTTTTAATTAATAACTGAGATAAAAAAAAAAACTGATTCAGGACACCTCAAAACGTGTAAATCTGGTGAAAACTTTCGATAATTTAAAAGAACTTTAAAATATCTTTCGAATGCTGTATTAAAAATAATTTAATCATAATTAGAAATTGAAATATTAAAATTTTAAAATATTACAGCGTCATCTGGCGGTACAAATTTCTGTATTCCACTGTTCAAAAAGCTTTCTAATGATGTATTACTTACAAAATTATTTTAATTAGTAGCTGAGATACAAAAGAAAACTAATTCAGGAGACCTCAAAACGTGTAAATCTGGTGAAAACTGTCGATAATATAAAAGAACTTTAAAATATCTTTCGAATGATGCATTAAAAATAATTTAATCATAATTAGAAATTGAAATTTCGAAATTTGAATGTATTACAGCGCCATCTGGCGGTAGAAATTTCTGTAATCCACTGTTCGATTCCAAATCAAAAAACTTTCTAATGATGTATTACTTATAAAATTATTTTAATTAGTAGCTGAGATACAAAAGAAAACCTAATCAGGACACCTCAAAACGTGTAAATCGGGTGAAATCTCGAATTCCATTTTCGATAATGTAAAAGTACTTTAAAATGTGTATCAAGTCAACAAAGCTTTCAAATGATGTATTACTTATGAAATTTTTTTAAATAATTTCTGAGATATAAAAGAAAACTGATTCAGGACACCTCAAAACGTGTAAATCTGGTGAAAACTTTCGATAATTTAAAATAACTTTAAAATATCTTTCCAATGATGTATTCAAAATAATTTAATCATAATTAGAAATTGAAATAATGAAATATTGAAATTTTAAAATATTACTGCGCCATCTGGCGGTACAAATTTCTGTATTCCACTGTTCGATTCCAAATCAAAAAAGCTTTCTAATGATGCATTACTTATGAAATTATTTTAATTAGTAGCTGAGATACAAAAGAAAACTTATTCAGGAGACCTCAAAACGTGTAAATCTGGTGAAAACTTTCGATAATTTAAAACAACTTTAAAATATCTTTCGAATGATGTATTAAAAATAATTTAATTGGAATTTGAAATATCGAAATTTTAGCTGAGATACAAAAGAAAACCTACTCAGGACATTCTAAAACATGTAAATCACGTGAAATCTCTAATTCCATTATCTTCGGTAGTTTTATTAATGGAAGTAAAAAGAAAAATAAATATTAATTACTTTCATAATAGGACAAAAACTTACATTAAAAACATTATTATTTACCTTACATAAGTACTAAATACCTTCACTATACGTATTTCAAGTGCCAGCGCACTCATCCTCAGGTGAACTGTGACATCTCGTTCCACTGTTGTCATCGGGTATCGTCGGCATTGGTTCTTCATTTCTTTTCGTCTTGGTTGATTGCTTGATTAAGTGGTTCCATTCTTTAGGGATTCGTGCATGTTCGCGGTCATTTACTGCCATGGGGTTAGTAATGATTTCTAGCGCTTCTCTTTTGAGGGCATAACTGTGATTATTGTAGTGGGCGATTTTATTAGTATGTATGCTGTTAATATTAATTGGGTTATTGAGGTGAGCGGATGTGCGCGCGGTGGATTGACGGTTATTGTTATAAGTCATATCATAAATATTTAATTATATCTATATTTTTATAAAGTGAAATTAAAGTTAATTTGTTAAGGTATTTATATATACTATAAAGTAAATTATTTAAATTAAATTTAGTTAGATATGACTTACGTTTTTTTATCGCTCTCGTGGCCGCATTTTTGTTTATCTTCTTGCTCTAGTTTATTCCATAGATGTGAATAGCTGAAATTGTAAACATGTGAGTAATAGCGGTGAATCACAGTTATTGCTCTTGTTTCTGTTCACTCTCATCAAAAACGATGTCCATGGTTGTAAGATAAATAAGCCAGTGATGAAGACTAGTTTAGTGATTGCCATGTGGCAACAGCAAGATGCAAATTGGTTTTGTTTGTATTGTATAAAAGACGTTTGCATCTGTTTTCTTTCTCTTGTTTTTTCAACGTTATAAGATGTAGTTTTGTTTTTCAGTTACCAGCAGGATATGCTGGTTTATTTAATATTTTTTCTTTTTCATCTGTAAATATTCATATTCAAATAAATTATGTTTGTTAATATATAAAAGTTTTCTTCATTGAGTCTTCCACATCAAACGTATAACTGCCATGTAATTTTTCCTCTTAAATTTTTTTTATTAAAGTATCTCTGCTGTTTTAGTATATTTAAACTTTAATTCAACAAGGTTATGTGCCCAGTTAATGCCCCTCTAACCATAAGATATATAGTTTGAGGAATTTATGGTTTAATGATGTGGAAGTGAAGAGTAATGTTTACATCCGGACTTCAGTTTGCCGAGTTTTTATGAGCCGTTCCAGTTATCAAATAATGAACTCATAGAAGTGCTGAATATGCTTGACTGTTAGTTATCCATGAAGAAAGGCCCAGATGAACGTTTTTTTTTCTCTTTTGTCAAAGTTTGAATTGACAAATTGAAATGGAGGAAAAGGAGTTCAAAGGGACTTTATTGACGTCTACTAACTGGGACAGTTGGAAAACTGAAATTAAAGTGGCTTTGATGCACTATGGTGCCTGGGTCTTTGTGGAGAATGAGAAATACATGGAACAACAGGCTAGTGACCAGGAAGGCTTAATGTGGAGAGAAAAGTATGAGCTGAATTTAAGGAAAGATAGAGCTTTTACAATTATTTACCAATCTTTAAGCCCTGAATTAAAGCCATTAATTAGTAATTTGACAGATGGTTACAAGGCCTGGAAGGTTCTGCATGAAAATTTTGAACGGAAGACAAGAGCTCGGGTAGTACAGCTGTTGGATGAATTTTTTGAAACAAAGTTCTCTAGTGGTGAACCTGTCAATCTTTATCTGTGCCGAGTAAAGAAAGCTGCTGAAAGGTTAAAGGACGCTGGACACCAGCTACAACCATTGTACATTGGATACCAGATGATCCGTACCTTACCAGAAGAGTTTCAAGCAACGGTCCAAGCTATTTATAGATGGAATGATGCAGACTTTGTTCCACACAAGATTGAGGCGGAACTTCTTTTGGAGGAAAATAGACTGAATTTTGTTAAAAAAGACTTGCTGAGGAACTCTGAATTAGCTTTTTCAACTCTTTGTAAGACAGGTAAAACTTTAGATACTAGTAATGTTAAAAATATGAGTTCTAAAAATGTTAAAGAAAGTAATTATAAAAGTAAAAATTTTAATTCTAATAAATGTAAAAAATTTAATGGTTTTTCTGCTAATGAAAATTTTAACAAAAGTAAAATTGGACCCTGTTTTAAATGTAAACAGTATGGTCATTTAAAGTCTCAATGTGTTAATAGAAGTGCTCATTCCCGAAATTTTAATGAAACTAGTAATATAGAAGTTAATGAGAAATTTAGTTTTGCTTTTTCTGAATGTAGTTTAACAGAAATTTTCCCTCAGTTTTTTGAGGCAAATTCATCAGTTGCAAATTCTGATAAAATAACCTGGGTATTTGATACTGCAGCGACGGCACATTTTTGCAACAATAGAGATTTATATCTAGATTTTGAGCCTGTAACTGATGTTCAAATGTCTCTTGCTGTAGGTGAAAAAGAGAGTAATGTTTTAGGAAGGGGTACTATTCAGTTTAATGTTAAATGTAATAATAACTATAATCAGATAACTTTAAAAAATGTTTTATACAATCCAAAATTAAGAAGAAATTTAATATCAGGTGTTAAGTTAGAAAAATTAGGCTTAAATCTTTCTGGCAAAAATGGAAAAATTCGAGTTTTTGACAAAGATGGGAATGAGTTATTCTATGCATTGAGGAAAGGTGATTTGTATTTTTTTAAACCAACAAAATATGTAACAAATGGTGGTGCAACTTCGGCTAGTCTTACTGTTCAGGAAAATTCTAAACCTGTTGATTTTTGGCATAATAGATTTTGTCATATTAATGATGACTATTTAATTAATACTAGTAAATGTCAAGCTGTTAAAGGATTGCCTATTTTGAGTAAGATGGCTGAAGATTGCATACCATGTAAACTTGCTAAAAGTAAAAGAGTATCTTTTAAAGCTATTGGTCAAGTAAGATCTAAAAATGTTCTTGAATTGTTACATATGGATGTTTGTGGACCATTACCAGTTTTAACTCAGGGAGGTAATAGATATTTTTTAACTGTAATTGATGATTATTCACGTAGAGTTGCAGTTTATCCCATTAGAAATAAATCTGACGTTTTTGAAACTTTTTTGAGATTTTCTAGAAGAGCAGAGAGACTTTTAAACAAGAAAATAATTGCTATTAGAACTGATGGGGGTTTGGAATTTTGTAACAAGGAGTTTGAAAATTTTTTGGAAAAGCAGGGTATTAAACATGAAAAAACAAATGTTTATTCTCCAGAAATGAACGGTGTGGCGGAAAGGTTCAATTTAACTGCTTTAGATGGTGTTAAGACTTTGCTTGAATCTAGTGGTTTACCTCAAAAATTTTGGGGGGAGGCTTTGATGTGTTTCACTTATGTTTGGAATAGAGTTTGCCACAAGAAGGATAAAACTCCTTTT
Source organism: Salticus scenicus (assembly GCA_963930645.1). Classification (NCBI taxonomy): domain Eukaryota; kingdom Metazoa; phylum Arthropoda; class Arachnida; order Araneae; family Salticidae; genus Salticus; species Salticus scenicus. Next base: position 51,177,598 of record OZ005657.1, read on the forward strand.
GAGTTGTTTACTGGCAGAAAGCCTTCTGTTTCTCATCTAAAACCATTTGGTTGCCTGGCTTTTGTAAACATACCTAAACAACTCAGGAAAAAGCTCGATATGAGAGCCAAACTGGGAATTATGTTGGGGTATGCACAAAAAACCAAAGGTTACAGAATTTGGATAGTTGAGGATCAGAAATTAATTGAAACCATCAATGTAAAGTTTAATGAAACCAAAAAAGGGGTAGATGAAATTAAATGTAATAAAGTAATTAAAGGTCAAAATTTTTACTTTTCTGTTCCAGATTATGATAATGATATTGATTTAGGCCCTACTATTCATGAGCTAGCAGAACGCTTAGAATCTCGTGAGGGGGGGAGAATAGTTCAGTCTCAGGAAGTAGAGGGAACTAGTTTAACGCCATGTGATTCCATTCCATGGATACGTAGAGCTGTACCTCGAAAAACTGGAACTAGAACTGATATCTATTATGGAATAGAGGGTGAAAATATAAGGCTACGATCGCTACAAGATGTTAAAAAATATTGTTTAGAAAAGAAAATAGAATGTAATGATAAACTTTTTGATTTTTCGGGTAAAAATTTAACTGCTGGTAAACTTGTAAATTCTTCAGATTCTAATGATGAAGCTAACCTGATTGAAATTAAAATTCCTAGTAATTTTTTTGAAGCTGTTAACTCACCGGAAGCATCTGAGTGGGATAATGCCATGAAACAAGAGATGCAGGTCATGTATGATCGCAAAGTTTGGGAATTGGTAGAACCACCTAAAGGAGCTAAAATTTTGGGAAATAGGTGGGTATATACTCTTAAGAGAAATGAAAAAGGTGAAATTATAAGGTATAAAGCTCGTTTAGTAGCTAAAGGGTTCAATCAGGTCAAAGGGGAAAATTATGAAGAAGTGTTTAGTCCAGTGGTGAATTTTTCTATTATAAGACTATTTTTTTCTATATATGTATGTTTATTTAATTGGTTTCATGTACAAATAGATGTTAATAATGCATATTTATATGCAAAATTAGATGAAACAGTTTTTATGTTACAGCCTGAGGGTTTTATTAAAGATAAAGGTAAAATTTGTAAACTGGAAAAAGCATTGTATGGACTCCATCAAAGTAGTCGAGCATGGTTTTTTGAACTAGATGATGTTTTGAAAAACTTGCAATTTCATAAACTGGACTGGTGTAATTGTGTTTATACATATAATTGTAATATAATTTTATTATTGTATGTAGATGACATTGTCATCTTTAGTAAAAATCAGGAAGATTTTGAATTTGCGATAAACTTGTTGCAGCAAAAATTTGATTTAAAGATTCTGGGTAAGACTAAAAAACTTTTAGGTATTGAGTTTGAAGAAGAGGGAGGAAAATTGTTTATTCATCAAAAGGCTTATATCAATAAGATTTGTAAGCAGTATGAAAATTATAAATATCCCATTACTTCTTTGCCAATTCCTAAAGGAGAAATTTTTTTCTAAATTAGATTCCCCTAAAACTGAAGCTGAAATTAGAGAAATGGAATCTTACCCATATAGAAATTTAATTGATTGTTTAGCTTTCATAGCAAGTCGTACTAGACCAGATATTGTTTTTGCTGTAAACTTGTTGTCGCAGTTCCAATCTAATCCAGGTATGAAACATTGGAACAGTGTTTTGAAATTATTGGGTTATCTTAAAAATACAATTAGTTATAAATTAGAATTGTCCAGGGTTAACAACTTAGAATTGAAATGTTATTCTGATTCAGATTTTGCTGCCAATAGAGATGACAGGGTATCAATGGGAGGATATATACTATTTTTAGGTGAAGCTCCTGTATCATGGAGAACATTTAAACAGAAATGTGTTAGTCTCTCAACCATGGAGGCAGAATATATCAGTTTAACAGAAGCCGCTAAAGAATTGACCTGGATTAAAAATGTTTTATTAAATAATAGTTTAGATTTAAAGTTAGAAAATTGTATTTTATATTGTGATAACGAGGCAGCAATTTCTTTTTCAAATTCTCCGTTTGAAAATCATAGAACTAAGCACATACATATTAAATATCATTTTTTAAGGAATTTGGTTTTTGATAAAGTATTTAAATTAATGCATGTAACTAGTAAATTGAATTTGGCAGATGCCTTTACTAAGCCACAAGTTAAAGAACAATTAATTAAATTTTGTAGGAGAATTTTTTCAGATATTGACATTGTTTAGTTAATGCCAATTTCTGTAGGCAATTTTTTTTTTTTTTATATATATTACATGTTGTCACTTTTGATCAATGGGTGATCACTAACTTCGTGATCAGGCATTGATTGAGGTGAATTTTTGAAGTATTTTTAGTGTTTAAAATGTGTTTTCATAAAACACTGTCCCGAGAGCGTTAAGAAAAGGGGGAGATTGTTATAAGTCATATCATAAATATTTAATTATATCTATATTTTTATAAAGTGAAATTAAAGTTAATTTGTTAAGGTATTTATATATACTATAAAGTAAATTATTTAAATTAAATTTAGTTAGATATGACTTACGTTTTTTTATTTATCTTCTTGCTCTAGTTTATTCCATAGATGTGAATAGCTGAAATTGTAAACATGTGAGTAATAGCGGTGAATCACAGTTATTGCTCTTGTTTCTGTTCACTCTCATCAAAAACGATGTCCATGGTTGTAAGATAAATAAGCCAGTGATGAAGACTAGTTTAGTGATTGCCATGTGGCAACAGCAAGATGCAAATTGGTTTTGTTTGTATTGTATAACAGACGTTTGCATCTGTTTTCTTTCTCTTGTTTTTTCAACGTTATAAGATGTAGTTTTGTTTTTCAGTTACCAGCAGGATATGCTGGTTTATTTAATATTTTTTCTTTTTCATCTGTAAATATTCATATTCAAATAAATTATGTTTGTTAATATATAAAAGTTTTCTTCATTGAGTCTTCCACATCAAACGTATAACTGCCATGTAATTTTTCCTCTTAAATTTTTTTTATTAAAGTATCTCTGCTGTTTTAGTATATTTAAACTTTAATTCAACAGTTATGATTTAAGTCGGATTTATGTTCTTTTTCGCGATCTATTATTTTCCGTTTAGTGACACCAATATAGCATGCGCTCGAGTTATTATTGTAGCTGAAATCTATTTTATAAATGCCGGAAGTGGATCTATTGTCAATCTTGTCTTTATCATTTCTAATATGTTGAAAAATATTCCGGTTAGGTTTAATTGGAATGTTTATATTGTTTAGAAAATTTTGGAGTGGAAGGCTGATATTTTATACCAATGTTAATAGTAAACCTATAGTTTGCCGTTTTTTCTTATCGTTATGCTAATTAAATATATTAAAAATTAATCACTCTTAAAATAAAGCTTAAAGAAAAAAAAAAACGTTAGTTGAAATAAAAATTAAACACTTATTAAAAATCCTAATTTCCTTTTAATATATTTTCTACTTACCAGGAAAATAAATATATCGTTCAATGAAATGCTATATTAAAGAGCTTTCAAATTTAAATCATCCATCTTAATTTTTCAAACGCGAAACGTAAACAATAGCTAACCTTCCGGAAGTTCCGACTGAGCCGAGTTTCAAAAATTTGCATAAAACATCTCTAAGAACGATAGCCGAAGTCTACGCACGCGCCGCGACGTACGTCCGGAAGATCACTTCGTTTCTCCCGCGAAACTATAAATAGCGAACGGCGATGGTAGTGGGTGTTCGTGGTTGCCTTTGCTTTTACCTTTGCTCTTGCCCCTGCCATTGTTCATTTTTCGCCGATGCCGGTTTCATAAGATGTCGCCGTAATATGTGGCGTTTATTTCTTATATTCAAATAAAATCTTTTCATTTTTAGTTAGTTATAACTCACGTTACTCCTTTTTGTGAGTTCGAAATTTAAATGAAATTTATAGGTGTTCATATCGCGACAATAACAAGTGGAAACAAGAACGTCACGTCTTCTACATAAGTGTCACCAGCTTCTTTCTAATGGCACGTAGTAGTTTCTTCTGCAACCTATATGGGAAATAAAAAGATGTTAAATATTGTCTTCGTACTCACCTTGTTTGTCATCCAGCATCTGCTTTGGTATGTTTGTTATATATAAAAAGTATTTGTCTACTTCAATTATCTTATTGTTATTCATATAAACTTATTGTTATATTTATATAAACTTTTTTGAATTTATTGTTTCAATTAAAATACAAATTAAATTAAAATTTGTTATGGTCATTTATTTAACAATTTCTACATATTTATCTTTCAGCATATTTACTTACTCTAGCTTCCATGTATCTAATTCATTTAATTAACTTTAAATGTTGTTACGCTGGTGTTTACGTCTAGAGTAGGCTCCTCTGCTAATTCACTTAGCCTTGGATCTACTTCACACCAGCTAACAAGAGAAATAAAAAGTGGTTATGGGCTTTTCCTTTTTCAGCATGTAAATATGCTGGCCCTTTCATAAATTAATGTTTTTCTGTTTTGTTTGAAAAATAAATTGAAAGTTAAATTTTTTTTTTGCATTTATAATTTTTGAAACAAGAAATTGTTTGAATTTAGATTAAAAGTTGTTTAATGTTAATAAATGAAAATCTTGAATGTTTTGTTTAATTTAAGTAATAATGACCATTTTTTTGCATATTGTTGAGGGAATATTGTAAAAATTTTTTCAGTAAAGTAGAAAAAAAAACTTTTTGAAATTTCATATATATATATTTGAATAAATTTTCAAGTCATAAATGAATTTACCGAATGTTTAATTCGGGGGGGCAAAGGTTTTTATAAGAAAAATTGTGATATTTTTGATATATTATATTTTTAAATTGTTTGAACCATAATTATACAATTTTTTTTTCTCAAAAATGGCTGTCAATAATTTACATTCTATTCCCAAACTGAATGCGATTAATTTCGAGGAATGGAGGAGTGACATTAAATTTGTTCTTCTTGACCGGGGACTCTGGGACATAGTTGTTGGTACGGAAACAGCCCCAGTTTTGGCTGATGACAGAAGCAATGCTTCTGCTGTTAATAAATTTAAGTCTAGAGCGAATGCTGCTTTAGCTGTCTTATACTTAAATATAGAAACTGAGTATAGGAAAATTGTAGAAAACGAGGATGACCCCGTAAAGGCATGGAATTTAATTAACAAAAGTTTTGTTCCAGATACTCGTGCACAGCACATGAGTTTATTTTCTGAGCTGTGTGATTGCAAAATATTGCCTGGTGAGGGTGTAAATGTCTTTGCGTCCCGGGTCATGAGGATATTTAAACAAATAGAAAATTCTAAGGGGGGACTGACGGAAATTTTTGCATCTTATCAATTGTTACGTTATCTCCCATCATATTTCGACGGTATCGTTCAAAACATACTGAGATGGGAAGATGATAAATTTACATTCAATGAAATTGTAACTTGCTTAGTAGCCGAGGAAACTAGGCTAAATTTAAGAAATAAAGATAATGAATTAAGTAAAGCTAAAATTTCTGCTCAGTTTTCTCATCTAAATGATACAGGTAAAAATAAGCTTCTAAAACAAAAATTAATTTGTACATTTTGTCATAAGAACGGCCATGCTAGACAAAATTGTTTTTCTCTCAATAGAAGTAAAAATGTTGACTTTAAACCCTCTTTTCAAAACCAAAACTTACCTTCTCAGAATTTCAATCCTAAGAAATCCTTCCAATCAAGAGGTAGACAGAGTCGAAAAAAATCTTCATATCAATCTAGATCAAATTCTAAGACCCGTAATAGCAGTAGGGAGTCAAATTCATCTTACTACATTACTGAGGCCAGTTTAGCTCAGCAAACAAATGAATCAGATTGGATATTCGATTCAGCCGCGTCTCATCATTTTAGTAAAGACCGTGAACTTTTCACATCATTTAAACCTCAACAAAATGAAGAAATGGCTGTAGCCATGGAAGGCATCACTTTGCCAATCGAAGGAAAAGGAGACATTAAATTGCGTTTTGGCCAAAGAAATTTTACTTTAAAGGGAGTGATGTATTCATCAAAGCTTAGGAGAAACCTTATATCAGGGCCACAACTTGACAAAGAAGGTCTACAGTTTATTGGGGGAAGAGGCGAAGTCAAAATTACGTCCAATGATAATATAATGTTCAGAGCAAAATTAAAAAGTGGTGTTTATCGTGTCCAAGCAAAAATCCCAAAATCTATAAAACAACATGTAACTTTCGAAGCCTCCACAACCTCTTCAAAAGAACAGGAAGTTCTAAACCTGTGGCATAAGAGATGCGCTCATGTAAATCCTCAAACTTTGACGCATACAAGTAATAAGAGGGGTGCAAAGGGATTACCATTCTTAAAAGGACATACAGAATTTTTTTGTGAAGATTGCAGGTTGAATAAATTTAAACGCACTTCATTTAAATACAGAAACTTTGTTCGATCCAAGAGACCCTTAGAACTGTTATATACAGATGTTTGGGGACCATGTCAAGTAAGAGGCAAACATGGAGAACGATATTTTCTATCAATCATGGACGATTATTCCCGTAAAGTATTCATTTATCCTATAGTCCAAAAATCTGAAGTAGCTGAAACCTTAATTAATCACATCAAAAGGGCAGAAAGATTTATAGGTAAACCTTTAATAGCTATCCGCTCAGATAATGGAACAGAGTTTGTCAACAAAGAATTTTCAACATTTTGTCAGGAAAAAGGCATCAAACATGAACTAACAAACACGTTCACGCCAGAACAAAATGGTGCTATTGAACGTTATAACCAAACTGTTATTAATGGAGCCCGTACATCATTATATGAAAGTGGTTTAGACTTTTGTTTTTGGCCAGAAGCCGTTTCACATTTCAATTATGCCTGGAACAGACTATGCCATAAAGATTTTGAAAAATCACCATTTGAATTGTACGGTGGAAGAAAACCATCAATCAGACACCTTAAACCATTTGGATGTGTAGCTTATGTAGGACTGGCAAAACAAAGAAGACAGAAACTGGATCCAAAAGCTGTGAAAGGTTATCTAGTTGGATATGCACACCATACAAGAGGATACCGTATTTGGATCCCAGAACAAAATAAAATAGTAGAATCTTTAAATGTGACATTTAAAGAAGATCGTTTGTTCAAAACAGAAGCAAGTGGAGCAGTGCTGGGCACCATCAACCAGCATTACACAATTCAAGATGTATTTCCAAAGGATAGTGACGATGATTCTGATGAAGAGGCTGTTGACGAAACTCCTGAAATAGAGTCCAGCGTACCGTCTGAATTATCTGACACTGAGGAATCCTCAGATGATGAAAAACCTGTTCAATCATCTCAATTAAAAAACATAAAGTTTGAAAGAAAACAAGTTTTAAGAAGAGATAAATCCAGAACAGACGTATACTACTATCCCGAAAATACAAGAACAAGATTAAGATCCCATAGAGACATTAGAAAATATTGCCAAGAAAACAAAATCAAGTATGACCCCACTAAATTTTCATTCACTCCAATAGAAGAATCTGACTCAGACACAAGTGCCAATTTTTGTCATAATTCCTCTTGACTAGAATTAATTATACCAAGAACTTTCAAACAAGCCCAAAAATCAGACCAGTTTCAAGAATGGCTAGAAGCAATGAAAACCGAAATAAAAACCATCCAAGAACGAAAGGTTTGGCATCTTGTAAAACCTCCGCAAAATAAGCAAATAATTGGATGTCGCTGGGTATATGCTATAAAACGAGATGAAGAAGGTCGAATTGCTAAATTCAAGGCAAGGCTTGTAGCTCAAGGTTACGCTCAAGTAAAAGGCGAGAGTTATGAAGAAACTTTTAGTCCTGTTATAAACTTCGATCTAATTCGTTTTTTCTTTTCACTTTTGGTAGTGCAGCACAAGTGGAATCACGTACAATGTGATGTCACTGGCGCATACCTATATGCTCCGCTAGAAGATGAAATATACATGCAGCAACCACCTGGTTTTATTAAACAAGGAGAAGAGAAGTTAGTTTGCAAGCTCGACAAAGCTCTCTATGGCCTTCACCAAAGTGGACGAGCATGGTTTTACGAAATTGACAGAGTTTTATCAAATATCGGTTTTATTAAATTTACTTCTTGCAACTGTGTTTATACATTCAAATTTCAAGTTATCCTATTATTATATGTTGATGACATGGTTTTATTTGGTAAAAGTAAAATGTTTTTAGAGGAAGCCATTAATGTTTTAAAACAAAAATTCAAATTAAAAATTTTGGGAAGGACAAAGAAACTACTTGGAGTAGAATTTGTTGAAATTGACTCAAAGCTATTCATTCATCAAGAAAGCTATATTCAAGAAATATGCAGTCGTTTTAATAATTTTAACCCTCCAATTTCATCCTTACCAATCAGCAAAGGCTGTATTTACTCAAAATCAAGCTGTCCTCAAACCGAAGAAGAAACCAAAGAAATGACAAAGTATCCATATCGCAATATTCTAGGGTGTTTATCATATTTATCTAACAGAACAAGACCTGATATAGCATATGCCGTCAATATCTATAGCCAATTCCAATCGAATCCAGGAATTCATCACTGGAATGGGTTGATCAAACTACTGGGATATGTAAAGAAAACCAGCCAATTAAAATTAAAACTTTCATGTGCTGATTCACAGATCGTAGCCTACACAGACGCCGACTTTGCTTCAAATCGTGATGATCGGACATCCATAGGTGGACAAATAATATTTCTAGATAGTAGCCCCATCAGTTGGAGGACCTTTAAAGAGAAGGCTGTTAGTTTATCCACTATGGAATCTGAGTTCATTGCCGCTACAGAAGCAGCAAAAGAAATTGTCTGGCTAGATCGAATTCTAGAAGAATGCCAAAACATGAAGATTATAAAAAATAAGAAAATTTCAAAATTACTAATTGACAATATGGCTGCCATAGACTTTATTAAATCTCCTATAGAGAATAATAGAAGCAAACATATAGAGGTCAAACTATATTTTATTAGAGATCTTGTTATCAAAAATATTTTTGAATTAGTTTTCATTCGTAGCAAATTAAATTTGGCTGACATATTTACTAAGCCACAAACTAAATTTGAATTACAAAAATTTGTGAAAAATCTTTTCTTCGACAATGTTTCAAAAGTTAATCTTAAATTCTCAATTTCAAATTTTTCTATGAATTTATAAAATTTAAAAAAAGTAAATTTTCTAAAAATTTTTTTTATGAATTCAAATCCTTAATGAATTCAAACTTTTTTTTAAGAATTCAAAATTTATGAATTCAAAAATTTAAACTTTTCTATGAAATCAAATGTTTCCTTGAATTCGAAAAAAAAAAAAAAAAAATTCAAATTTTGCAAGTTAAGCAAAATCTTTCCAGGTTTAGGCTGGAAGTTTTTTTTTGAGAATTTTAATTCTCATTCTTTCGTTGACAGTAAGTCAATTTTTTTTTTATTCAATTGCTCACAGCAATTTTTCTATCTCTCTCTCTCCTCTCCATTCCCGAAATAATCCATTCTGTTCTTTTTGTTAAATATTTGTATGTAATTTATACTTTTATATTGTAAGAAAGAATTGTGTTTATACATATATTTATAATATTGAATGTGATTATACTCATGTTATATTTGTTGTTAAACTTATTATACAAATGATTCATTGTATGAATTTCTTTTCTACAGTTTTTTTAAAAGAGCATGTTAAAAATCTTTTCAAAACTGGAGGAGAGGTTTGAGTAAACAGGTATATGTTATTTGTGTTTCAAAAACAAATTGTTTTGTAGATCACCTCTATCCAGATATTGATCTCTGTTGCTGTGCAGCTGAAGATTAAACCTAATTGTTTTTTAGTTCTGAAGAAACTGTTAAACTGATTAGTCACAGTCGTATGATTATGTAATTTGTGCAAAGTTTTGCTGGATGTTCTTTTTATTAACTTTTTAAGCGTAAAAGTGCAAACGATAAGAGGGGGGGCCTTGTTAATAGTAAACCTATAGTTTGCCGTTTTTTCTTATCGTTATGCTAATTAAATATATTAAAAATTAATCACTCTTAAAATAAAGCTTAAAGAAAAAAAAAAACGTTAGTTGAAATAAAAATTAAACACTTATTAAAAATCCTAATTTCCTTTTAATATATTTTCTACTTACCAGGAAAATAAATATATCGTTCAATGAAATGCTATATTAAAGAGCTTTCAAATTTAAATCATCCATCTTAATTTTTCAAACGCGAAACGTAAACAATAGCTAACCTTCCGGAAGTTCCGACTGAGCCGAGTTTCAAAAATTTGCATAAAACATCTCTAAGAACGATAGCCGAAGTCTACGCACGCGCCGCGACGTACGTCCGGAAGATCACTTCGTTTCTCCCGCGAAACTATAAATAGCGAACGGCGATGGTAGTGGGTGTTCGTGGTTGCCTTTGCTTTTACCTTTGCTCTTGCCCCTGCCATTGTTCATTTTTCGCCGATGCCGGTTTCATAAGATGTCGCCGTAATATGTGGCGTTTATTTCTTATATTCAAATAAAATCTTTTCATTTTTAGTTAGTTATAACTCACGTTACTCCTTTTTGTGAGTTCGAAATTTAAATGAAATTTATAGGTGTTCATATCGCGACAATAACAAGTGGAAACAAGAACGTCACGTCTTCTACATAAGTGTCACCAGCTTCTTTCTAATGGCACGTAGTAGTTTCTTCTGCAACCTATATGGGAAATAAAAAGATGTTAAATATTGTCTTCGTACTCACCTTGTTTGTCATCCAGCATCTGCTTTGGTATGTTTGTTATATATAAAAAGTATTTGTCTACTTCAATTATCTTATTGTTATTCATATAAACTTATTGTTATATTTATATAAACTTTTTTGAATTTATTGTTTCAATTAAAATACAAATTAAATTAAAATTTGTTATGGTCATTTATTTAACAATTTCTACATATTTATCTTTCAGCATATTTACTTACTCTAGCTTCCATGTATCTAATTCATTTAATTAACTTTAAATGTTGTTACGCTGGTGTTTACGTCTAGAGTAGGCTCCTCTGCTAATTCACTTAGCCTTGGATCTACTTCACACCAGCTAACAACCAACTATGTGAAAAATACCAGAACCGGGAATCGAAACCGGGCCTTCCGCTATATGCGCGGATGCTCAAACCATCGAGCTACCCTGGCTGATTACCAGCTAGGCATTTCTCACATAACAATCGTTGGCAAAGTCACTGAATGTATTTTTTAGCGGCATTTTTTATTTTTATACTTGCGCCATTGCTGAAAGGGATTGGGGTAGTGAATTTTGGTTTTTCATTTTGAGCGTTGCTAATTTTATTAAGGATTTTTATACGTTTTCTATATAGTTTGTTGATAATATTTTTTGGGTAGTTGGCTTTATAGGCGATATCTTTAATAAATTTAAGTTCTTCGTTGAGGAGGGTTTTATTGGAGCAGATAAGGATCGCGCGATTTATATAAGATCTTAAAGCGGCATATTTATAGGGAAGGGGGGTATGGCAGTGTTTATTGATGATTTCATTATTGGCTGTTGGCTTCCTGTAAACAGTTGTATCGATTGTGTTGTTTGAATTTTTCGTTATTTTAATATCTAGGTAGTTCAATGTGTTGTTAGTTTCATTTTCCATCGTGAATTTTATGTTTTTATCAAGGCTATTGAGATCGTTTAGAATTTTATTGGTGTCGGAATTTTTCGGTAAAACTGTAAAAACGTCGTCGACGTAACGAGTCCAGATTTTAGTTTTATTAATAATGTTAATGGCGGAGTTTTCGATAAATCTCATCTTTTATTCTGCGAGGGATCCTCGCAGAATTAAAGATGAGACTTATCTTTAATTCTGCGAGGTTTGTTTGAATTTGTTTGGCTCTGTTTTGTTTGGCTCCACGAGGTTTGTTTGGCTCTGTTGTTTGAATTTTTCGATAAAAATTCAAACAACACAATCGATACAACTGTTTACAGGAAGCCAACAGCCAATAATGAAATCATCAATAAACACTGCCATACCCCCCTTCCCTATAAATATTCCGCTTTAAGATCTTATATAAATCGCGCGATCCTTATCTGCTCCAATAAAACCCTCCTCAACGAAGAACTTAAATTTATTAAAGATATCGCCTATAAAGCCAACTACCCAAAAAATATTATCAACAAACTATATAGAAAACGTATAAAAATCCTTAATAAAATTAGCAACGCTCAAAATGAAAAACCAAAATTCACTACCCCAATCCCTTTCAGCAATGGCGCAAGTATAAAAATAAAAAATGCCGCTAAAAAATACAATATAAACATTCCAATTAAACCTAACCAGAATATTTTTCAACATATTAGAAATGATAAAGACAAGATTGACAATAGATCCACTTCCGGCATTTATAAAATAGATTTCAGCTACAATAATAACTCGAGCGCATGCTATATTGGTGTCACTAAACGGAAAATAATAGATCGCGAAAAAGAACATAAATCCGACTTAAATCATAACCGTCAATCCACCGCGCTCACATCCGCTCACCTCAATAACCCAATTAATATTAACAGCATACATACTAATAAAATCGCCCACTACAATAATCACAGTTATGCCCTCAAAAGAGAAGCGCTAGAAATCATTACTAACCCCATGGCAGTAAATGACCGCGAACATGCACGAATCCCTAAAGAATGGAACCACTTAATCAAGCAATCAACCAAGACGAAAAGAAATGAAGAACCAACGCCGACGATACCCGATGACAACAGTGGAACGAGATGTCACAGTTCACCTGAGGATGAGTGCGCTGGCACTTGAAATACGTATAGTGAAGGTATTTAGGACTTATGTAAGGTAAATAATAATGTTTTTAATGAAAAATAAATATTTTTTATTTCCCCAAAACCTATATATACCACGGTAGTCAGGTAATGGAAGTAAAAAGAAAAAGAAAAAGTATTTTTTAGTTCCTTCAAATGTATTTTGTTGCTATGGAAACTTCTATCGTCTATTGAAAGATGGATTACGTGTTAGAATAAAATTTATTTTGCAATTAAAATGTAACTGCTTTGTTTATTAATGAAAATTGATGAAATTTTAACTGCAGGTTGGTTTTGTGCTGAAAAGGTTGTATATTAAGTGTTGTGTACGAAAAAGAAAATTTGAAGCACTTTGAAATTTGCAATTTTTAACCCCAGTTAAAGATCATGTGACATTAATGACTTGCACCTGTTTTGTTTCCGTTCGAGACAGCCGTTAAAATCGTCTGCTGAATGCTGATAGAATGCCTCTTTTTAAGCAATAAGGATTTTTCGTCATTGTTCGATCGACATGGGTCAACATTTTAATTAATATCTATGAAACTAATTAAGATTTTTAAATTCTGTTTCGAGGAAAACATCGGAAAGGCTCCAGAGCATCCGTATGTCAATTCTTGTGTTTCTGCGTTCAGTAGGGGCTGAACGTATAAAAGAACAGACAGACAGACAGACAAACCTTTCCATTTATTATTATAGATATATACTAAGTCAAATTCACTTAAATATATTTTCTCTTCTGCTATGAACAAGATATTTTTGATTTTAAAATTTCATATTTAGTCAAAAAAGTATTTAGATAACATTTTAAATAAGGAAGTATTTTGTAATTTTAGACATTCCATTTTATCTTAATAATGATGAATTTACAATTTTTTAAAGCAAAAAATTTTTAATAATTCATAAACATCGATTTTGTAGTAAGCTCAATCATTTGCGATTCCTATTCATGTATCCTTCCGCACACGGAATAGGAAAAAACAGCAAATGCAGTTTTGGCACCATCTTTTGTTTTTAATTTAAATTAAAACATACACTTTTGCAAATATATATATATATTTTTTTTTTAATTAAAAATCTATTTTCAAAATACAGTTAAAGTTTATTCATATATTCACTTTTCAGACTTTAAAATGATACATATTTTATATATATATATCTAAATACATATACAGTTGGTTCTCTGTTTAACGACGCTCTACTTAACGACGATTTCTATTTAAAGACTATATTTCACAGTCCCTACCCCCTTTGCCGCAAAAATTTTCTATTTAAAGACGACGATGTTTCTATTTAACGACGATTTTTTCTTTATTTTCCCCTTGAAACTCTTATCTGTAATAGAGAAATTTCCTGTAGGAGAAAAAAAAAATAACTTTCAACAAACACAGAAAGTTTATTTCATACATGCAATGTTGCAATCATAAAAGTGTTGCAGGGTTTACAAGAAAAAGGGGTGGGGGTTACTGTTTCTTGGAAAATCGAATAATGGAGCTGTGCGGGAGTGCAATCACTCTATTGTCCCTAACCCCTTGTCATATGACTTTCTGTAGCAGTTGCCTCCCATTCATTCTGATAAGGCGGTCTTTGCTTATGCCTGTGTTTATGTTTAGAGACTTAGCGAGTGTGTTGTGTTGAAGTACGAAGTGAGCCGAACATTATGGCATCAAAGCGTCTCAGTCTACACGAAAAGGTGAAAATTATTGAAGAATGGGAAAAAAGCACTGGAATGACGAAAGTGGAATTTGAAAAAAAATTTGAATTACCTGAGTCAACTCTCAAAGGCATTTTAGCAGGCAGAGAAAAAATTGTTGAATAGGCACAAAAATTCTGTTTCGGATCCACATCCAAGCTTAAGAAAGAACCCAGCCATTAGACTTGGGTATCATTCGCAGCATGAAAATTAGAAAATTTACAATCTTGGAAGCAATGCACGTGATAACATCAGCTTGGAAAGAAGTTTCTTCATCCACAATAAAAAAACTGCTTTTGCAATGCCAGCATTCATAAACAACTTGACGTAGAGCTGCAATGTATGAATGTAGAAATCAATGAAGATGACATTACCCATGATCATGAAGAATGAAGAAGTGTTGTTCAAGGTCCAAGGTGAGGATATTTCAATTGAAGATTTTTTCCAGTGTGATGAATCAGTTTTAACAACAGACTATAGAAATGTACAACAAATTTATGAGGATTTAGTAAACGAAACTATAGTGTCAGACGAAGAAAGTGAAGTTGAAGAAACGGAAAATGAGATACCGCCACCATCTTACAAAGAGGCAACTTCGGCTATAGATGTTCTCCGACATTATATTGTCTCATCGAATGTGGAAGACGACGCATTTAATATTTTAGACAATCTTGAAAAAAGAATAATGAAAACCAGGCCAGAGTTGAAGCAATCAACACTTTTTGATTTTTTTAAAAGTTAAATTTATTGTATTTTTTATACCCATTTAAAATGTAATTTTTGAAAATAAAGTACAGTAATTGTTAAAAAAACATAACATTTTTAAATACGCCAATATATAGAGTAATATATTAACAGTCATATAGTCTAAGCCTGTAAAGTGTGAAGGAAAATGTTATGCACATAATTTTTCACATATTCTGTTTAAGGACGTTCTCTACTTAACGACGATTTTTTACGGTCCCTTGAAAGTCGTTAAACAGAGAACCAACTGTATATCTAAAACTGCGAGTAAAATCTGTGTAAATGTTTTCTTTACGTCACACTACCTCTTTGCGCAAATTTTCACTCAGTTGGATACTATGATATACTATGTTTTGGATAGCGTGATGCAAAAGATAAATCAATTTATTGAAATAAATAATTTTAATTTATAATGCAAACTCAGTGAAAGTATAATTATTTGACAGTATATTTGAAAATTAAAAGCACTGTTTCAATATGTAAATATACTTTATTAGACGAAACAAAAGTAGTTTTAGTGGAATCTAAAAACAAATCTTTTAAAATAACACCGAGGCGCCACTGGAATTTTTATATCATTCCTTTTAAAACTGTTATTTTGAATTTGAAATGTAAATGAAAAAGCATCGGTGAGTGTATTTTATATATCTGTCTGATCTTGAAGCTAAAAATATTACGTTTGCATTATAAATATAAATAAAAGTAGAAAGTAAATGATCAAATAAGAAAATCTATGTATATTTTAACTAATTGCAATGCGTCACTTAAAATTTGATACCATTATTTTTAAGTCTCATATTTCAAATTCTTATAGCCATAAAGTAGCGGCATCACAAACCTTTAACCCGTTAAGGGTTTTTTGTACTGATATTACTATACATATGTAGTGGTGTAATGCTGAATTCAGTCAAAGAAAATTATTAACTGTTAGGCTTCTTAAGAAACACATAAAGTTTCTTAAATAACAATATCTTATCGCACCCACTCAAAAAAAAAAAAAAAAAAAAAAAAAAAAACAGCAACCTAGAAATGCAGCATTTGAGAAAAATCAACAATGTATTTGCTAATGCTAACTTATATTAAAACTGATGCAAAGCGGATAAATTGTGGGATAGAGATGTGATACTCTTCATGCATATTGTGGCACTTCGACTTCATATGCATTTTTCAATGACAAATTCAAAATTGCTATTTTGACTTGTGTCATTTTTCTTGCAGATTTGGATGTGACCTTTGTTTGATCTCTTGAAGTTTCCTAGATGGCAACATCATGTGAATTATGTATACTCTTTCTTAACTTTAGAAACATACATTGTTATGTTGTTATTGATAAAGACAACTTTTGTTAAATACTATTAATTGTTATGATTAATGTAACTGATAATTAATGTTCTTTAATGTTACTTGAAACTAGATAAAACAACCGTTTTCATTTAAATATAATCTATTTCTTAATTACTCTGAAAAACCTTAATTTAATGATAATTAAAAATAGCAAAATTTTTTCAAATGACTAAAAATTTAAAAAAATTGAACTTTTATATGTTCAACAAACCGAAAAGCAGCCGAACAGTTTTAGTTTTGACCAAACTGAATATTCAGTAGTATGCCCGAATATACCGAATACTGAATAGGTACCGAATATTCGGTGCATCCTTAAAGCATTCACAATAATACAATTGACATAATTACTTGAAAAAAAAAAAAAAAAAAAAAAATTAGTTTACTTGCAAACAATCTGAGTTTTCAACTCTATGTTGGGAGCCCATAAGTTTCAGTTAAAATACATGTTCAACCTGCCCTATCATTAAAGTTATGTTTTATTTAATAGACAGCAAAGATGTGAATAACAATGTTTTTCTAGAGCATTTTATAAAGCACTTTCACTGCAGAATACATTTCCTGGTTTGGAAAGAACTGGAATCTGACCTAAGGTAATTTCATCATGAATTTCAAGCTGCGTGCGTCTCCATTATAGACACAATCCATCTAATCCTTCATTTAAGTAATTTAATTTTGCAAAGAAAAGCAACTATTAGATTATGAAGATGATCTGAATGAACCGATAATTTTTCCTAAATATTCTGCTGCAAATGTTGCTGAGAGCAGTTTCAGCAAGATTGCTACCATTTGTCCTTTGTCAAGGCAAAATATAGAACTGTTAAAATCTTGTAAAAAGAGAACAGATAATGGTTACAAACTTCTTACAAGCATATAAAAAAAAAATAATAAAAATAAAGCGCTTTGGAAACAAAATCAAAAACTAGCTTAAAAAAAATCAGAAGCAACGTGCATAAAAAGAACTTGAATATGGAAAAGAGACAAGAAAATTCTGGAGGGGACTCTCTACTTATCGTCTCCAAGAGCCAAAGTCAATGTTATTCTATGGGGAATTTTGCCCCATTATAGTGCATTATTCCGTTTTCACATTCAAAAAATTCATAATTGGTAGACTGTTTATCACTGTCTAAAATTTCATTATTTTCATTTTTAAGCTCAAAAATGTAAAATTTCACATTATAAAAATTTGCATTTTACAACCTCAAAATAAAATATTAAAAATTTAAAAAATCAATTTTTAGAAAGCGATAAATTGTTTAACAGATGTAAAAGTTTTGAATGTGAAAATGGAATTTAAAGATGTGTATTAGTTAATGAGTTATAATGGGGCAAAATTCTCCATAGAATAACATTGTCCTTGGCTTCCGGGGACGATAAGTAAAGGGTCCTCTGAAGATGAAGCTGAAAACACTTATGTTTAATTTGATGATTCAAGTGATAAAAATGTTGAATTTGCAGAGGATACAACAGACCGTGTCAACATCAAATTTAAAGAACTAGAAAATATGGATTTAGCTTTAATACTATTAATTTCTAAACAGAAAACCATTTATTACATTTGGAAATTAAGTAAATTTTTATAGATAATCTAAACTGAATAGGAGATTTTTTAAACTAGATGTAAAAGATAAAAACTATTTAAGCAGAAATAACATTGTAATGTGTCTTCTGAAACCAACAACTGCTTCCATTAAGACGAGGGTTTGATCAATTTTGCATTTCAATATTTTGACATTAACATTGCAATTGCCAATAGATGTATTAAGTGTCCATCCTAAATGTATAATGTTAATCTTAAGCTTACAGTGAAAAGACATTTATGTTAGTTTAGAGTGCTATTTCATGAGTTCAACCTACTCCTCCTGGAAATTCAAACTACCCCAACCAGAAAGGTACATTGACCCATTTTATATCATATTTTAGAAACTAGTTTCCTCCATATCCTTGATGTAGAATTAGTTTTACTTTTAGTTTTTCTTTACTAATATTAATAAAGTAAAAAAAAAAAAAAAAACTTTTTCATATTTTACGTTAGCTTTGAATGCACATGCAATAATATCTAAGCTTTGTTCAGTGTGGCTTAGCTCCACTTTCCCTATTCCCCTTATTTAAAAAAATAAAATAAAAGTGTAAAAAGATTTAACATTACATTATTATCATCACATATATTGTTACCTTATTTGAAGATGTCTTTATTGAAGAGATGTTACTCATGATGCTAATTTTACTGAAGTATTCATCTTCACCAAAGTCATTTTCTTTAAGGTATGCAACATAAGCATCATATGCAATGTAGGATGATGAAAGACTACATAAAGGAGCTGGCTCATCTCGAAGAACCCCCAAGTTTGCATGCTGGTACTCCAAATAAATTTTCCCAGAATCAGTTTTTAATTTTAAATAGGGAGCTATCTCAGTAGGAAATTCCATATTACATGCACCTGGCACAGGATCTATAAATAACATTACAAAAAAGAATCCATGTATACAAATACATCAGTGTATTTTAAATTAATCAAGAAGAATTAAAAGTCTAAAGTAAAGAACAAACAATAACATATTTATTTTCAAATTAGCATAATGTTAAAAAAAAAGTATATATTTGTATGATATATAATAATTTTCTTATATTTTTAAATGTTTTGCCAAAACATTTAAATTTATTTTATAGATATTAATATGGTTAATTATAGATCAAAATTTACTATATTTTATTTTTCACTAACAGGCTATGCTCGCTTTGCCGGTCACTAAATTTAAATGAATTTTCAAAAGAATTGAATCACTATTTAATTTTTATATCACATTTTGGGCTAATTAAAAATTCCTTTTAAGGTCAAAAAGTCAAAATATTACAAATTAAATTAAATAAAATATTTCTTCTGTTTTGCAACAATGCTCTATGGTCTTATGTGAATGATTCTCAAGAATGAATCAACAATTGTTTACAAATTTAATAGATTATGTATGGGAAAATAAGTATACTGTAATTTAAAAATTGCAGCTCTTAAAACTTCAAAACTGATAATTTTCAAAAAGTTATTCATTATTCTTTAACATTAGACTATTTTTTGTTTAATATTAAACTCTTATTTTAAGATAAAAGCAATCGAATGATATTGCATTGTAAAACTTTGCAACGTAATATCTTTAAAACTAATAATTTGATTATATAGTGTCCTCACAAAAAATGAACAGTTTTTAGAGCTTTTTTTAAAAAGTTCCATGCAGTATCTTTTTTAAAAAACTCATCAATTTTTACAAAAAAAATGGCCAACTTTCATCACCAAAGTAGTTAAAGCTAGACCAATCAAAAACAGGAGTGGTCTGTCCGGATGTATTCCACCGACAAACTCTTTGCTTTATTTATATAGATAAAGACATTTTTCAAAGCTATATTAATCTTCAAAGAAATATCTTTGATAATTAAAGTTTACTTAATCATATATTTTGATGTATTCTTGGAGAAAATAAAATAAAGAGAGAGAGGGAAAACAAATATATTAATGTATTTAAATTTAAAATTTTAAGCATGATTAAGCTTTAATTTAGACCAAATACTGAAAAAATAAATTTAACATACTCTTTTGCTTAATTCTTTCAGGGACAATGGCTAAAAGGTTTAGCCATCAACTTTAGAAAATTTTCTGAATACATATAAGCCCCGTTCACATGAGCAGTTTCAACCCGGGTCGTACCCGCGTCAGTCTCTGCGGAGCTGTTCACATTCTTCCTTCCCGCGTAAAAGGAGGGTTAGACCAGGGTCATAATCAACCCCGCATTATACTAGGGATAATGCGGGGTTGACCCGCGAATTACCCAGAATTCTTTTCGCTTGTTTCTGTTTCAGATTACCACAGCGAATTGCGCGCTATGTTCAAGAGATAAACTGCGTTCTTTTTTATTTATTTTATTTTATTTTTGTATGCGTGTGTATTGCTCTCTGAAGTATTGCTCTCTTAAGAATAATAATATTAGCGGAAGGAATTTAAAATAATGCGTGGATATTATATAAATGAAAAATATAAAACAGACACGATGTTTTGTACTTATCTTTATTCCTTTTTAATTGAATTTTCTAAAATTCTTAGTAAACTAAAATATAGTAAATTAATATTGTTTTACAATATGAATATGTATATATATATATATATATATATTGTAGTATAAAAGTTATTTAAGGAAAAGGTTGACATATTTTTTTCCCTTTGTAAATAACTTTTTAGAATTATAAAAATTTTGTATGCATATGCATTAGAATATAACAATATTAAGTATTAATATTTCTCAAAAACTATTTAAATTCAATAAAATTAAATTAAAAATTTATATATTTTTTAAATATTAATCCGGCTGAACAATTTTTAACTTTTTCTCTTGATTTTATATTATTATAATTTATTTAACAATATATTCTAAACATGTTTGAATATTGCTTTCGCTATTAAATGATAAATTAATTTTTAAAAAAGGTTTTTATGTTTGAATATTAAATTTTTTCATTTAATTTTCAGCATTCAAACAATATATATATAAATATTTTTAAGAAATTAATTTATCAGTCAATCTTTAATATATATAAAAGATTTAACTTACTAATGAATCTACAAAGTAATAACCAAATGTATTTATAAAAAAATATTGCTGAATTGCTGTAATATTTAAAATCCATTGTCCACACTAGAGCCTGAACTGGGTGGAATGCCCTTTAGGGAGACTTTCAAAGGGATACTAGCTCATACTCATGGGAGTTTTAGGGAAAAGACGGAAAACTATTAAGATGAGACCGACGGTGGTTCGAACCCGATACCCATATTTATTCGCCTAATAATATGGCCAATATTTTTTTTTTTTTTGGGGGGGGGGGAGGGTAATAAGAGTTATAAGAAGTATATATTTTTTTCCGGGTGGGAGGAAGAGGGGCATTTTTAATTATATAAACAGAATAAATTTATAATATCTATATCTTGAGTTCACGTATAAATTTAACTTTAGAAGTGGGTTAGAAATAGATAAACTATTTGGGAATATATTTGAATAATATATATATTTCATAATCGGTTTTATATTTTACCATATTAGAAATTTCATTGAAAATTTTGTTTATAGATAATTGCATCCCATTGCTACTGTTCTTACATATATGAAAAAATTTATCGGCATATTTAATCACAAAAAAGAAAGAAAAAAAATCAAGCGGTGGTGTGAGCATTAAGGCTGATTCATATTACAAGGGTTCTAGACCTAGGTGGAATGCCCTCCACGAAATTATTTTAAGAGGTTCGGATTATTTAAGAGGTTCCGTAATTTTTTTTTATTGAATTTTGGTTTTAATACTTTAGGTTACAGAATATTTTTAATTATAAAAGGAGTTTTAATAATAAAATATATGCACAAAAGTTTAATTTATAGATTTTATTACAGATGCACAAGAATACTTTTTTTTATGAATTCTTATTTCGATGCATAATAAAAGATAAAGACTTATGAAAGATTTAAGATGAAATATTTGTAAGAATATCTGTTAGTTATGATAGTGAGAAATGAAATAAGTATCTGACCTAGTATTCATTAATGTAGTAATATTACTTTAAATCTTTAAGGTATTAAAATCTAAATTAAAAATTTAATCATTTATTTTATTATTTAATGCATTTAGATTTAATTATAATTATAATACATAATTTGTTCTAACTAATTTCAAATCAAAGTATCGTAAAGTTAATTATATTAGTATTTCAATTGACATTTATAAGTTTAATTGTAATAACAATAATATAAATAAAACCAGTTTCAAAACTTATTTTATTTCCCGATCCTATTTGCATCTTAATAGTCAAAATAATATTAATAATTAAATTTCTAATACATAGCCATTTTTCTACTCCATATAAAAAAGATACTGAAATTTCCTGTTTAAAAAACTAAATTTAAAATGATTTGTTTGTAATATTAAATTTGTATTAACAACTTAATATAAAATTAAATATTAATAATGAAGAATAATATAAAATATATAATCCTAAAACTTAATAATGTATGTAATCCTTTTATTCTCAGCTGCTGTCAAACATGAAATTCACCTTTAATAATCCCTTTATTCTATTTTCACCTTTGACAATATCGTTTCGCTTTCTCTTTCATCCGAACTCATGCAACAGCCAATCAGAATTCAAAAAACGTATGACGCTGCTACAGTGATTTTTAACCAGGGTTGATAGTGTGAACAGCCTAAAATGTTGACTCTGTAAAACCCCGCTTTTCAAATTCCCGGGTCGTTTTGACACGGGTTGGAGTTGCCTCATGTGAACGGAGCTATACAGTCAGTCTGTACTTAAACAAATTTTATGCATATTGCCCTGCCTGTGATTTCTTTTGTATATGAATTTAACGTATCAGTAGTGAATCTTCTGGGTAAGGCACCCATCTAATAACTGAATAGTTAACGTTCTGGCCTTCTTTCAGTTGCCATGTGCCTGATTTGAATCCTGGTTTATGCAGAGATGTTTATAGTGGTTTGGAATCACTTTAAATTGTAGGTCCTAGTCAAATAAGCCTTAATATGCAAAAAATTACCATAAAGTGCCACTATGCATCACACCTGTGGAAATTACTTAAACTTCAAAAATATATTAATTTAAAAAAAAAATGGTTCAGCAACAAATTTTGTTCATTAGTCACTTACATCTTTTCTCTATCTAATCATTCAGGTTTCGAAAAATATGCTGAATAAAATTTTTTTATTTAACTGTTACATGAGGTAATTTCTGAAGAAACAGGTGAACCCATTTTCTTTAGTACTATAACATGAAATTGTTTCATTGTGCCTGCAGCTTTGTTCAGCAGATGTTTGCCGTTAGTCTCATTACTGACCCATACGGCATAGGTCTTGCTACTCTTCTAAAAAATATGTGTGGGAAATTTTCGCTTTTCGAAGGGATATTTCTTGTATTAATGTTCCCTCATTTTTTTTTTTTTAAATTAAAGATAAGGAGTGTTAGTTATTTAAAGATCAAATGATTCTGATCCTTGCATACTGTCCTCAGACAGTTTTGGAGATTCTTAAGGCATTAGGGATTTTCAGTCTTTTGGTAGAAATTGTCTCTAGAGAGAAGACCTGATTTCCCACTTATGATTCTGTTTACTCTTAAGATGATAAGTTTCTTTGAAGAGCAATGGAAAAAGATAAAGAAAAAATTTGCATTATGCAAAATCTTATAGTTACTCTTTTTAGTAGAACATTTTCAGAGGAAATTGAAATTGCCCAAAAAAATAGACCTTGCCCGGCTATTACCAATTTAGTTTGCAAGTACACACACTGGCCAATGAATTAGAAACCTGCAAAAGCTTCCCAGAGATGCCAACCTTGTAGGACAATTTTCAGTAGTAGACAAGTAAATTTTCAGTAGTTTTGGGTACTTGTCAGTAGTCTGGTAAGTCAGTCTGATGTAAATTTAAGTTCAAATTAAAAAAATATATATTTTTTAAACGTTATACACTCAAAAATGATTTATTTTTATACATTAAACTAATAAGTTCTTTTTGTCATTTACTGTTTAAAATTATAAATAAAATTTGACCTAGAATCTTATAAAGCAAATTTAAAGTGAATATTGACATTTATGTTAGGATGCAGAAAGGTTGAGAATCAGAAGGCTTCCATTGTACGTTTGATCGTCGATCGTAAATAGGGTTTCATTTTTTTTAATGAACAATATCCGCGATTTTTTTAAAATGTATAATCCGTAATTTTTATATGTTGTCCATAAGGCCATAATTACTGCCGTATTTCCGTAAAAACTATGGACAAACTGTAGTAGTTGGCATCTCTGGTTTCAACAAATGCTCGCTAGTGGCGTAAGCATGCAAAACCTATTACCATGTTGTGGGGAATGTTCTGCTAGTATGAAAATAGTCCCTTGGTGTTACTCAAGGGTAAACAAAAAGCCATGTAATACCTGGACATATTGGCAGATCAAATGCATTCTGCAATATTACATTTTTACTTTAAAGATGATGGATACTTTATTAACAATAATGCAATTATACAATTGGTAAGAATCATTAGAGATTCTAATTTTGTAGTAATCTTTTCCATCAATCTATTGCTTTACTGAGCTATGAAGAATTTTTCTAAAATAATAAAATAGACATATATATAATAGCAGGAGACTTGGCGTTGGAATATTAAAACAGGAATAAACTACTACGTCAGAAACGCCAAAGAAAAAATATTGAGGTGCATACAGCTGTTTCGGTAGCCTAAAGCGTACCGTCATGAGTGCAAAAAGAAAGTATCCAGCAATTCCTTTCTTGATTCTTTTTGCACTCATGACGGTACGCTTTAGGCTACCGAAACAGCTGTATGCACCTCAATATTTTTTCTTTGGCGTTTCTGACGTAGTAGTTTATTCCTGTTTTAGACATATATATGTCTATTTTATTATTTTGCCTTCTACTCCATTCTATCAAAATTAATTTCCAGGTTGATGTATTAAATTTCTGAATTGAAATTTCGTGGCCGTTTGGAGTTATGCCATGTTTAAATTTGTCACTTGATATAGCTGCTTTAATGCAGACTCGGTGACCTTGCCAACGTAAATTATGTGAGAAGTGCCGAGCTGGATATCAGCAAGGGTAGCTCAGTGGTTAGAGCATCCGCGCGTTAAGCGGAAGGCCAAGGGTTCGATTCCCGGCTCTGATATTTTTCACATAGTTGGTAAAAATCAGCCTTCTACTCCATTCTATCAAAATTAATTTCCAGGTTGATGTATTAAATTTCTGAATTGAAATATATATATATATAGATAGTTTAACTATTATTTTAAATATAAGTTACTAAAATATTTGAATATTTCATTAATATGTAGCAATAATTATTTTAGTCACCCCATTTTTCCAGCAATTCCTTTTTTTTTTCAATAAATTTTGAAGCATTAATAATTAAGTTTAGGGATTGGGGATGAGTATAGCTGAGGTTATATGTGCTTTTTCACATAACATACTAAGAGCTGTTTTTAAGCTCTTAATCAACCCACTAATAAATTTATTTAATTTTCAGCTTAAAACAATTTTTATAAATTTTGTAAAATTTAAATTTGATTTTATTTTCAAAATTAATTGAAGTTGAACACAGATAATCAGAGGTTGCCCTGGACTTAAAAAAAATATGAGAGTCACATTTGATTCTCTCTCTCTCTAGAATTACAAGTCAAATTTTAAAAAGTGCAAGTCCGCTTCTAAATAATTGCCTGAAACACAATAAGTCTAAAGACATCATCTATTCAATTTTAGATATATTTGATTTTAAACATGAAAATTTAAATAAAACAATATAAATTTGTAAACTAGAACTTTTTTTTTTTTTTTGAGTTACACCTTTAACATTTCCATTTTCAAAATGAAACACATTGTTATTTATGCAAAGTAAATAAAACAAATAAAATTTAAAAGTATATGCCTTTTGTAAGCTTTTATGTTATCAATGTGCAATTGAAAAAAAAAAAAAAAAAAAAAAAATCTTTAAAATTGATAGTGTATTTTATTTAAAAGAAAATTAAACAGCCTTTTATTATTATTATTATTAAATCTGTAATTTAAAAAAATAAATAAAAGTGCATAAAATTATAGAGTTAGTGTCTTAAATCCTCTTTACTGATACCTCCTATCTTTTGCACTTTCATAATTTTTTATAGCTGCATCAAACTCTGAATTGGGTATTGCTGACACATTTATGATGAGAATCATTAAATTTTTCATGACCAGGATCCCAAAACAACCCCTTGGCTATGGCCTTGCTTTCAACAGCTGATAGAAAAGAAAAAAGGAAGCATTAACCTACAAGAATAACCTAAATCTGACCCACACATTTTTTCTCTCCCCCCCCCCCCCCCCCAAAAAAAAAAAAAAAAAAAAAAAAAAAAATCTATAAAATCCTTTAAATAAAAATATATAAAAGAAAGAAAATGGGGGAGAGGTGGTGATGGTTATAGACTGTCTATACTAGGGACTTACCCTAGGTTGAAGTCTTTTTACAGGAGTTGAGAAAAAAGAAAAATATCAAAATTAATGTAGTTAGAATAAACAAGATTTAAATTATCATATAGTAGTATTTTTTCAAAATATTAATTGATATTGAACAAAATTTTTTTTTGATTCGAACATAATAAAAAAATATGCTACACTTACCATATGAGTTAAGTAAAGTAATGATGATGAGAACAGATAGCTTCTTTTCGACTGTATTTTTTAACCACATACGTGCTTCTGATTCCTGATTATGCAATCTATATGCCATTCCAATATTTCTACCACTAACTGATTGATGAAGATGTTCTACTTCTGACTCTGATAATATCATACTGTGAACATGAGAATGAACTTCAAATAAAACTACAGTTGCTGTTGGTGAAATATTTTGCACAATAATAGCAGTTGTTGAATTTCCTTTAACATGTAGAATTTTTCTGCTTTCACCATTTCCATAATCAAACAAGATTTCATCTTTAGCATAAACACCTACATTAAAAAAAATAAAATAATAATAAATAAATAAACTTTAAACACAACATATTAAACAAACAAAATCTCGGTGTAAATGCAGTTTAGCCCACTGCTTGGCGATTTTCTGAAAATGGCCGATTTTACATATTTTTAATTAATTCTCTAAAATTAAAAACCTAAGGAACTCACTTTTCAAAAATTTAAGCAAAAAATAACCCCCCCCCCCAAAAAAAAAAAAAAAAAAATACATATTTAAAAAATTTACACAATTTTTATAAAGAAAAAATATCAAATATTAGAAAAGAAAAATACCACATATACTTCAAAAAGCATAAGATGTAAACATATGAATAAAAAATAAGTTTTTTCACATACCCATTTCTGAAATATCCAAGAAAACAGGTATTATTTCCCTCAGAATAACAAACAAACCAATGGTTAATTGTTAATCAAAACTTTTAAGTAACCATCGACACTAGGCAAATTAACTATATTTAAAATATAATTCAAAAGTTCTTTCAAATATATTCAATATAAATACTGCCTACTAGAAAAGGATTAATTAACAAACTTTTTACATAAAAAAAAAAGCAACCAGCTTCCTTTGTAACCTGTACTTTCAGCACATGCAAAACAGAAATCAACAATGGCCAACTGTTGCCATTATAAAAAACGAAAAACCAAAACACAAAGATAAAATATCAAATAAACCATTACCCCTCCTCAGCCAATAAAACAATTATATTAAAAATAACAACAACATATACAAAACATCTCAAAATGATTATGCAAAATGCAACAATCAGTTTGGAGCAATCAATAATACGTACATCTGTACACTTTTCGTACACTTATGTACAAATAAAACATCACTAAATATCCTTCTCGCAATCTCTGTGAATCTTTAAAACACATGAAATTTCATTTTGCAGCAATCAATAATATGTATGTCTATATTCGCATACATGAAAAAAGAAAAATCACTGAATACTCCTTCCGCAATCTCTATGACTCTTTAAAATGCACAAAATTTTGTTTGGCAACAATCAGATCTGCAAAAATAACACAGTTTCAAAACATCAAGGTGAGGTTGTCGCATTTTGTAGGTTGATTGTTCAACTGAAAAACGTCAAGGTTGTCAAAGTTAGCATCTTTATCGCCAATTGCAAACAAAATGCCATGCAGTGGGCTAAAGCACATTCCACCCTTATTTTCATCTCAACACAAATATAAAACCTTTATGTTTTTCCCTCAGATGTTAATGCATTTATAAAAGGTTTTATTTGCCAATAAAAATAAATTTTACAAAAAATGCCATTAAACAAAGATGTTTTAATCAAACTTTATGGAAACTCAAATAACCAAAAGGGGATCATCATTTAAAAATCAACTGTAATTAAAAATTTTTTTAAAGGTATTGTATATAACAAATAAATATTGTATATGTTTGAATATTAACAACTGCTTATTACTGTTTATATTATTGCTCACAAGTGAAACAGTTTTCGCAGAGAATAGATTGTATATAATTTCGAATCCATAAAATTATTAGAAGGGAAATAAAGACTGTATTTAGAAAAATTAAAACAGAGCTAGGAGTTACAAAAGCCGAGGTAATAGGTATGTGGGGTCAGAAATCGATTGTGCATACACTGCAAAAAAATTGTAACCTCGCTGTCAAAATTTAGCCGTAAATTTTAAGGCTAATGCATATTTTTCATGCTTCAGTTTGCCGTATTATCCATAGAAAAAGGTGCTGCCGAAGCCATCACATATTCGAACTGGAATTTCAACCGATTTTATAGGATTTTTTTTTTTTTTTTAATCTTTTGAGATTTTATATTAGTAAGTGATATGAAATTTGATTAATAAGTGACATGATATTATATTAATAAGTTATACAAAATTTTATTAATAAGTGATATGAAATTATAATAAAAGGTGATATGGGGAAAATAAAAAAATCTATAGGTCTTCGTGGTGATTAACACATTGATGAGTCGTTCATTACGAAAATAAACTCTTTAATAATTAACAATCATAAATGAAACAAGCACACATCACTTAGCGTGCGGCGTACTACTCACTGACATTGACATACTACAGAATGTTCTGTGAGTTGAAGTTGGAGTACATATTTTGTAAGTGAAAGTTGAAGTACATCTTCTGAAAGTGAAAGTAGAAGTACATATTCTGAAAGTGAAACTAGAAGTATATATTCTGAAAGTGAAAGTAGCAGTTGTTGTACATAAATTATAGATGTCGCTACGATCACTACAAATCAATCAAATAAATGTTCAGATTTTTCTGCGGACCACCGATATAAAATATGACGGTTAATTAAATGTACTTTTAAAATGATCAAATACTAGAGGTCAAGACTCACGGTCGCCACTCGCCGCATGGCGACTTAATTTGAAAAAGTGGCGATAAAAAAAAATTGGTATGGTCGCCATTTTTTCCGAGAAAATATTTCTTCCGTTTTTAAAAAAATCGCAGATATCATTCGTTTAAAAAAAAGAAATCCCATTAACGATCGGCGATTGTTTAATGGGATTTTGATGATGATCACGCCTTCTGATTTCCAATCTTTCTCCATCCACAACATAAATGTCAATATTCATTTAAAACTTGCTTTGTGAGATTCTAGAACCTAGAAAGAAATAGAATTGTTAAATATTTCTTGTTTGTGTAATTATTTTTTGCCTCTCTCCCCCTTTTCTTATTTCCAACTAGCGATCGCCAATCAAATGTTCTGCAGTATTTTCTCAGTCTTTCTTCATCCATAATATAAATGGCAATATTCATTTTAAACTTGCTTTATTAGATTCTAGAAGTAGAATTGAGAATTTAATATCTCTTATTAATGTAATTATTTTTTTAATCCCCCTCCCCCCTTTCCCCATTTCTAGATAGTGATACCTAAATGATCAACTCTAGAAACAATAAAGCGACAGAAGTGCTCAATAACTCGATGAATATATTTATTTTTACTCAATTAAATTATATATTTATATTTCATATCCATACCAAATGTGTAAACAGGGGGGAGGGGGGATGAAAAACAGATTTTTAGGTATGAAATTTTTTTCTAAATCAGTTTAAGAAAATTAATGCTCAGTTGATTTCATATGTGTTTAAGGGCCCTCTTCACTCACCGCCGCCGGAAGCCGAAACTAATGTTATTCAATTGGAAATTTTTCTTTACAAATAACTTATTAACCCATTCAGTACCGGTCATGGTTACAGTTATCCTATACGCATAAAAGTTGATTTCCTGTCTAATGAGACATAAAATAAGACAAAAATAAAATTTCAGAAAATTAGCTTTAATACTTTTTAAAATACAGAATGTTGCGAAAACGCAACGTCAGTCCAAAGCAGTATACAAAGCATCATTTTTGGGAATCATGGAAATCTTCAAAACATTTAGCATGTACAGCAACATTACATTTTTTACACGTTGTTACTGTCTGACTACTGCATATTTTATACCTCCTCCTTTTATTTTCGGGATTTTTTGTGATTATATGGCCTGTACGATCCTTTTTGTGTTTGCTGTAAAAAGTGATTTTGCATTGCGGATGGCCGACCAGTACATGTGGTTTCAGGAATAGGGTTTATATCATTTTTCATATCAAATGAATTTGATTTATTTGATGAAATATCTACTTCCGATTTTAATAAAGACACTGCAATTGCCCTTTGAAAGTCTAGCAATGTTGTTTTGGAATCCACAAATTCCCTATAAAGTTTCCAAGCATTTACTTTTGCAATATCAATGCAATTTACGAAAATAGGCCACCACCATTTTTTTCCTTTTATATTTATTCTGTAATTTGATATAAAATTACCTAATAAGTCCACCCCACCCATATGCTTGTTATAATCAGCAATGACTTTGGGTTGTTTTACTTTGACAGTTTTTTTTTCTGTTCTGGAGTAGCGTTTTGCATATGCTGCTGGCTCAGTATCATCCCAATTTGTCAGTACGGTGACAACAGCATTGTTGTTCCACCTAGCGACAGTAACATTATTCTTTGAATCGAATGCTACATCATATGTGCCACGAACTTCCTTCTTCATCTCTTTCTCTTCCTTAATCTTCCTTCTTCACCTTCTTCATCATCTATCCTTCTTCATCTCGAACTTCCTTCTTAAAATACATCTATAGGGTCTAAAGCTTGCAAATGATTTGATACTGACTCTTGCAGGTTTCAATGAATCATAGCAATGTTTTTCTACATCCTGTGGTTGTTGATTATATGCGGGGGAACATTTTTCCCAAGTAAAATTTTTCTTTCTTTTACCTGCATTATTTTTACTTTTCTTAACTTTAGAAGAAAAAATATCAATCTCAGCTGTGATATCTTTAGGAAATGGAATATTTTTACGCACAGCATTATCGTCGATAGTTTCTTCATCAGTCAAAACATCCAGGTCAGGTGGAATTACGACGAATTCATAATTTTCTTCTTCAGATTCGGAACTGGAATCATCACTAAGAGCTTGAAGATATTCTAAAGCTTCATTTATCGTTAAACAACGTCGTACCTTTCGTAAATTACGAGAATCACCTGCAAAAAATAAAAAATCGATCATGAAATGAACGAAAACATCCTCTAAATCTTTTAACACACATTAGACTGACGTTGCGTTTTCGCAACATTATTTAAAAAATGAAATTTAGAGTATAGAAAAAAAAATGTTTACTTACTTGTTGATGCCATTTTGTTTTTAAGAGTTCAAAGAAAGCAACACAAACTTTAGCCTATAATTTTGACATGTGGTGCCATCTACCGCTGAAACTTGAAAGTAATCAATAAAAATAATGGAAAACATTGATTATTCATTATTTTATAACGAATATTAAATGCAACTGTAGACCAATGATTTTTTTTTCTTTTATGCGTATTGGACACCCCTTTAATAGGAAAATATTTTTATAGCAAAAAAATTTAGTTTTCCACAGAAAAAATAATAAAGAAAACGTTCCGTTTTCGCAACGTCAGTACGAAATGGGTTAACTAATACATATTTTTAAATTCTGTTTTCACATTCTGAAAGTTCTCAGCTGTTAAATTGACGCACCTTTTCTAAAATATTATTTTTTTAATTTTTTATATTTTATTTTGAAGCTGCAAAATACGAATTTTCAATATGTGAAATTTTTTCATTTTGCAATTTCGAAATAAAATATTAAAAATTGAAAAATTACATTTTAAAAAAAGGTCCGTCAATTTAACAGTTGGGAATTTTCTGAATGTGAAAACAGAATTTAAAAATATGTATTAGTTAATAAGTTATTTGTAAAGAAAATTTCCCCATTGAATAACATTGGCTCGGGCTTCCGGCGACGGTGAGTGAAGAGGGCCGTTAAAACTGATAATTAAATAATATATATATATATATATATTAATGTACATACATAAAAATTTTATTCTATATATGTTTGAAAAATTTGTTTTTCTGATGGTATGAAATTTTTATAAGTTTTTATGTGGATATAAAAGTAACTGCAGTTATATTAAAGAATTTTTTTGTGTTAATGAAATAATCCTGAAAATGTTTAAAGTAGATAAAAGCTATATATAACTGTTTAGGTAGTCAATTTATTGAAAGTGATGCTAATAATGTCCATCCAATCAATCATGTTTACAGAAAATTTTCAGCAAATTTCTAATTTTAGCAATCAAATGCCAGTTAATAAAATTAAACCTCTGATAATAGGCTAGTACAGATTGTTTGCCTCCCCAGCCCCTCCTCAGACTCAAACTAATTTTGTTTTCCTCTAATTCTGATCATAATTATTTTCCATTTGCAGATGGAAGTACCAGACTAGGTGAAATTTATTAAATGAATCAAATTTTTGTATTTCTTTTGCAATGGGACATAAAATAAATATTCTTGTAAAACATAAATTGTGCATGATAAATCACATTGTCAGATCATATCATCATTATAGCCTGCTGTTTTCCGTAGCAAACTGCATATATTAGTATACTTGCCAAATTTTCCGGTTTTCCCGGAATACTTCCGTTTTTTTAAACATAACTTCCTTTCTTCTGGACAGATGATGAAATCTTCCGTTTTTAAAAAAAAGTCGCGGATATCATTCGTTTTAAAAAGAAAACCCAAATGTTCTACGAAAACTCCCGATTTCCAGTCTTTCTCCATCCATAACATAAATGTCAATATTAATTTCAAACTTGCTTTATGAGATTCTTGAACATCTAAATTATTATTAAAATAATACAATAAAGAGCACTATTTCTTAATTTAACTTTCCGACCATATCATTTGTGCTTTTATGCACACACACTTATATATCATATATATATATATTATGTGTGTGAATCCGATGTATAACCAGTGACGACGACTCATGAGTGGCCACTGAGTTCCTCATGTCCAGTGGCCACTTCTAAAAATTTTAAGTCTTGACCTCTATCAAATACTTTATATTAAATAAATTTGTTAAAATTTATACAAACATTTTTGTTAATAAATATTGAAGAATATTTTTTGAAAGGTAATCTAAACATTTAAAAAAAAAAAAAAAAAATTACAATTGTTGATGTAAAAAATTTCATTTAAAGAAATTTTAGAATGCAACGTTTTAATGATTTACAAAAGAATCAGTTGATAAGAAGTGTAATTAAATTTCTGATTTTAATTTGTTAAAATTATGATTTAAACATTGAAATCATGTAATTCAAATCCTTAAAACCCTGTTTTAAAATACTGGTAATTTTTGCCAGACAGTTGTTAAAATTTATACAAACATTTTTGTTAATAAATATTGAAGAATATTTTTTGGAAGGTAATCTAAACATTTTTTTAAATGAAAAAAAAATTACAATTATTGTTGATGTTAAAAATTTCCTTTAAAGAAACTTTACAATGCAACGTTTTAATGATTTACAAAAGAATCAGTTGATTAGTAGGAGTATAATTAAATTTCTGATTTTAATTTGTTAAAATTATGATTTAGACATTGAAATCATGTAATTCAAATCCTTAAAACCCTGTTTTAAAATATTGGTTATTTTTGACAGGCCGGTTTCTTCCACTTTGGCAAAAATTGGTCAACCCTGGCACTAGTTTATGTCAAAGTGCATCTACATACAAATCTGTGCAATAGTTACTGAGATAGTCGCCACAAGATTTTTGCCACATGCAGACATTTTCTAAAAATGGTCAAATAGAATTCTGGACCTCTCAAAATGTGTAAATCCATCAAAAAGGGGAAATCAAAAATTTTTACAAATCCACTACTTTCTTCTATTGAATACAGGAGAAAGTAAAAACATGAATAAAACAAAGATTTGTTTTTAATTATTTTATACTAAATATGTTATTAAAAACAAGAGTTGCAAAAATAGACCAGTAGTGGCACCAGAAATTCCCTGACGGGGGGACACCATCTCCCCGACAGGGGGGCACTACATAAAGAGAGTTTATTATATGAGTATTTATCAAAAAACTGCAAAACTGTTAATAATATTAGTGTTAGTATTTGTACCATTCCATTTGTTAGTATTCCTCGTGGTTTTGGAGATCATCGTGTCACAGACAAACATTTTTTTAAATATAGCGGTCAAAACGTGTTCTGGACCTCTCAAAACATGTATATTCATGGAAAACTGGAAGCTGAAAATTTTTACGAATCCAATACTTTTCTTCTATTGATTATAAAATGGAAAAACTGGAATGCTCTAACTTTGTAAAAGGAAAGAAAAATGCTGCTAAAAGTAGAAAAACTGAAAATTTTGTATTTGTTCCCCCGAGAGATTTTAGGAGTATGCCCCGATGGGGGGGGGTGTCACAGACTCCCCGACGGGGGGGCTTGTGCCCCCCCCCCCCGGCCCCCTAGCTGGCAGCACCCCTGAAATAGACAATTTTTTACCACAGGAATTTCCCAAATATACTGCAATCCTTAAGAAAATTTTTAATTAATATAACATATTGATACATAAATATAACAAATCAAAAACTTCAAGGAGTTTGTTGTTTTTAAAAAGCTAGATTTCAGCTCAAAGTCATGCATCAGAAAGATTCTGGAGAATAAGATTACTAAATTATAAGAATTAATATAAATAATAAGAATAAATATAATAATATTATTTATAATTATTACAAATATAAATAATAATGTTAAATTCAATAATAGGTAATTAATATTAAATATTATCGATATTCAACTTTCCACAAACATAAAATGTTCGTTGACACTCTATAAGTGCAATTAATCAAATTTTTCGGGCATGTATAAAATGCTTGAGTGTTCATTACTTTTAGAAAGCAACAATTTATGCATTTATATTGGAAAAGAAGGGTGCACGTATAAATAAAATCTTTTTAAACAAATATTTCGATGCGCAGCTTCAATATAATTATGTTTTAACCAACGTATGTACTTCAGCATTCTAAAAAAAACATGTGTTCAGCTTACAATATGAACAATTTAGAAATATTTTAAATGAAATGATAACTTATCAGACGAACATTTTCATCATCAGGTACTACAAGTCAAACGATATCACAATATAATAAAAAAGGAAAAAACATGAAAGGAAAAATTATTAGATTACAATGAGAACACAAAAGAAAAGAAAATATCAATTTATTTAAAAAAATATATATATTACTTTGCATTAAACAGGACAACCTAAAAATTACAATTCCTATGCAAACAAATGTAAACATATTTATTTTGATTTTATGCAAAGAGAAAGTAGAGTTGAATTACAATAAAGATCACAAAGGCGTTAGGAAATATCACGATAAGTTGACCGCTGATCTTGAGAGATGGGATAAGATGGTTGGGTTTTACCTCGTACTAGTGCTGCGCAGATGGGCAATTGCACTGATCCTGAACATTTTTATTTTCGTTTTGTTGGAAAGCGAAAACTTCTTATATTAACTTTTATTAACTCATTTATTGAAAACTTGTATCAGTTCGTTTTTAAATAAAAAATAATCGTAGATTACTTCTACATCAATAATGTAGTGCCCGATCTTCTCAAACCCTCTACAGCGCTAGCGCTTGCGCTTGCGCTTGCCACTGAGCTGAAGAACAACTGGAGCAAATGCTTCCATCCAATACTTTTACACAGTGTTCGTGCGTGCCAGTTTTTCTGCAATCGTTCGCCTGCCTTGCATGGCAAGCAACATTTGTCGGGTCGTCTATTACTATTATAATCTTTAAAGAATTAAAATTTAAAATTGTAATGTCATGTTTAGCATATGGTTGTTCGAACAGACAACCTTTACACAATTTTACTTTGAAATATAATATATTAAATGCTTTTTGCCATGCAACGTTCGGAAGACAAACCTCCAAAAAACGGCACACGAAAACCGGTCTAGCATTTCCTCCAGTTGTTCTTTAGCTCAGTGGCGCTTGCTACACTGCTACGCGGTACATTGAGTAGGATATCGATCCTTGGACAGTTTATCGCTGTTTTTAGTGGCTGTTGACTCGTTGATTGGCTAACAGAGAGTCAAAAATTGCGCCAACATATCGCTAACTAATAAGTTACAACCCTATTCCGAACATTCCTAGATTTTTTCCAAACCAAAATCAAAACATGTATCATGTATGTTCGATTTTTTTCATCTTAACATCTATAATTATAGGCCTTATGTGACAAACGTTTCATTACCTACCAATAAACCATCCAACCAACTAAAGAAAACATTTTATTTTGGTTCGGGTCAAAGAAAAAAAAATATCGCTTCTCGATCTCTTGGCTAAGATCAAAGTGTAGTCAAAGAAAAAAAAAAAAGATTAGTGGGTACACGGAAGGGGTTAGGAATAATCCTCTGCTATAGTTACTTTTAGCAGAAAAAAATAAAAAGTATTAAAAATAACTTAAAACATAAGAAGTCTTTATCTGCAGTGACTTTTTTAATACTATTACAAAGTGGATGTAGTTTATTTTATACTTATTATATATTTCTCTCACCATTTAAAGTGATTTAAAATTTTATATTTTACAAAAGAAATGCGCTTATTTTGAAGAAATTTAATAACGTAATAAGAAAATGGTAAGTGTATATATTTAAAAATTCTATTTCTTGTGAAATGTAAAGTAAGTATTTCATGTATTTTGTTTCTTCATTATTAAAATAATAACATCATTATTAAAATAATAACTTCATTATTAAAATAATAAGTCAATTAAAGTTTAATTTTATGAATGATACTTGCCTGCATTAAATATATTTGTAAAGTTCTGAATAATTTATAGGTAGGTCTTGTGTTTAGTGATTATTATTATTTTAATTTATAATACTATACTACTAGCTAAAAGTAAACTTTTATAGGGACTCACAAAATTACATTATAATATGTTAAAATAAATAAATCGGCACACAAAATTTAAGGATGTATTATATACCTTCTTAATTTCTTCATCATGTAAAAGGTGTAGGGAACCTAGATATTTATACAATTATTGAACGTTTTTGCACATTTTGAAGATGTGAAAAATCCGAAAAACTAAAACCGATATTATGATTCTCTGTAAGTTATTCTGTTAGTTTGTTTGTGAACCTACGTATGCACCATCTCAAAGTGATTAATCATTGAAAAAACAGTTTTAAAATCCCATTTAAGATACTAGTATGTAGATTATTGAATATCCACATTACTTTAAAAACTTTGTAAGTTGTCCGAAATTAAAGATTTCCGTAACATGGCAGAATAGAACTATATTTTGCTTACATTATAGAGTTTATTGCACGATAGATAACATGAAATTGTGTGAAGATTAACATAAAAACTATGTACTGTAAAGAGTGATACCGTTTACACGAAAAGTCGAAGGCAGGATGCAAAAAATTTATTGTGGCGGGTCCCAGGTCGTGCATAATTTTCATTCTTAAAAAAAAAAAAAAAAATTCAAACTAGAAGAAAGAAAAAAAGCAAATTTAAAAATATATTTCTTGTTTAAAACTGATATTTTCCTTATATTTTTAAAGCATTCTGCTCTAAAGAAGAAGAAAAATTCTTTAGAACTCCATTTAACCATAAAGGGAAAAGAACCAATCCTGTACAATAAACACAAGCGAGTGGCCGGCGCTGCACAAAATCTAAAACAAAGTTCCAACTCTGAGATGAAAAAAGAGAGTTATGATGTGAAAAGATTATCAGTAGAAAGTGTATGATACACCAAATCGCATCACCGCATAATGAACCACCAGTGGGTGCCCTCTCTATCAAAGCTTAGCCGAAATATGAAATTCGAAAAATGGTCGCAGCACCATTCTTTCAAAATATCAAAAACATTCATATCCAATTGTAATACGATATACCAATTCAATATGCACACATGAGTGGCCGGCACGAAGACAAGCACAGTGTTCTGAAACTTGAAAACATAGCTCCAATACGAAAAAGTTCCCAGTTAGAAGTGCCGAT
Organism: Salticus scenicus; assembly: GCA_963930645.1. NCBI lineage: Eukaryota > Metazoa > Arthropoda > Arachnida > Araneae > Salticidae > Salticus > Salticus scenicus. The sequence continues at coordinate 51,216,078 of OZ005657.1, forward strand.
ACATTGAATCGCATCACCCTGCTGCACTGTCATTACTGTGAGTCAGTTCCAGTGAGCAATGTCTGAGTTCGTTGAAACAAAACAAAAACAAATGAAACGGTTGAACGAACATGATTACAGAAACATGGCATGTCTGTATTAGGATTCAAGAAATTTTATTATTAAGAAAACCTAAGTATTTAAAAAAAAAAAAAAAAAAAGTGATATGTTTGCTACGTTAAGCAAAAAATAAAAAAAATTTTCCTAGTGTCAGAATGTTATTACTATTATACAGTATAGGACCCATTATCCGGAATTCCAAAATCCAGAAAATCCAGAATCATTTCAGATTTTTTTTTTTTTTTGATTAAAATACATTTTACATCTAAAATCAGAAAAAGAAAGAAAAAAAATCGCCCTAAAATGAATTATTGTGTATTTTATTAGGTAGTATTATGGAAATTTAGAAATTAAAACAGAATTTCTTTCTTTCATATGGTAAGGGATATTTGTGGTCCAGGAAAACCCTGGAATTCACAGCAAGCCACAAAAAAAAAAAAAAAATCTAATTTATTTTATGATAAATTTATGGTGATTTTTAACTTCTCATTAAGATCTTAAAAAAAGGAAAAGAAAAAAGAAATGGAAATTTTTAAAGAAAAATCATTTTTTTTTTTTTTAGCATTCTACTCTTATGATTGAGACAGTATTCATGTTTAGCAGTACTCATAAAGAAGCAACCATGCCACTCGTGGCAAGTGGCAGTAATGTACATGTTTGCATATATATACGCATTATAGTTATTTTTTTCTTCTAGCTAAATTTAATAGAAAAAAAGTACCAGATTTGCAAAAAATCTTGACTTCCAGTTTTTGATTTATTTGCATGTTTTAAGAGCTCTAGAATATAATTAAAATATTTTTTTTTAAATGTCTGTCTGTATGTGAAGTAGTTGTTCCTAGAAGTAAATTAGTACCTGTGAATTACTGAGTTATGTTTTATAATTAAGGGAAAGCAATAATGGGAAAAAGACCCAAAATCCAGAAAATTCCGAAATCCGGAATTCTTCTGGTCCCGTGGGTTCCGGATAATGGGTCCTATACTGTAGTTATTTCTTTTACAGATAAGTAAGTACATTTCTTTTACTTTTTTTCTTATACATTATTTAACAGTTTATTTGTAAATTATTTTGTGGTTAAAGGATGGTAAAGGACTGGGGAGTAGCTTTTGCAGACGTGATATTTTTGTTCTCGGCAGGGGCCGATAGCCAGAAAAATCTAATAACCGAAATCAGGTCGGTCCCGCGATTGCCAGATAATGGAGGCTTTACTGTATTTGAAGTGGAATGTGCAACTAAATTTTGTAATCAATCTGCTTATCTCAAAACTCCTCCTTTCTTAAAAAAAAAAAAAAAAAAAAAATTCTCATTTTTGTTTCCTTATGCTGATAATTTCAAGGACTTTTTAAAAAGTTTTCTAGTTTAAAATAATCTATATATTAATAGGCAAGCATAAAATTTGTTGTCCCTTTTTAGCATATTAATTATGGGAGTAGAGGGTTGAAAATGGTATCATTCGAAAGGTATGGTTAGCCGGAAGGTGCGAATACAAATATTATTTTCTTACGATGTCAAGAAGGTATTTAAAAATACATTTATTTTTTATGCATTTTCCCCCATTTTTCCCTTTTATACACGTATTCCTTTACATTAAAAAATACCTAAAAGTAGAAAGTTGTTAAATCTGGCAATTTCATAAAGCTCAAATAAAACCATAGACACAGTAATTTGTAGCATCACTATACGCAAGCGAAGTGATGACGTCACTGTCTGTCCATGGAGCCATGAAAAAGATTTTCTACGTTAATCGTCCATTGGATTTTTTGTAAAAAATTATTGAAAAATAACGGAAATTATCTGCCGAATTTAATTCCGATATTTGGGTTATATATAAGTTACTGTCTGCTGTCTACATGTGTTCGATTGGGTTATTTTTTCTGTAAAATTGATAAAATTTTAATTTTAAATCGCATAACTCCAGAAAAAAAATGGCAAACTTCCAGTTTCGAATGTAAACATAAACATTTCATTTGAATGGGTGATATTTAAACAATAAATATTCAACTAATATACTAAATAAAAGGAAAATGCTAAATATTCTATCATAATTTGAAGTTAAATTTGTTTTTAAATGTGTAAATAAAGTATCTGATATAAGATACTAATATGTTGCAACGGAAGAGGTTTTTTGCTGAATTTACATGTTTTGAGCTTTCTTTGCGTTTCAATTAACTGAAATTGGCTATTTATTTAAAAAAAAAGTGTCTTTATTGCCAGCTTTTGTGGGTATAAGAAGCTAGTAGAAGATACGTAAAAACTTTTGATTTCCGGTTTTCGATGAATTTACACGTTTTGAGATTTCCTTGCATTTTAATTAAGTGAAATTGGCTACTTTTTTTTATTTTTTAAGAAGTGGAGTTATTATTCTTTCCTCTGCATATATAAGTAGAAAATATAAGATTCAGAAAAATTTTAGATTTTCGGTTTTCGATAAAGTTACACGTTTTGAAATTTCCCGAACTCAATTCGACCATTTTTGAAAAATATCCTTTTTTTTTTTTTTTTGTTCAAACACTGTATTTTATGAACCAATCGAATTTATTTAACAGAATTTGGCACTTGGTTGGACCTTGGTTTGACATGGTACCGATTAGCTTTTGGCCTGTATCACCCAACGAGGGTGATACAGGCGATTTTCACGTTGGCTTCACGTTGCGATTTTCTCTCCTTTCAGGAAAGGCTAACATGTACAGAGAGAAATAGTTATATTAAGTAAAACTCTGCTGATTCAGTTAGAGTGAATATCGGCAAACAATTGCCGCAGCTGTGTTGCATTTGCATTCCGTTTAGGACAAGGCAATAACTTTGCTTTGCCTCGCTTTGCAAAAAAAATGGTCGAGTTTCGACCACTGGGCGATACTAGTAATAATAATTAGTCATTATACTATATTTTCTTTTTTTTTTTTTTTCTGGTTTCACAGCACATTGAGCTTGTTTTCATTTGTTTCTTAACAGCAACCACCTCCTATATAATATTAGTTTTAAGACAATCTCAAAAAGAGTTGGTTATAAATTAATAAAAAACTGTTTTTCATCTACATCTACAATAAGATAAAATTTGAATTTATATCTTTAATATATATAAATTATTTTATGTGGGGACCCATTTTTATAAAAAAAAAAGGACTCAGATATTTGGAACTCAGGGACACAGGATTTTGAAAGCCATCACTGAGTAATTTAGATAAGGTAAATGTATTGACCAGAGAAAGTATGAACTAAAAGGCTTGGCATTTCAATCCCTGACTCGGCCTATCCATCAGCCGAATGCTTTGTTCTTCAACGTAAATGTAGTTGTGACTTATCACATCAGCTTGATAAGTCTTTGACTTGAAGAATATTATTCCTTGGTCACACTTTTATTAAAATGTGCTTAATTTATTATTATTTGGGACAATACTCTTAAAATACACAAATGATATTTCAAATAATTTCAGTTCCATTGGAGTAAGAAGCAGATAACTTACGTGTTTGTTTAGATTATGGAAATAGGAAAATATTGAGTGTTAATAAAACAATATATTTGTATGAAAAAACAGTTAATGAAACTAATGAAAAGATGGATAAATATTCTGGGGATTCTGTTCCATTACAAGTATGATTTACAAATGGTTGTAGGGTCATTCCATGTCACATCATCCAGGCCATGACACCCACCGACACAGATTTTGATGAAATTTGGTACAGTTATAGAACATTTCATGCTGATTCTAGGAATGTCAATTATTTTGAGATCAGTGAAGTAGTTTTCAAGCTATCAGCATTGATGTACAATGAAAAATGGCCGATCAGCCGCCATTTTGAATGGTACATGTAAATATATAAATGCTTGTAACTCTTCTTATTTTTAACATAGAACCTTGAAATTTTTTTTAGTTTATTTAGAATATAACAAGCTTTTATTTACCAAAGTTTTGTTTTCTTAAATCTTTACAATTATTTATAATAGTGACTTTTTGTTGTTTTTCTTCATATATAATTTGAGCAACTTTAGCAGACAATTTCTTCCATTGCCCCCCCTTCAATTTTCACGAAATTTTGTATACAGGCAGCCCAAACTATGTTTTTATGACTGATAAAAAAATTTTGATGGGCAGTTAACAGAATTTCCGTTTAAATAATTTTAACTTAACCTCCCCGACATTACCCCTTCCACCAAAAGATGGTTTCTTATTTCATTCTTATTTTAATATAAATCCCATGCTTTACTATGAGAATTTCTAGTTTTACAACAGAATTTAATTACACAGCTTATTAAATACTTGAAAACTAAGAAAATAAATCTTAACTATATTTTTTTCTCTGCACTTTTTTTTTATTTTTGCATAATATTCTGTATGCAAAACCACATTTAATTATACATCATTAAATATCAAATTGACTATGATACAATTAAAGTATGTAAAATAAAAGTATAATAGTATAAAAACTGAATGCATTATAATACAGTTAGTTTTTACTATTAATAAGAAACATTGTTTTAACAAATAATATTTCATACATAAACCAAAACACGATATCTATAATTAAAAATAACATAAGTATAATAAAGAATATAACTTACAGTCAGAAAAATGCAAATAACTATATGTTATTACGTTAAAGTCTTCCTTGTTTATTATTATATTTTGTCCATTTTAAATTCACTAAAGCAGTGGATTCATCACTGAGTTTATATGTCCTACCTGTTATGGTATTAATATCAACTGTACAAAGGATATGAGTGAAAGGCACGATACAGTTGTCCTTTTCTGGCCAATAGAAAGAAGGTGATGGTCCATGAGGGTGCATAAATTTAATTGTTACATCTCCTTCATCAGTATGAATTTCTGATATTAATCCTATGTACCAGTTTGAGTCATATAGAGACATTAGTTACCCCATCTGCGAATAGCTATGTTGCATGCATATATCCATTTTATCAAAAGATGTATTGATAGAAAAATTTGTATCAGAACTTTTTCTTTTACCCCTAATTGATAAAGAACATGCAGGTTCAAAATAGTGCATGCTCCTCGTTCCTGGTATTGTTTTAGCCTGTTGTAACCTGTGAGATATTTCACAACGAAGTTTATTCATGGCATTTTTTTTAACCATAAAAAAAGTTATGCCTTTAATATTTTCCTTACAAAAATCATACATCATAGCCACATTTGTAATTTGATTATGTAGAGGCCTTTGTAAACTTGCTTTTGATACGATTTTTTTAATTGTTCCTCCCACTCCATCACAAGCAGATTTTCCAAGCAGGAAATTTAGATTTTAAGAAATCTTCAAGAGTATTTTCACTGGGACATTTACTGCAAACACGCAACATGCAGTCTCTATTATTTGGGCAGCATACCAATTTTTTTATAAAATCATGGTAAATTTCTTCAAATCCTGCTGCTGCAATAAGTAGTTGAATATTTTGATGTATCGTACACACGCAAACAGAATGTGTACCAGAACTTCCAGCCAATATACAGTGTTTAGGACGTAAATCTGCGAATTTTGAAAATCCAATTTTCACACTGGAACTATTGTTTGATTGAAATTGTACATACAATTCATGCAAATTGCACAGAAGCAATCTCTTTTGTACATAGACATTCTTTTTAATGCTTACTTTATCTTTCTTGCCAGGCATGAGACGAGAAAATTCATCATCTTCATAAAATTTATGCACAGCTTCTATTGTTTCTTGGGATAATCTTTTCCCAATTCTTATGTCTGGAAAGGATAACAAACCTTTCTCTTGAAGAAGTTTTCTTGATTGTCGAACTTGATACTCAGTAACTTCAAAAAACTCAGCTACATATTTCCTTGACCATGACTCGGGGACCAAAGTTAAAATTTGAATTTGCTCTCTATGACTAACATGTGGAAGCTTATCTTTAATCATCTTCATCAGTCTATCAAATTCAGAAGCTTTTCTTTTGATTTCATTATCATCATCTGAACTTTCACTTGTAAGAATATTCTCTTCTAAATTCAAAGTTGAAGCAACCTTCTTTCGCAGTGCAGTTTTAGCTTGTCTTAGCTTTCGCTTTCCAGCAGATACTTTACTGTGTGCAGCAACTGCATGTAATTTTAATGGAGACACTCCAACAGAGGTTAAACTTTCATTAAGTTTTTCTTGATCTGTTTCTTTTTTAGCTACATCTGGCATAAAATCTTTTTCTACAGATGAATCAGTGGATTCAGACTGACCACTTTCTAATAATTTTGTTGCTTTTTTTCTGCAGACTGAACACAGCTTCTTTCCAGGAATGGCATCAATATGTAGTTTACTCCTTATAAGTTTAGCTTGATTTAAACTTATAACACGCAATGATACTTTTTTTATCTGATTGGGATGCAAATCAAATAAATTACAGCATTTTTTTTGGCGAATTTCATACTTATGAAGATAGTATTCCTTATGCCCAGAACACACAGATGAGATAGTATCAGCTGGCAGGTTGCATCTTAACTCAATAAGTTCTCTATTTATAACTGAAAATTCAGAAATATCTTGAATACTTGTTAAATTGCAGTTTGAACCCTCAATATTTACACCTATGCTACACATTATATGCTTTTTATCACAAAATACTTAACTAAATATACAGCAATTCTTAGTAATAAATCTAAAAAAATACAACTCTCATACTAAAAAAAAATATCAAGCATAAAATTCTAAAGTAAAGGAGTGAAAAACTTATCTTAATAAGTTAATTTGATAGGCTAAGAACTAGTCATCTGGCAAAGACTTCTAGCAAGCAGATTGATTTGATTAGCTAAAATAATATACTTCTGGCAAGAAAACTTCATCTGGTTGGCTAAATCCTAGTCTTCTGGCACAGACTTCTGGCAAGCATTTTTGATCTGATTGGCTAAAATCTGAACTTCTGGCAAAGTCTTCTGACAGCTGTTCTGAGAGAATAATAATTTGTTTCCTAGCAATTTCTCTTCTAATAATTAGTCAAATTGAATTAATATTCAACACATTTTACAGATTCTTGAAAGTTTTTAAATTTGCAATTCTATAAAATTACAATTTAAGTTTTATTGATATATAAGTTAAATTTTCAAAAATTAGTATTACACATTTGAGAAATTACAAAATTTCTATTTTTACTCAAATACCTGTGAACTGCCCATCAATTTTTTTTCATCAGATTTGAGAACATACATTGGGTTGTCTGTATACAAAATTTGGTGAAAATTGAAGGGGGGGCAATGGAAGAAATTGTCTGCTATAGTTACCCAAATTACATATGAAGAAAAACAACAAAAAGTCACTATTATAAATAATTGTAAAGATTTAAGGAAACAAAACTTTGGTAAATAAAAGCTTGTTATATTCTAAATAAGTAAAAAAAAATTGAAGATGCTATGTTAAAAATGAGAGGAGATACAAGCATTTATATTTTTATATGCAACATTCAACATGGCCGTCAGGCAGCCATTTTGGCATGTATTTAAATGCTGATAACTTGAAAACTACTTCACTGATCTCAAAATAATTGACATTTCTAGAATCAGCATGAAAAGTTCTATAACTGTGAAAAATTTCATCCAAATCGGAGTCGGTGGGTGTCATTTTTTAAAAATTCTGGATGATTTGACATGGAATGACCCTGTAAGAATATTTTTAGGTCGTCCGAGTTCCGAGCATAATAATTGCAGAGCCCCCTAGTCCTCCATTTGAAGTAACGACTGGAAAAATAGTCACAAAAATCCATTACATTGTATTAAAAAATTGCTGTATGAAGATACATGAGATAATTAAAAAAGTGAGCATCTCAAGTGAGAGTATACGAGGTGTGGCTATTAAATTACAAGACTATTGCTGTAAAACATTTTATTTTAAATTTATACATATTTAGTTATTATCACCTTCAATATACACCCCTCCACTATCCCTACAGCGCTCCATGTGAATTTTCCATTGTTCGAAACAGTGCTGGAAGTCTTGTCCTGTAAGCTCCTGCATGAGGCGTGCCGCTTTTTCTTTCACAGCTTTAACTGACTCAAATCGTGTTCCTTTTAATGCAGATTTAATTTTGGGGAACGGATAAAAGTCAAATGGGGCCAGGTCAGGCAAATAAGGTGGATGGTCTAAAACTGGGATGTTGTATTTGGCTAGAAACACCTTGACAGACAATGACATGTGAGCCGGCGCATTGTCTTAATGGAGAACCCATGACTTGTCCTTCCACAATTCAGGCCATTTTTTCCTTACCCCTTCACAGAGTTAAGCAAGCACCTCAAGATAGTAATGTTGATTAATAGTTTGACATTCAGGAACCCAGTGTAGGTACACAATACCATGAATGTCAAATAAAAAGGATCATCATCGCTTTGAATTTTGGTCATCATCTCTAAAATCTTCTCTTCTCAGCCATCTTGGAAACGCTTGAACCACTCATAAACTTGCGCACGTGATAAACATTCATCGCCATAAACTTGTTTCAATAAAAGATAAGTTTCACTAGCGGTTTTACCAAGTTTCACGTGAAATTTCATTACAATTTGTTGCTCTACTTTTACACTTATCACGTTTTTTAGGCAAAACGAAACAAACACCTCTTACACAAATGAAGGTTACGGCCAGACTGATTTCTCTACAAACATGGGAGGCGCTGCAATCGAAAGAGAAGGCTTTACGCTGCACAGCTGTCGGTCGTTCGGATTTGGCACATATGTAGTTCATCTGTAGCAGCAATAGTCTCGTTATTTAATAGCCACACCTCGTATATTTAATATCATGCGTTAACATTTTTGTATAAAAATGACACCAATAGGATGTATGCTGCAATTACTGCCAGAGCACCCTGACCATTGCTAATTGTCCATATTGTTCATCAGCTTTAGTACGGCGTAAAACCAACTTACATGGACCAATTTACATATCTGGTGTATTTGAGACATTTATGAAAATAGGGCCCCCCACTATTAACTTAAAAAAGTTTTTCTTGAAAACAAGCTCATTGTACATGCTGATAAAGATATCTTTTATAATAATCTGCAAATACTACCCCACACACAACTCCTTAATATTTTTAATAAATCCAGAATTTCAAATTCACAGTGACATAGAATGATTCACACTTTGAAATCTTGAAATCTCCCTGAAATAAAAATTACAAATTTAAAACATTTCACTCTATTTTTTTTTACTAACATTTTATAAGAAGTAATTCTGTAATAATTAATAAAATCCTGAATTTTGTTAAATGCATATTAAAAAAGGAAGTCTGGTTTCCCTATTAATCGTTTTTATTTCCCCTCATATAAAAAGGGTTTTACGAATTCTCCCCTCTCCCAGAAATGCATACACACACACACAAAAAAAAAAAAGATTAAGAAAAGAAAAAACTCTCTTCTTTTATTCCCAACTTGCTTATAAATGGAGCTAGAAAACATTTTAAAACATCCTTTTAAACAGTTAAAAGAGGCTGATACCATGATTGCTATAGGAACAGCACAAACTAAGGGACTTTGCTATAATTACCCCAGGGTTGGGGCAATTCTGGCAGTTGGGTGTTCAAAAAAATATTCTCTAACACCTCTTACAGGAGTTAGAGATTTTCTTCTTAATTCATACAAATAATAAATAAATAACTTAGAATTGCTATGGTGTTTGTCAAAATGAAATAAGTGTATAATATTTTTTAATTATAAGCAGTTAAGATTTACGTTTACCTGCCATAATTGCCCCCACTTCACCCTAATGTTTTTTGCATGTCCTATATTCATTGCAAGACATCTGTTTTTTCTGCATCAAAAATAGGTTTTGGTCTGTAATCCTCTTCTTTGTTATCACTGTCTTGTAACAAATATGTAAGTGTTTTACAGGCTGCAAGGTTCTAGTAATAAAATAAAATAATCTAAAAGGCCTTCAAAAATTTCTATCATTAACTAACTTTTCTTTTCTTTATAAAACCTCCATTTTCCTTAGATTATTCTGTAGTTTAAAGAAGGTACAGTTTAAGGTTTGACTCTTCCTTAGCATGAAAAAAAAAAAATAATAATAATTAAAATTAATTGAAAAATTCTTATTACACTGAAATTAAAAGCCCTCTTAAGACACTAAAGCACTATTAACTTTTTGTGATAACAAACAAGAAACATGTTTAAAATTAAGGTAAACAGCAAAAAATATCTACCTTTTCTAAGCCTTTTAAAAAAATAAAAAAATAAAATAAGAGAAAAATAAAAAAGATGAACAATAGAGTAAAGAACATGCATTGTTGCTGCTCTTTTGTATTTTCTTCTCTCTTTGCATTTTGTGCTGAAGAAGAAACTCGTTTTCTAAAACTTCAGAAGAGCTTTACACTAAAGTTATTTTGGTAATTTATGCTTTTCTTTAAAATTGTTAATTGTGTAAAATAATAATAGTTTAAAGAACCTTTCTTAGATAAAGATCATTGCAGTGCCACTGGATAAGTAGATAAAGTTTCAAAAATTGTAAAAGATATCACTGCACACAATCTGAAACAAAAATAAATAAATAAAAACTAATTTGCATGGTGCTTAGTGTTACAAAGAAAAATAAAAAGTATTATATCTAATTTTTTCACAAAATAATATATAATTATAAGAAAATTATAATTTTTGAAAAATGAGTTTATTTTTTATTATTTTTATTTTTGGAGAGAGAATGGGGGGGGGGGGGGAAGCTTTCTAACTACAATATTGTACTCTTTCTAACTACTATATTGCACTCACTACAGTAATTCTTAAAGGATAAATAGAAATTTAAAACATCCATGAATTGTGATGTTCATTATGCCTATTTTAAGTGAAATTTTGGTAAATTATATATTTGCATTATTTGTCTTGTATATGTATGTTGTAAACAAGAATATTGTAATTTTTTTTTTTTTTTTTCAATAATCAAAATGTCATATTTATTATTATACATTACAGTTCTTGGACTTGCTTAAATTGATTTAAGTGTAACAGTGTTATGCATTAGAGATTCAATAGTTTCTCTAATTTTTATTTTTCAAGACAACAAAGAAATTATTATTTATTCAAAATAATTGTTGATGAAGATCGTTTATTTTGTCTCTACTTATTTTTAGCTGCTAATGTTATGTACCCTTTGCTTTCATATAATTGCAAGAATTTATTTATTGTGTGATATTCTTAATTTTGTATTAACATATTATTTTATGGTTATCAACTACTGGTACCACAAAATTTCATCATGACCAGTAGTGGACAAAATTTTCAACTACTGGTTCATTTGACTTTTAAGGACAGATTGAATCATGGGCTGAGTATTTTCCTTAATACAAAATGTGAACAAATATCAATTCATTTCACTCAAAATTAGATAAGAATGCTTAAATCTATTCATAGGAGGTTATTTTTCAAAATTGTTAGAAGAGATTATCATTTTTGGAAATAACTTGCAGAATTCAAGTAAAATGTTTTATTATTATTACATAAACACTAATTTGAGTGACAGCTTTCAAATAAGTTTTAGAAAAATAAAATCTAGCAATTCACTTACAAAAGAAAAAAAAATAATAATAAGAGGTACTGTATTTGAAAATTTCCAAGGTACTTTATAAAAAAGCATTGAATATGGTTTTAGAAATATGGTTTTATTTGGCATATATTTTTGTGGTAGGGTAGTCTACCACAAATCTCAATCCTCCATTTGTATATTGTACCTAAATTCTTAAAACCTTTAATGCTGTTATTAAACTAAAGATATTTTTTGAAAATTTCAGAAGAACTTTTTTTAACCCACATCACTCTTTTGAAATTTATCTATTTTAGCAAAAATATTTAAGGGGCATTCACAATTCTTATGAAATATACATTCAGAAAACTGAATTTGGTTGTTTTGGGGGTAATAGAAAATAATTATGAAAGGTCCATCTGCTAAGTTATGTTAGTAACAGAGAAGGACACAGACCAACCACTAAAAAAGTGATTTTTGTTTTCATAGGACTTCAAAATATAAAATTATAGTAAAATTTCAGTTTTAAAAATTTGACCCCTAAACAATACTCTACCGCATGGGAGAGAAACTATTGTTTATGGAAGTTAATTATCATTCCTAAGCTTTTTACATGAATATGGTATACGGTGGTAAAAACTTTCCATCAATTACATCCAATAAAAAAGAATGTATTGACTAATTTTTGATAGCCCAGTATACTGTCTAAAAAGATACACATACCATATAGTTTACTTAAATTTAGCATAATGAAAAAAAAAAATGCATAATTATATTGTCAGACTTTGTGACTATTTTTTTATTCAATAGTCACTAATAATTTTGAGAAATGATATTTGATATACATAATTGATGCTTCTTCGATTTGATACATCCATTATGTTTATCAAATATCATTTCTAGAAATTATTGGCGACTACAGAATAAAAAAGTCACAAAGTCTGGCAACACTGTGCTTAATGCAACTTAAAATACATTTTGAGTGATTTCAAACCATAGCCTCTAATGCATCCAAATGCATTTTTTTCCCATTCCCGGCTAATTAATGAATAATGAATACTTTTCATACAATATTTTATGAGAAACATGCGTTTCTCCCTATAAAAAATATATGTTAATTTCACTATGTTTAGTGCAGTATAGAGGTGGTGTTAAAATGTGCCAAAAAGAAATTCCATCCATAAATAAATAATGTATTTGAATGCTTTTGTATAAACCTGTACATGAATCATTTGTCCAATTTCAGTAAAAATTACGTAATATCACTTTATGATGTGTATTTAGAATACCAAATTTGGCTTTCCTGCTAATACAGTCAACTCTCCGTAATCCGCTGACCTACAATCCCCAATTTCCTCTAACTCGCAATTGATTTTTTAATCAAAACAAAGAAATTTACAACTGAGGTTTTGAAAAACTTGGAAAATTTTCTTAGATATTAACTTTTTTTTTTTTTTTTTTTTTTCATTTTTTATCTAATTTTAGCTTAAACCTTGCTTTTAATCATTAATTAAACTGCAAGTTTTAATTCAGGGGTGTCGTTGATTACTCAAAAAAGTAGGTTCCAGAGACTCTCTATGTTTTAAAAATCGGGTCCTTTTTGAAAATTATGGGTCCTCTAATATCTTTTTTGGCAACATTAATAATTTTCAGTGTAGATGTCCATAATAAAGATGCACCAGAGGATCCAATGTTTAAAAGTAATAAGTAGTAGCAACAATAAATATATGATTGAATAAAATAATGTTACTGGATGTAATCCAATTTAAAGTTTATCAAAAACAAAGATGGTAAATTAAAATTTTGTAGCAAATGTGAGACTGCAATAAAAATGTAAATATTTCTAAAAACACCAGCATAAAGAATAATATCTTCAGCCAGTGTCAAATTTTTGTAGCACTTTTTTTTCAAATATAGATCAGTAAAAATGTGCAATTTAACATAATATTATGAAAAAACCGAACGAATGTGTTAATAAATGTTATTATTCTTCATGTGGTACATTTAAAAATTATTGTAAGGGATTCACCCCCAATTTTTTTATTAGATTTTCTAAAAAATGAATTTCTTAAATTGAATATCTGAAATTGTAAAATTACTAACGGATGGATTATATAGAGAAAAGAAACATTTTTCATAAATTTTATTAGTATTTAAACATACTACTTAAAAAAAAAAATAATAATAATACTTTGAAGTATTGACAACATAATATTTAGTGTTTAACTAGGAAAAAATTATTTTTAGTATTTAAGGCTAAAATTAAAAAAGAAAATTATTATTAATCTCTGGTGAAAACTTTTGTGAATTCGTAGGAGTTGACATTATGTGTTTTAGCTATGCTAATAACAGACTGACTGCTAAGAATTTTATTATCAGATTCAGAGAAACTCAAGCAAAACTGCAAAATCATAAATGGTAGGAGAAAGTAAAAAAAAAAGAGAGAGAGAGAGAGAAATCTTCCATTAGAAACAAATAACAAAACATGGGATTTTCTGCTACAATTCTGTTACACTAACCCATTTTCTTTTGGCACCCCTTTCTCTCTCCCTGAAAAAAAATAAATAAATAATAATTTAAAAAAAATTAGAAAAAATAAATTTCCTAAATAACTGCTAAGTCTTGAATTTATCAATCAAAATTACTTTGGACATGCATGTCAAAAATGAGCGAGTTTGGGATTAAGAACAATTCTAACATATTATTGTTTTCCAATATATTTTATCATCATGTTTAAGAAAGTGTTATTCTATTTTACAGAAATATTAATATAAGTTTATATTTAATTTTTTTTAACCTTTCAATGTTTTGTTAGTTTTTGATAAGTTTTAACAAAATGGGGTTTTGGTGACAGACATCGTATACATATGCATGAATGGTGGGATACACAGTCTCTCAGGACTATGTGCATGCACTTTTATTTGTAATTTATAATCAGCAAAATGTACATATGTCTACTTTTCTTTGTGGAATTTTTTTTTAAATATTTTTTTTTTTTCTTCCCTAGCCGTCATCACTGTATGAGGATTTGGAAAAGATACCTTGTTTTAAAAAAACTTTTACATTTGCCATATGCAGTGGCCTTGGTGCAGGTTTAGCATGCTTTATTTTTACTAGTAAGTTGATAGTTTACTGTCTTTACAAGCATCTAGATAATTTATGATCTAAACATACTTTCTAAATATGTACAAAAGTATTAAAAACAAAAACTATTTTATTTACGAGACAAACTTTAGTTAAAATACATTTGAAAAACAAAATATACATTTAAAAACATTTAAAATTTTGATGTTTTGAAACCCGTCCAGGTTTCCTCATCAGTATCACTACAACATTATTTGCAAGCATTACATGAATACATAAGGAATTTATAGAAGTACTGAATATTGAGAAGCCAGTGCGCATGCTTCATTGATAGTGTAGAGATGGCTGGCACTATCTACACTATCAATGAAGCATGCGCACTGGCTCCTCAATATCCAGTACTTCTATAAATTCCTTGTGTATTCATATTCATGTAATGCTTGCAAATAATGTTGTAGTGATACTGATGAGGAAACCTGGACGGGTTTCGAAACCTCTAAATTTTAAATGTTTTTAAATGTATATTTTGTTTTTTAAATGTATTTTAACTAAAGTTTGTCTCGTAAATAAAATAGTTTTTGTTTTTAATATATATATATAATTGAGACGGTTTGATGTTTGTGTACGTTATGTATAAAAGTACATCTTTGTTTTCTTTGAAAAAAAATAATATATATATGGTTATTATTATTATTTTATGATTGACCTAGCGTTTGCACCATCATTAAAAAAAAAAAAAATCTAATGTTTAATAATATGAAGAGAGTTTTTTTTTTTTTTTTGAGTGTGATCTACCATATTAAAAATTACATTAACTTTGATATTTCAAATGTACTGTAAATTTTTGTGTTAATAACTCAAAAATCATTAAAATACAAAGTTTTGTGCTCATTTTAAATTATAGATAAAACCTATATGGACACTATCTATCATTATAGCTATTAAAGCATTATCGAAATTTTAAAAAAAAGTTTAATATTTTGTGATAAACCATTTCTAATTATCCTTTGAACTTTTTCTTCTTATAGTACATTTGATATATTTTTAATTATAAAGATATTGATTCTATAAAATTTTTTGTATGATTTCATTTAAAAATATAAATAAAAAATAATAACAATAACATTTTTTTTTTTTCAAACTTAAGTACCCTTAATTATTAAGCAACAAAAATCTGTTATGGACACTGCTTGACTTCATTATACACTCATTGAAGTATGTATATTGGTTATGAAAACATTGACATTTTTATTTGTGGTAAGTGGTTTGTAAATACATAGCGGATTCCAGTCCATGAATATATTGAAGTAACCCAGTAAAACTATTACTCAAACCACATAAATCATGATAATAGGATTATATACACCACACTGCATAAATGTTGCTTGTTCAGGAACAGCATTCTGCAGTTTAATACAGAATCATTCATTGACAAATGTACAGCTCAGAGTTCGATGGAATTCACACAAGTGTAGATTGCCTCTTTTTATACTTTCTGATTTTGATTAGCTGTGAGAAATATTACATTTTACCAAAAAAGTTAACTCTATTTCAAATCAAGAAAGGGATTCTAGATTCTAGATAAATTATTTTTTTTTTTCTCTTTTAAAATGAATTCATTAAATAATTAAAAAAAAAAAAAAAATAGTGTATCAGCCGCTGCTAATGTAAGTGACATAGAACAATATAATTCGAATGAAGTGAAAGAATAAATTTAAGAGAATAAAACAGAAAAATCAATGGATAAAATTGAAATATATATAGATATAGACATATTTAAAAAACTTCTGAAAAATTTTCTGTTTTCAAAAAATAAATAAATAATGCATTTTGAAAATAATATTTCTTTCGCTGCAAATATATGAAGTAAATGTTAAATACTACTGATCTCATTAATGTAGTCATTAATAACTAATGACTGCTCTTTAAAAAAACAAATATTTTGTAAAATAACAAGATTAAGAAATCCTGGCTAAACTTTCAATAATTAATGTAAGTAAATAAGTAAAATATATTTTTATGGACTATAAAATTTCTGTGAATACTAATAAAATAAATAAATAAATTCTCACATACAAGCTTCTAAAAAATTAGATAAATGTAAAAAAAAAAAACCCTACTACTATTATATTATTACAAAGCTAAAATTCTGTTATAAAGGCGTTTATAATTTTCGAAATATAAATAAACAAATCTTAATAAAATCGTGGTTTCTTCCCAAAAATGAGAATATGGAAAGAGCATATATTTCCCGCAGATTATCCTATTGCCCTTTCACAACTCCAAGGGCAACATTATATGAATAAAAACATAATAAAAAATAGAAAAGAATTATATAGGATATAGTATAGTTATGGACGGTTTAAGTTATCTTTTACAAAAAGTAAAAACTTTAAAAATAAAATATAAAATTTTGTTTAAAACAGATAGCAAGCAGAAAAAGCAATAGGTAAAAGAACGTACGCTATATATAATCTTTCACACTTCGTGAATTGTGATGTCAAGCCAATCACGATCACATTTTCAGATCACGTGGTTTTGTTTTCGTTTTTAGCGATTTAAAAAAGTTAATTAACAATTATTTTGAATTGATTTTACAATTTTAATTGGATTTTTGAGATTCACAAGATTGAATTTATCGATTACAATTAAAAGAAAGTGTTTTCCTCATGAGTGCAACTTCTCCATTCTTTAAGTAGGTTCTATTAAACATCCAAAAAGTCTTTTTTTAAATATCTATAGAAGTTTTAGCATTTTGAAGGGTCGTGAATTCAAGAAAAAGTGCAAACAGAGAAAATGCAATTTAAAGATTTCAAATCTGTAAAAAATATATCAAAAACCATAACAGTTGTTACCTAAATATATATTTATTAAACAAACCTAATATAGTTCAATTTATAAATATTAAATGGAAATACGAGCTTTATATGAAACCTGCAGTGATGCCAAGTCCACACAAGTGGGATATGCTAGAACTAGAATCTAATAAAGTAAATTTAAAAAAAACTTCGGTATTCAAGTTGAGAAAGTTTAGAAACCACAACGCTTCTGCACTGCATTTGATCGCATTGTTAATGGGAGGGGGGGGGAGTAAAAAATTTATATATGTCAGAGATATTGAACAATTCTACTTATTTATAGATTATGAAATCAAATTAAATAAGTTTAGCAAAAACATTGACAATTATTTTGCTGATGGAGAAAGATTGAAAATCACAAGGATTCTGCGAGGCGTTTACTTGCCAATCGTTAGTAGATGGGGGGGGGGGGGGGCACAAAAAACTAAATGAGTGAGGATATTGAACAATTCTACCTTTTTATAGGCTCTAAAATCGAGCAATTTAAAATTAACATTGACATTTATGCTGTGGATGGAGAAAGATTGGAAATCACAAACTTTTCTGCCAAAATCGGGAGACTTTGAATCTCTGAACAATACTGTTTTGAAAATAATCTGTAGACTGTAAAAAAAAAAAAAATCTACAACATACGTCTCACGTCTTGCATTTTCTGCTGTGGAGATGTATGCCAGCTTTAAGCTATTATACACTGAAGAACCAAAAAAACTGATATAGGCATGCATATGCAAATAACAGAGGTATGGAACCAATCAGAGTAACACGGTGTGGTCGGCAATGCCTGTATAAGATAACAGATGTCTGTCAAAGCTATTAAATTGATTCCTGTTGCTACAATGACAGGTTATTATTAATTAAGAGACTTTGAATGTTGCGTTATAATCAGTGAACAGGAGAGGAGTGATAGCATCTCCGAGGCAATGATGAAATTTGGATTTTTGCATGCAACCATTTTATGAGTGTACCGTGAATATTGGGAATCCAGTAAAACATAAAATCTTTGACATCGCTGTGGCTGGAAAAAGATCGTGAAAGAACAAAACCAATGATGAGTGACCAGAATCATTAAAAATGACAGATATGAATCACTTTCTCAAATTGCTGCAGATTTCAATGCTGAGGTATCAACAAGTACTATCATGCAAACTATTCAATAGACCATTATTGATATAGGTTTTCAGAGCCGAAGACCCACTCTCATATAATTGTTGATTGCACAACACAAAGCTTTAAGTCTTGCCCTGACCCACCAACACTACCATTGGACTGTTGATGACTGGAAACACATTGCCTGGTCTGATGAGTCTCATTTCCAATTGTATCAGTCAGATAGACGTTTATGTGTATGGAGAAAATCTCTTGAATCCATGAACCCTACATGTCAACAGGGGACTGTTCAAGCTGGTAGAGGCTCATGTTATGGAGTATGTGCAGTTGGCATGATATGGGACACCTGACATGTCTAGATATGACTCTGATAAGTTACAAATATGTAAGCATCTTGCCCGATTGTCTGCATCCATTCATGTCCATTGTGCATTCTGACAGACTTTGACAATTCCAGCAGGACAATGCGACACCCGACACATCGAATGTTGCTACTGAGTGGCTCTAGGAACACTCTTCTGATTTCAGACATTTCCATTGGTCATCTAAATCCCCAGGTATGAACATTATTGAGCATATTTGGAATACCTTGACTAGGCAGATCTGCTAAACGCCTAATTTGTTTTTTTTCTTAAGGGTTGATTTTTATTAAAAGTATTATATATTAATTTCTGGGATATGTAAGTTAAAAGTTTTATATAATACCATTTACAATATTTAAAACTGACATTATCTTATAAAAGTTTTGGCATTTTAACAAATGATAGAGGTTGGTATTTTATTCATACATACAATATATATATATATATATATATATATTTTTTTTTTTTTTTTTCTGGTATCATGCATATATTAGAGTTTATTTATTTATTTTTAAGATTTATGCTTAGTGTGCATTTCTTATTTCAGGTCGTGTCAAAAGATCAACAGATGTAGCCGTTGCAACATTCACTGTGACATCAATTGCAAAATGGTAATATTTTATTTGTTTTAATATGTTAATTAAAACTACATTATGACTTCAAAAATATATCAAGCTTTTATGAATCTTCTAGAGAGATTATAACTCTTAATATATTTGTTGCGTTGAGTAATTATAGAAAGCTAGAACTTATAAGAAGTTTTGAGTGTGAGACTTCTCAAGAAAAAATTGCTTGTACAATCATTTTTTTATGCTGCCTTAGGAGTTACATGGGTTTCAAAAACTAAAACAAATCTATTTTCCCTTTTTCTTTTTTTAAACATACAATAAAATTTTTATTCAAAAATTTAAGCATATAAAAGAGCAACATTTAAACAGTATTTTATAAAAGTTTTCCTAAAAATTTTGGAGAATTCAACCAGTGGTTCCTGGCTTCCAGAGATCCTTCAGAAAAGCGGTGGACGTGATTTCTTAAAAAATAATGCACTAAGCTTATTGAAATCTTGCAGACTTCTTCAAAGCAGAATTGACTAGTGCTTGAACAAAGGATTTAAAAATAAAAAAAAAATAAATAAAAATAAAAAAAAGGAATTTTAAATTTTGTTAAGTTGCATGCAAAAACAGTAAAATATTCAGTACATTTTACCCCACATATAGCCTTGTAAAATTAATTGTAATTGAAAAAGAAAAATTCTTCATTCAAGCACTAGTAAATTCTATTTTGAAGAAGTGTGCGAAATTTCAACAAGACTGATGTATTAGTTTTTTTAGAAACCATATCAACCTCTTTTGTGGAGGGTCTCCTTTAACCAGGATACACCAGCTGAATTTTCCAAAATTTTTAATGAACATTTTATAAAATATTGTTTGAATCTTTGAATATTGCTTCTTTGAATAAAAGTTCAAAATTTAAATTATAAACTTTATTATATTTAAAAAAAAAGAGAAAGTACGTTTTTTTCTAGCCTTTGAAATTTATATAATCTCTTAACTTTAATATTCATTGCATATTTTCTTTTGAAAATTGCTAACATAATTTCAAAAATAGCTAGATACATAGCGAATCATATATACAGGATGGTTATAATTAAACTTCCCCTATAAACAACATCCTACAGTACAAATGGGTAAACGGAATGCAGCGGAATTTGGTATATAGACTATACATGAGGATGCGCTCACAGAATTTCGAAAAAAAAAAAAAAATCCAAAATGTCTACCAGAGGGTGCTTTTTCCGGAAAATCATTAAACTTTACACAATAAATGACAAAAACGGAAACAGAAACAATATTAACAATCCAGAACAAGTATTATGAGTAATAAAATGTAAAACCGGGAAAAGCTGTTAGTTCTAGGAAAAAAATGTCAAGATTTTCATGCTTGCAAAGAGGAAGCTTTATGCAAAACAGGTTAGTACCTGTACTTAATGTGGCTGGATGGCTAAGTGATCAGAAACTAGACAATAAATGTTAATATTGTTTCTGCATTCCATTTTGGTCATTTATTGTGTTAAATTTAATTTTTTTCTGGAAAAGGCACCCTTTGGTGGACATTTTGAACAATTTTTTTTTTTTTTTTTCGAAATTCCGTGAGCGTATCTTGTGTATAGTTTATATACCAAACTTCGTTGCATTCCGTTCATCTGTTTGTGCTGTAGGATGTTGTTTATAGGGGAAGTTTGATTATAACCACCCTGTATATATATGTAAAAATAACATTTTTAATTTTCAAGAAATTTTTGGTGTAAAACAATTATATTTTAACCTGATTAAATTCTAGGGATGGGATTATTAAAAAGCCAAAAAAGCTGATATCTGAAATTTACATATATGAAACACGTTTTGGACAGTATTTAAGTATTTAACACTATAAAGTATTGCTTTATAAAGAATCTTCTTTTATTGTTACATAGTCTTCCTATTTTCTTTCTCTAGATTTATGAAATCTTTATTTTTAAATATTTTTGTATTTTTCTTAATTCCTCTGATATGTTTAAGATTATGGATTGAAATATTTAGCCTCATTTTAGGCTAATTCAACCTGAAAAAGCATGGGGGTATGTGGGGGTTTATTCTGCTACTGAGTAATCAAAATAAATACATCTATGATTTATTCAGTTTTCAGCTTTTCTTCTGTGTAAGATATGATTGGCCTGTGTTAAATCCATATGTTGTGCATATACAGAGTGCAAAGTGGTATCATTTAACAGCCTTTACTTTTACAAGCATTTGCTATAAAGACATAATTCCTATTACAAAAATATTTAAAATGAAGTAATGATGTCATGTTGTGAAAAAATCTACAAATTTTAATTTTATAAAAATTATATAATTTAAATTTTTGTGTACAGTCAAAGCTTAGTTATTTGCTTTTACAACAGTAGGGGGCTCTGCCCCCTGCTCGCTCCGCTCACCAACCCCCGAAGGAGGCTCCGCTTCCTTCCCGACTCACTTTACTTATTAACACATGCAGAACTCTGCCCGCCTATTCACTGCTTTCTTTCACTGAAAAGGAATATTAATAGTGTATATTACAAGACAAAAGCAGAAAATTATTATGGAAATCCTCATATTCAATGTCAAAATGAAATATATAATATTTATGTATATATATTTTAATAGAAAGAAAATCATAATATTGAGACCATTTTGCATTACAGCTTTAGTATATAATCCTTTTTATTTCTTTTTCACAACCTAAATTCCGGACCACGGTACCCCAGTCGGTAGAGTGCCGAGCTTACAATTGGAAGATTGTGGTTTCGGTTCTCAAGCTAACCAAAGACCGTCGTGTACACTAATGGTGGCTGGTGCACGTAAAATATGTCGTGTCCACAATATCCTCTGTGTTCCCATCAAAATTATACCTCTGGAGGTCACCGAACTTGGGAGCTATCCCCTTCGTATAGGACCAAAACTGTGGTGGCATGTCTCCGGAACATCCGTAGGGGTGCTTCCCAGACCGTCACCAATTATCCATAGCGCAGTAATGGTGCTACGTCAATCACAACCTACCTAATTATCTACCTACCCACAACCATGGATCATATTTTAATTTTCCCGTGTAAGAAGATTAATTCTCTAAAAGTAGAGAAAAAAAAAGTTGATATTTATTTTCTTTGTTTTTTACATCCATGGTTTCAGGCCGCGGTACCCTAGTCGATAAAGTGCTGAGCACGTAATTGGAAGATTGCCGATTAGATACTTGAGCCAGCCAATGACTGTCGTGTACACTAATGGCGGCTGGTGCACATAAAATCTCTCGTGGTCGCAAAGTCCTCCATATTCCCATCCCCACTATACCTCTGAGGATCACCAAAGCGGAGGGGGGATCCCCTCCGTGAAGGTTCAAAATTTTGATGACATGTCTCCGGAACATCTCTAGGGGTGCATCCCAGACCGTCGCCAATTACCCATAGCACAGTATTGGTGCAACGTTAAATCCAATCAACCTACATACGTACGTGCAACCATGGATCATATTTTAATTTTCTCGTGTAAAATGACTTCATGACAGAAGAACACCGTCACTGGGAGAAACTTTTTTCAAAATGGCAAATAACCTTCATAAACTTGTTGTTTTTAGTTAATAACTTCTTTAAATTAAAATGATAAAAATTTCTAAGTGGCTGATATGTCTTCCTTGGAGTACTCGGAACACATTGATACCTCTCATGACACGAAGGACCCAGCCCTCTGTTAGAAGATGCTGTCACAGACAAAAAATTTTGACGCTAGTGACAGTAACTTTTTTTTAATATATATAGATTTTAAAAATTTATTAAAAAGAATGAGTCCAGTAATAAGGTTTATCATAATTTAATATGATTAAAAATATATATATTAATTATAAGTGTGAAAAATATTGAACTTTTCTATCCCTTTATAAGTTCTAGGATGTCATAAAACAAAATTAATATGAATATTGGCATTTATGTTATAGATGGAGAAGGATTGACAATCACAAGTCTTTGGTGTGATGTTTCATTGCTGATCGTTAGTTAGGGGAAAGAGAGAGGAAAGCAGGGGCACGCCGACTCGGTGTGCGAAGTGTGCGGTGCACACAGGCGCCAGGTAGAAAAAAGGCGCCAGCTGAGGATAGATTATTTGTAAAAAAAAAAAAAATGTATATATACATATTAAATTGGATTTCATAATTCTGGTTTGAAGTCATGTGACTAGTGTAGCCAAATGAGGCGCCTTGAAAACTGCATTGGCAAAACTTGAGTTCGGAAGCAGTTTTGGAGGTATATTGCAAAAGGGCGCATTAAAAGTGGATTAACTTGGTGAGGATGCGCTTATGCCTACCCTCAACAAAATTGTCTTTGTCTTTTTTAATATATCAAAGGATCTCTTTGAAACTAAAAAGTGCACTTTAATCTCATCCCTCCACCTCTTCTGCCAAAAAAAGACCATTGGGATGAGTAAAAAGACAACATAATTCAATTTCAAAAATAAAAATTTAATAGATCCAGGAATTTTATTTAGTTGGTTGGTGGGATGGGTTTAACATCTCACTAGTGCTGCACAATAGGTAATTGGCAACAGTCGGGGTTGCATCCCTAAAGATAAACATGAGACATGCTATCACAACTTTGATCCTCTATGGAGGGGATTGCTCTTCCCACTTCGGTGACCCCCAGAGGTAGTATAATTTGAATTAAGATATGGGGGACATTGCAGCCATGACGGATTTTATATGCACTAGCCACCATTAGTGTACACGATGGTCTTTGGCCGGCTCGAGTTCGAACCCACAATCTTCCAATTACGAGCTTGGTATTCTACTGACCGGGCGACCAAGACACCCAGAAGATTTTATTTAGAGTAGTTTTTCCTCTTTGAAACATCAATGTAACATTAGGTTCTAGTCAGGAAAGGTTTTCTTTATAAAAAGTAGTATGCTATAACAGTTTTTACTTTCTTCTACATTCAATAGAATAAAGCATTGGATTCCTAAAAATTTCCGACTTACGGTTTTGATGAATTTACACGTTTTCAGAGTTCTCGAACATGAATTCCTCAGTTTAAATATCCAAGCATGTGCATGTGAGAAAAATTCTGTGGCAGCTCTATCTCAAGAACTAATGCATAGAATTTCCTACAAATTTGCATATAGTTGCAACTTAACATAAGTGAGTGCCTGTCAACTCTTGGTGAAAATAGTTCAAAAGCTTTGTCCTGCTCTTTTATCATAATTTTTAATATGGCAGTTACGACAAAATTTCTTATGAATGTAAACAACAAGAATTATTTTTGACAAACCTTTTTAAAATTTAAAAGATTTATTGATAATTCTAATAATAAACTTTTTTTTTTAAATTTAGTGTAGAAGATTACTGTCCATGGAATGGAAGTATCCCCTTCCCAGGAAATGTAATGTCTTAGTTTGAATATTTTTCAAGGAAAAAAGAAATCGTCAAAACCTTTAAAATGAATGTTTGAACAATAAATATGTGATAATTTAAAACAAAGTTAACATTTCATTTCATTTTTATGAAACAAAAAAAACAAAATTTCCTGAAAAATTGAATTTTCTAAGATATCATTAGAGCACAAAACTGATTTTTTTTTTTTTTTTTTTTTTTTTTAACATTTCTTTTTAACTTTACTGAGGTGAAAAATGTCTACATTAATCATGGAAAATAATTTTAATAAGCGACTTGTACTGCATGAATTTCTGTAGGAAAACACAGAAAATTGTTTTATAATAGTCACAATACACTAGTTAATGCATTATAAAATAAAATAAAATAAATAATAATTTAATTTTATTATTATTATAAAATTTACCAAAAAAAAAAAAAAAACCTCACAAGAATATAAATAAAATTTATATTGTCAATCATTAATCTTTAAAGATGAATTAAATTCACATCTAATCAGACAATTCAGAATTTTTATTTTATCAACTTAGCAGTATATGTCCAAACTTTTTAAATGTTTTGGAGATTATTTTGTCATAATCAACAGTCGCATCAGTGGAACAATCTTTTTCTAAATTTAAAATAATCAAAAAATACTTTTGTTCCGTAATGACACCAGATATATTTTTTACCATGTTTTTACTAACTCTCTTTCTTGTTTCTTTGTCCTGATTTTTAACACTTCCTGACTAACTAGACATTTTAAACTTTTAGAATAGCTCAGAACATGATGACAGTGCATTCTTTTAATACTTTTATTCAAATAATAAATGATTGATTTTTTTTTTTTTTTTTATATAATTGCTCTCTTTATCGCGCATTGGATCATTTTCTTTCAAGTTGATAGGATAATTCATAAAAAATTAAAAAGTATTTATTAATACATAGAATTGTCAAGCTTATATGATTCACAGAAAATTTAAAAACATAGTTTGTAAAAAGTTCTTTTTATCTTGTAATTATTAAATCTTGCAATTATATCGATAAAATATTTTGGGTCAAACAAATATGTATTATTCCAGAATTTACAAAAAAATTCAAGCATATAAAATATATTTAACTAAATATGTACATAATTTACTATATGGAGGAAAAACCATATAGTATACTGTATGGAAAAACACGTATAATTTAATTAATTTTACAAACAAATTACATAGATTTTTTTTTTTTTTTCCTGTTAAGTACTTTTTTTATCCATATTTACCAGGTAATGTGGATCCCCAGTTACTTATAATATGTTTTTACTTGTTTAATGTACTTGTAAATTTATCTATTTCTTATATAAATGTATTTTAAAAAAAAAAAATACTTTCCATAATGAACCAAGACAAATTTTGTTATTGTATCGATAGTCATATACTATTAACTTGATTTTTAAGATTATTCGAGAGTTTTCAACAATGAAAGTGAGAAAAAATTTTTTCTTATTATGCTTCTAATTTTATATACTTATCAATTTTATTTACAAGTACAAAATGTTCTCATTTATATGTGCAAATATCAATATGCTGCAATAATACGACTAAGTTTAAAATTTTGTCAGTATTGCGAAGAGTTAAACCACTTTTCTAAATCAAAGATATTGTTCCAGTAAAAGCAGATTTATAGTTAAAGTGCAAATAAGAGACAGTTATTCAATTTTAATGGGAGTGGGGTGGGAGCAGGGATCGCAGTATTCCTACATTTTTACGATTGTTTTATTATATTGTCACCATAATTTTCAAAAACAAAATTTTCTTAATGGTTTTTATCCTATAATAGCAGAAAATTTTCTTTTAAAACATTGTGGTGAAAAATAAAATGATCTTAAAACTATAGGAACGTTGGGACCTGGTTGGGAGATGACAGTAAGCCTTGGAGACAGACTTGAAGACATGGCGACCAAACTTGACGAGAAGTAATAATTTAATGTTTTCAAAATTTAGAAGCTCTATCTTCAATAGATGCCGAGTTCTGGAATTCAAATGGAAACGTTTACACTTACAGCTCTCATCTATGCAATCTAATGGCTCAACGTGGCATTTCTATCCCTAAATTAACACTAAATCTGCCTACTTTGGTTTCCTCTATTTGCTTTCCTAATTGTACCGCGTGTTTTTGAGATTTCTTGTAGAAGATTTTTCCTTTTTTGCTAGATGCCCTTTTTTTGTTCTTTTAAAATTTCATTTTATTTGATACATTTCTTTTTCTCTTAGCTATTCAATAAACATAAGGTTCGAGATTCAGTTGATTTGCTGAATGATAACTGTCTTTAAAACATAAAAAAACTAGCATGTTGTGGCCACCACAAGACTTTCTTCTATATTTTCCTATACAAAGTCACTCAGTAACAATATTTAAAAAAAAAAATTATGATTTTTTTTTGTTGTTGTTGTTAAAAGTAAAAAAAAAAAAAAAAAATCGATAACTTTGTTTTAAATTATCACAGATTTATAGTTCAACCATTCGTTTTAAAGGTATTGACGAGACCTTTTGAAAGATACCAATCTTGAAAATTTACCCGGGGGGGGGGAGCAATGCCCCCACATGCACAAAATTTTTGCGAATCCAATACTTTCTCTATATTACATATAGGAGAAAGTAAAAAAGGTAACCAACTGGAACTTTGCACACAGGCACCTGACAATGCTGACATGCCCCTGCCCATTAGAGCATATTTTTATTTTCTCACATAAAAATTGTAATAATGCAAGAAATTCATACACTTTTTAATTTTGCAGGAATCTATTAAAAAAAATTCAAAACTTTTTTTTAATCATTTCTTTTTAGACTTATATTTGTCCTATAATAGAAAAGCATGTGACAAATAAACCGGGCCCTAATCTGCTCAAGCATATGTGACTTCTTGGTGCAGTATAAAGATGTTGAAATTGTTTTATAAATATGATTCATGACATAAATGGGAATTTTTCCAGGCTTAATAAAAGTTGCTGATATCGCTTATTAAAAAGGAAAATTTACCCCCATTTCAACAAACTGCCAACAAAATAAATTGCACTGCTCTGCAAAAAAAAAAAAAAAAAAAAAATTCAAGATCCGATACCATTTTTGCTGATTCTTATGACCTCCTGAGTTTGAATATGACTCCCATTTTGCCCAGTCACCCACAGTTTTCTAGATACACCACACCCTCCCTCAATTTCTTTCCCTCTTTGATAATTTTATGGCATTGAAATTGATTTGAAGAATGAAAAATAATTAATTTAACACCTAAAAACAAAAAAATATAAAGTTAAAAAAATAACATTAATAACAGATTAAAAAAATATAAGATATGTAATGCATAATTTCAGTGGCAAATCCCCCCCCCCCCTTTTTTTTTTTTTTTTTTTTTTTTTTTCTTGTTGCAAATGTCCATGTTTTAGAATTTTCCAACTCTGTAGTCCCTCAGAAGACATTTTACGGTTAAAATAATCCCCCCCCCCTCCTAAAAATTAAATTTATAGACATAAAATCACCAAAAAATGATAAAAATAGGGATTCATTCCTAAATAACAGTGGGTGATAAGGCAAAATGGGCAGGAAATAATTTTACATAAGAATGTGCTGAAATGGTGTCTGAGGCAATTTTCATGCCGAGCAGTGTTATCTGTCCACACAAATACCACTTTTCTGCCAAATAACCAATTTCTACTTTTTTTTTTTTTTTTAATCCACAAATATCTGCTCTTTATTAATTTTTTCCATCTCCTCCAACAATCAATAATAGATCAAATGCCCCGCCAGAGTCTTGTCAGTCACAATCTTTCTCCATCCAAAGCATAAATATCATTATACATTTTAAAGATGTTTTGTTAGATTCTAGAACCTGTAATGTAGTAGAATTGCTCAATATTTCTCACACATGTAATTATTTTGTGACCTCCTCCCCTTCATCTCAAATGATACGACAGGTGATCAAACATCCCCAAACCCTGCAATATTCAGTCTTTCTGTATCCACAACATAAGTGTCTTAAATCAGGGCACAAAATTTCAATTCAAAATACACTCGCTGAAAGAAAAAAAAAATGTATTCACCACTAAATAGAGTTGCTATATTCAAGTTTTTATGAATTTTATTTACCAATTTAAACATTTTTATGATATGCATGAAATTTTATGTAATAAAATTCATATCATATCTTATCATTCAAACAGATTAAATGTGAATGTCATTCAAAGAAAAGTTTAGTTCAGTATTTCAAGTCATGACTTATATGAATTTGTGTATCTTTGCCTGTCAGCACTAAAGTTTTGCAAGAGACGAAAAAAAAAGATCTAACATGAGGTTATATTGCCTAAGAAGGGCAGGGTTTTTGCCATTTTAAAATCGATAAACTTTTATTTTTATTTATTTTTTTTGCCACTGTATAGTGTAATAATTCCAACTATAACTAGACTGAATTTTTACTCGCCACAGTAAAAATTCCACTTGCCAATGGCGAGTGGAAATTTCGTACCCTGGTCTATAATAAATTTGTTTTATTAGATTCTAGAACCAATAAAATGATAGAAGTGCCCAATATATGTAATGATTTTTAGACTATTACTGTACTTGGTCTATTCAGAGCAGTCCGTAGCTGTTACTGAAATGCAGATTTAGTCAAAACTTTGTAAATAGACATTTGAAAGGATGCACTGAAAGATTCTGCCAAAAAAAAAATCCACTAGCTGGTGCATTACATTTGAAAATGTTTAAAATAATATGCAACATTTTAAAATATTACAAAATTTAAAACTTATTTTTGCATATTGAAGCATTATGACAGTACAAAGATCAATAATTGTGGCACTGCAAGTGAAGAAGGAAACAATTTGGTTTGCATAAACAGATGGATTTAGTGTAATTTCTGGGTATAAAGAGAAGAAATTGAGTAAGTATCATTCTTTCTATTATGATGACTGTTAGTTTATCAGAAATTGTGATAATAGTGGAACCAGGGCCCGAAATTTCAACTCAGATTACACTCTCCGAAAAAAAAAGATTTACTCGCCCCAAAATAGAGTTGTCTTTTTTTTTTTTTCTTTTTTACACATTTTGGGTTTTTTATTTTTTCCTAACTATTTGAAATGCTTTTATAAATGTGCCTAAAATTATATATATTAAAAGTGTGTCGTATATAATCATGTCGTCTATAATTAAAAATCATTATAATGTATTGCATTTGAAATTTGGAAAAAAGTTAAAACATCTAATAACATAAATGCAAAGAGTCATTAAACAAAAAAAAAAGAAGAAGAAAAAAAAACTCTTTGCCAGACAATATCCAGTGAAAATCTTTTGAAAGATCAAGCTTCCTTATTTACCTATTTATTTATTTAACTTTTTCCACCGAAAAGGTCTTTTTCATCCATTTTTTTTTTAATTTTTTTTTTTTTTAAATCAGACAGAAAATTGATGTGTAAAATTTGTTCATTGTTAATTGTTATCATTTGAAATAGCCATTTTGGTATAACTTTTTCGATAAAACCGTTGCGTGCAAATCCTTGGTGTTTCAATGAAAAACTGG
Source organism: Salticus scenicus (assembly GCA_963930645.1). Taxonomy (NCBI): domain Eukaryota; kingdom Metazoa; phylum Arthropoda; class Arachnida; order Araneae; family Salticidae; genus Salticus; species Salticus scenicus. Next base: position 51,246,512 of record OZ005657.1, read on the forward strand.
AAAGTGTGAACTGTTTTTTGATCATTATTCAACAAAATAAACAAAGGCAGTATTTTAAAAGGGCTTGGGCTCATATTCATGGGCCCATACAGCATACGCAAACTTTCACATTTCTTTTTCTCTCAGATAGCGGGCAAAGGGGCTCTCTGCTTGTCTATTCTCACTCTGCTTGGAGAAATCACAGTGAGATAAACGAAACTGCGGAAGAGATTAAAACTTTTATGCATGCATTAAGCATTTTTCCTGTCCCAAAATGGGGCGATTGTCAGGCAAGCGCACACAGACTCGACACTCCAAGAAGAGAAAAGGGAGAGGTTATAAGATGGCAAGATTTTGCCATATTCAAATCTATAAAAAGAGTATTTTCTATCACCGTATCGTGTAAGAATTCAACTATAAGTAGACTAAATTTTTACTCGCCACAGTAAAAATTCCACTCGCCAATGGCAAGCTGGCGAGCAGAAATTTCGCGTCCTGGTGGAACTGTTATGAAAACTTCGCTGATATGAAGGGCAATGTACAATAGATCACTAAGGATAAGCTGTGGATCTGTTTCTGTTTATTGGTTGCACTAGAGCCCCTTAAATAAAATAGACAGGCCGGCGCATCGCCGCCATTTTGCTGCCTCGGATGAGGGCAACATTCCCGCTTGGTGTCCTTATCGCTTAACAAGCGAGTTTAAGAAATCTTTATTTGAAGCTACGATCGGTCAAGAGCAATAAGCAACAAGTAATATCTCTAACGGCGCATTTATACACAGTACATTCTTGGTATGTTTTTCATCCTCAGGATATTTTGGTGGATGTACTGGGGATAAGATGTGTTGTTAGGACTATTTCAAATACAAATCATAACTTTTTGAAACAAAAAAAAAAAAAAAAAAAAAATGAGCTTACTGTTTAAAACTGTAAATTCTTTATTTACTTACTTTTTCAGCTATTTCTAACACTATTCATTTAAAAAAGCAAAATTACGACTCTGAAATTAAACAAGTTTAGCGACCCCAGAAAATGTCGCCAAAACTTAAATGCACAGTAATAAAAGGTCTTCTTTAATTAATTTATGGTTATTAACATAAATATTATGATTAAAATAGTACATTCTTTGTTTTTACATTTGAACATGTGAAAAACACACAGAAAAATATAAGTAAATATAAGTTATATTATTTTATTCTTCCTAAATTATCTTACGGAAATTTGAACATTTATGTTCTTTTCTTGAGTGATTATAGCAATTTATCACTAAACAACCTCCCATATGATAATTTACCGAGCTAAAATTATGGAAATGATTAAAAAAGTAACTCAAAGTAATACAAAACAATAGAAATAATGGCTGTCATTTGTTTATCTATGGAAAATGCTGGGTACATGTGGCAACCCTAAGGCAACAAAATGGCTGATGCGTCAGCTCGTATATATAGTAGCCTTAGGTTGCACACAAATAAAAGATGAGGTCACAGGTTGAACAATGTTTTATACCGCTAAACAGACTACACATAATAAAAATGCCTGTAATAAAGATGTTTAAATTGTATTTTGATGTATTGCATCCCTAGCAGATTTTTTAAGTGCATTTTTTGAACTGTCTATATACAAATTTTTGGCAACAATCCACATTTTAGTTACAGCTACAGAAAGCTCTGAATAGGCCAAGTAGTTTAATTACAATTACCCTGTACTATATTAGTAAACAAAAGTTCTTATACAGGATTAAGATACATAATACCAGTAACTAAAAATATATAATGCAGATTTCTAACACATTGACATTAGTGCAATTTTTTCCTTCAAATTCAAAATACTATGGCACTAAATTGATTAATTAGACTGGTAAAAGACATACTGGCTATGAGTGAAAATATATTCATGCATTAGATAAATAAAAAGTAAATGATGCTTTTATCGATGTTCTTATATGTTACAAAACTACCAAAGAAATTTTTAAGAATTAATTTTAAATTTGCTATAAAATAGATAAATTAAAAAGCTGATTTTTAATAGAAAATAACTATTTCATTCCTATTTTTAAAGCTGCAATGTTAGCAGATATGGTATCTATCTGCATTATTTTGAAAGTTTTTTTACACAAATTAGTTATGCTATATGTAAGACTTGATAGGAAACATTCAACAGTAAATCTAAAAAGCCGTTATAGTATATATTGGTTTTATGATATTCTAAAAAATTTGAATGAGCAATTATTCTAATTTTATTCACTTATTGGTCATTCATATTCCCCGCCCCCCTCCCCTTTCTTAGAAACCAGTTGGAAAAAAAAAATTTAAATTTGTAACTTTTTTTGTTGTTGTCCATTTAAGTAAATTTAAAATGACTAGCAGTTTAAAGTTTTTGCTTTTAAATAAACGTCTTTTAACTCAGCTCAAAAAAAGAAGAAAAAATCTGAATGAAAAATATTTTAATATATGTTTATTACTTGTTAAATTGACAATTTTATTCTCAGTTGATATAGAATGTGAATCAAAAGAATATAAATGCAATTTCAGAAATTGAGTTTTGGATATAATTTTATTTCCTTGGGACAAAAAAAGTTTAATTAGAATTTATTTGTGTAACTATGTTAAGTTTTGAAAAATATCCTTAAAATCTAAAACTTTCAATGGATTTTTCTCTCAATATAAAAAAAATTAATACATAGTCAACTCCCTCTAATACCATACCTGCCAACATTTGAAAATGATAATTAGTAGCACACAGATTTTAAAAATAGATTGGATGGTTGATTGGTTCATTTTTATCATGCGACAAACGAATCTTGAACAAATAAATGTATGTATATTACTGTATTTTCTTGCATATAATCTGCGGGGTACTATTTTCAGCCCTGATGAAAAATTTTCCACAGATAATATGCACTGCCGGATGCCAGACGTCTGGCTTTATTTGCCACCGAAATCCGGACACATTAATTATGTTTAATGTCCCCCCCCCCCCCCCAACCTCAGATTAATCATCTTTTTAAAAGTTATTATTTTTACCTAAATAATTTGCATTAGTGTTCATATATAATGAAAAACCGTTCAAGAAGCAAACATGATTTATGAAACCAGGTATAAAATAACTTTATTCAAAATGCAGAATTCCTGTTTTTACACTATATTCAACCAGCCATTAAAATTCAGCAAAAATACTACCTATTAAATAAATATTTTTTGTTGTGTGTTTAATTATGTGTATAATTAAAAAATATATAGATTATAATGATTGCAAAAAAATGCAATCTTAGCATTGAGATAATTGTTTTAAAAATGTTGAATATAAATATTAAACACATTCAATGTTTTTTGTAGGCATTTGACCATGGATTGGTAGAGGGGGGGGGGGGGGAGGTTAAAAAAAAAGAAAGAGAAATATTGAACAACTCTACTTCCTTATAGGTTCTAACATCTAATAAAGTAAGTTTGAAAATAACACTGGCATTTATGTTGCAGATGGAAAAAGATTAGAAATCCCAAGCCTTTCGTGAGACATTTGTTTGCCAATCGATAGGGGGTGGGGTGGGGAGCGAGGAGGGCACAAAAAAAAATACACGAATGAGAAATATTTAACAATTCTACCTCTTTATACATTCTAGAAGCTAATAAAGCAAGTTTAAAATGAAAATTGACATTTATGGCGTGGATGGAAAAAGATTGAAAATCGCAAGGCAAAACGTCAGAAATGTTTCAGTTTTGGTGCTAGATAAAAATTCGTAATTTTGAGCCGATTTTCGTAGCGTCGTAGTTTATGGCCCAAATTCGTAGCAATTACGAATTATTCGTAGCAGTTGGCAGGTCTGCTAATACACAAAAGTTTTGTCCAGAGCTTTTGCAGATTATAGACCATTGTCTTTGTGTACATTTTTCTTTTGCAAATACAAAGTGATTTATTATTAATGCATAAATAGATATTAAAATAGAAAGATTATTTCTAGTAAATTTCAGATTAAAATTTTTCTTTATTACTAATAAAATACAAGCATATCTATTGAAAATTATTTTTCCGACTGAGTGAAAATAATGCCTGGACCAGGAGTCGAACCCCAGATCTTTGACTTACAAGGTCAAGGCTCTAGCAATCCGCGTTTGTAATGATCGATAGATGGCGCTCTCTGAACACTGCAGTTGTTAGTAAATATAACAGCCACGTGTAATTATTATTCTTTCTCCGCCATTTCATCATGGAAAGTCGATTGCATAATATGAGGATATGCAGTGGTGTGATAATTTCACCTTAGCCCACCAGAGGGCGAGCATTTCATTACAATCGCGGATTGAGTTATCCAGGCCGACACCCCAGTCAGCATTACTCAGACAATCTTTAGGCAGAAACATCTCTGGTCTATCATGTAGATAGTTCAACAGAAATAAGCCACAGGTAAAGGAAAACACCATTAAACAATGGGAGAAAGAAATACAATATATTAAAATCACACAATCAACTGATTGGGAAGAAAATCATTTATTGAAATGAAAATGAATCATTTTTTCAATAAATGATTTTCTTCCCAATCCGTTGATTGTGTGATTTTAATATATTGTACAAGCATATCTGCTTTAAAAATGTAAAAGAAAATATACCTTTTAAGTGCAGAATGACTCTTCAGTATTGATGTAATAGTGGTTTGTTTTTGGTACTGGTTCATATGAATTGCAGGATAATAAATATGAGAATCTCAGTTTTTTTTTTTTTTGTGTGTGTATGCGTTTTATTTAAATGTTGAATTAGAATTGTCAAACATATCAAAATTTTGATTCTGAATAAAAACATGATGTTCATATCTATTGCATAATTTCATTAATTAAAACTTGCAATTTAATTAATGGTTGAAACTAAGGAATAAACTAAAATTTCAATAAAAAAAAAAAAAAAAAAGTAAAAATATAAGAAAAATTGCCTTTTTTTTTTGTTGTTGTTGTTCTGAATTTCAGCTGTAAATTTCTCTGTTTACATTAAAAACTCAGTTGTGGATTATAAGTTTGTGCATTAACGAGAGTTAAGTATAATCTTTTTTTTAACACAATAATATCAATTATGAGAGAGTTGTACCCTTAATATTTATTGCTTAGTTCAAATGATAATGTAAAAATGTAAATGCTCCTTTTATAATCTGTGACATTGAAAGTAATTTTATTCTATACGTTTTGTATCAATTAACTTTTAATGTTTCCTTTCTATATTTGATTAATTTTTTTTTTTTTTTAATATTCTATATTTAGGATTCACTGCCGATATTATTGGACAAAAGAACATTTTTCCTCCAAGTTCCAAGATGCTCTACCTAATGTTGTGGCAAAGGAAAAAACAAAATCAACTAATCCTGTAACAGATGTGTAGAATATGTACCAAAAAATTCCCACAAAAGTGTCATGAATAAATTTATTAGAAACAATTTGTCACAAAATGCAATTTACTTGTTTTATGACATAAAAAAGGTTTCAAATTAAAATTATAAAAATTAAACATTCAAAATATAATATAACAGTATAATAAACTATTTTTGAGGTATTAATTTCACTACATTTTACAAGTAAAATTTATGTGCACTTTATTAATATTTGATAACTTTAGTACACTTAAAATTTAAATATTCAAAACAAATATCTACATACAGTTACATAGTCTATACTGTTACATATGTTCAATGCACAAAAAGAAAAAAAAAAAAAAACCTGAAAAACAAAATAATTTGCAAGTAATCTGGAGTGAAATAATAACAAACGATGTAATATGTTAAATACATATGTTTATATATTTATTATGTTTATATATTTATACATACAAGCAACAGATTATAAATAATAAACTTTACATCTATTTTTCAATTGTGCATTTCACATTACAGCTATGATAAACATTTCAAATCACAAGGAAGTTTTCTTTTCTTTTTTAAATGCCAATTTGAATGAAAGGACTAGACTATCACAGCAATTTTGAATTCATGGAATGAATAAAAATGATTATTTTTACAAATGATAAAGTAAGATACATGATAGTTGAGAAATCAAATTTCAATTTGTTAAATTTTATTCATCAGAGTTTTTTTTTTTTCTTTTTTTTGAAGCAAAAAAAAAAAAAACCCAAAATTTCTTTCTTTTATTGCAACATAAAATAGTTGAAATGTTGTAAAATTAACTGCATTAGTACACATTCACTTACACATATTTAATCTTAAAACATATCTACTATCATAGCCTCCTAAACTAGATGCCTGTCACATAGCTCGGAACCTTGGCAACAGTTGAAGTGGTAGGCAGCGCCACCTGGTACATATTGTGCAACTTTTTATTCAACAGCCACCAAAAATTTTTTAAAGTGGGATATGATATATATAAAAGGTGAATAGAATCGAAGAAATGTTGATTATATATATCATATATCACTTCTTAAAATTATTGGTGACAGTTGAATAAAAATGTCGCACAATCTGTACCAGGTGGTGCTGTCTACTGCTTCAACTGTTACCAAGTTTCAGAGCAACTCGACAGGCATCCTAGTTTAGGAGGCTATGCTACTATAATTTATGATGAAAAAAAATAGATATATATATATGACAACAAAATATAATTTGCCTAATAGATATGCCCAGAATGTAATTTATGCTGTCATATATCACTTCATGATTCATAAATGCTCTGTGTAAATGAGTGGATACATATGACTTTACCATGTTTAAAGTAATATTCATACATTTGTGAAAAGCAATCATTTGATTATATCTGGTTATTTCTGACTAAACCAAGAAAACATACATTTAAAGGACAGGCACAAGCACCATTTAAACATGCTACAATTTCAACTAAGATAGTACATTTTGTAAGGAACAATTAATTTAAATTTACAGCATATTTAACTTTTCTCTGTCATATTTACTACATAACCATTATAATATTATATAATCTGTAGTATAACATCAAGATCATACTCCAGGATCATATGCCATCAAGTCTTTATATAAACAATATGCTACACAAGACACATCAATTAGATTCAAAATTTTTATTTTGCACATAACAAAGCTCTCAGTTAATATTAATCACTTTCATCATCTTTTTCTTCATCTTCAGTGCTTTCTTGAACAGCTGAAGTAGTTGTAACTGGAACATTTGGTGTTGGTATCAAACCATCAATTTCATCACTATTTTTAAAATCAATTTCAACTTTATATTCATGCTTAGAAATATATTTTACATATTTTTCTGGGGGTACAGGATTGGTTACTGAAACTGAACGCACTGTTGTATGGGAAACATATGTAGCAGGCATAGTAAACTCAACATCTACATATTGCTCAAAAGTTTCTGGTATTTGGTCAAATGATGTTAATTCAGTGCGAAGAAGAAACAGCTGCTGGGTATATGCCCCTATAACATGCAATTAAACAAATTAAAATACACATCTCAGATTATTCATTACAAGAATTTTTATAATAGAACCTTCACCACAAAAATAAATATTTCTAAACTTAATTTAGAAAACTGCTTTGACAAATGAAAATATAAATATTCATTTATTTATATATATATATATATATATATATAATAATGATGATTTATTAAGCATAGTAGAAGCCAAGCAACAGATACAAGATCACTGAAACACTAATGACCAATAAGATTTAAAAAATTTTTGAGAAGTTCAGAAAAAGTGAAAAAAAAATTTTATCAGTGAATGAAATGCACAAATTTAAAGAAACCAGATTTATTAATTAACAGCTTGCAAAACAAACGAATCAATAAACTAACGCAACAAATCTTAACTTAAAACCATAAACTATATCAAAATTTATCAAAAAATAATTTAAATATATATTAAAAAAAGAAAAGAAAATTTTCTTACGAATAATATTACAAAACTCCGAAAATAAGAATTTATAAATTTTTATTTCAATTCATTTACAATCTTAACTAAAAGGAATATGATTGTAAATATATTCGCTCTTTTAGTATAATAAACTTATATAATCAAAAGGGAATCAAAACCTTCAATATAACCTTATTTTTTACAATATTCAGAAAACTTTGTTTAAACAAAAATATACCTTGTCCTTCCTTTGGTAAACGTGGTATACGCCAAACTACAGCATGGAAGACATGTTCATACTTAGCTTGACCTGCTGATACTTCAATCAGACTTGGATCAAGATTTTGAGCAGCTCCAATTATTCGTTCTAAACCCTATCAAAAAGGAAGAAATACATAAGTTCTCTTCTTATTCACACCCATCACTGAAATCAATTTTAATAATAAAAAAAAAAAATGATGCAAACAATTTTGTTGTTTCCATATAATACTACCTAAAAAATTTACAAAATCTCCTACTTCCTTCCTTCCAAAATTAATTAAAGAACTAAACTTAGAATACATTAACTAGAAATATAGCTCAGTTTTACTTATATTTTATCACAGTTCACACAATAGGTACAGTGCATCCTCCCGTATTGATGCTAAAAGGTAGGCTGCCAGATTGTTATTGTAAAGTGATTATTTAAAAAATAAATTCTCAGTAGAGTCATCGTTCACGTAACATGTCTAATAGGAAATCCCCTAAAAACAGGAAAAATACATGCATAAAAAAATCTGGGCTAATTATTAAATATTTAGGAACTTTATAGCAATCATTTCACCCACTAATTGACAAAATTTATAATTAATCATAATTAATTGATAGAATAAGGTATTATTTCACTGTTAATTGATACAACTTGTGTTTTTTAAAAGCTGATTCCTGAAGTATGCAATAACTTTGCAGCCAATTGCTGAAATATGGGACCATTTTCGCAGCAAATTGCTGAAACATGGTATCATTTCACAGCAAAGTGTCAAAAATGTACATTTAATTGCCACTAACCGAAAAAATAACTTATGTTACTGCTAATTGATAAAATTTTTACCTTTTTTAAAGAATCAACAATTTAGAGATTTCTTAATCATAAGATATAGTACTTCAGAACAGTATAAATATTTTTCAAAAGAAAGTTTTTCATTTAAATAATACTTCTGAAGATATTGAAATAAAAATAAGGCGAAAAGTTGTTAATTACTGAATGCCAATTAATACAAGTTGCCAAAGAAACATTACAAAAAAATTAGATATTTTGCTGTGGAACATTAGCCTTTTTACTGAAATACCAATTTAGCTCCTGATGAATTAGGATTTTAATAAGATAGGAAGTTGGTATAACATTTATGTTTTTAAGTTTTAAAATGAAATAAGAAAAAAATAAAGTGCAAAGATTTTGTATGGGTTTGCTAGTTTGGTAAATTTGAGAAATTCAACAGTAAAGATATAATGGAATAGCTTAATACTATGTACATAATCATTTCCTGTGTCAATAACTGCATTATTAGAAAACTTTGAAGTACCAGTAAATGTTTGACATTTAAAAAGGACAACAATGAGTTTTTTCATCCAGGTTTTTTTTTTTTTTTTTTTTTTCCCAAAAAAATGGCATTTAACATGTAGCTCTACTTAACCACTTAGCTCTTCAATTAAAAATTTATTTTCAATCAGTTTGTCTTTTATATCACCTCAAATGAGTCCACTACTGCACATTTTAAATTCTCTCGATATACAGGGTGATTATAAAAAAAAAACTACCCCAATATATGAGACCATAGCTATCATACTATTCACAGTAACTGAATAAAATTTTGGTGGAAGGTATTTTGAGGTATGCGCTCAAGAATCATAAAAAATAACAGTTAAATAGTTACAGTGACAAAATTTCAAATGGTAACTCCTACTTTTTTTATTGAAATGGGATCTACAATACCAAAAAACCATAAATAGCATTGAAACGGTACCTGTAGCACGAAAATTGCCAGTGCTAGAAGAAAAGAGAAAACAACTGCTATGTGCCTACCAGAGCCAGACTAATGACGTCACATGTCCCGCTCAGTGGCGGATCCAGAACTTGACTTTTGGGGGAGGCTAAGATTTTTCAAAGTGTTATTCTAGACCAATAAAAAATTTACAATTGCAATATTCAATTGTAAATGTCAGTGTTTTTTTTTTTTTTTTTTTTTTTTTTTGGGGGGGGGGCTTCAGCCCCCTAACCCCCCTTAAATCTACCACTGGTCTGCTGAGTCTTTGGCTTAGAGCTCCTATAAATGCAAGCCGACTTGTGGAGGCTAGTTTACAGCCTCAACGTGTGGATTATCTCCCATCTTAAATAAGAAGTGTGTAAAGGAGTGAATTGAAGACAACAACTTAAAACTAATCTTTTTTCAACCTGACACTTTCAACAAAACCATCGCCATCAAACACTGAAATCAACTTTTGACCTTGACACTTCTAATGCAACACTTCCTAAAAAAAAAAAGAAGCTGACTCAGAACTTAATTTGTTTGGGCATTATTTTCGATGTGAGTCTGTAAGTGTGTTGAGTTGAAAGAGTGAAGGTCACCAGTCGGATCTAGTGTTGAATAGTAGTAGTTTCAGTGACAGTGCCGAGCTGAGCATAGATATGTTGAGTTGGAAGTTTTAAGGTCACCTGTCGGGTACAGCGTTAGATAGGGGTGGTTTTCGGTGACAATGACGAGTTGAGCATAAAAGTGTTGCATTGGAAGCGTCAAGGTCAAAAGTTGATTTCAGTGCTAGATGGGGATGGTTTAAGTGAAAGTGTCAGGTTGAACAAAGATAAAGTTGTTGTCTTCAATTCACTCCTTTACACACTTCTTATTTAAGATGGGAGCATACCTGCCAACATTTGAAAATGACAATTAGTAGCATACCAATTTTAAAAATCGATTGGATGGTTGGTTCATTTTTATCATGCAACACAGCAAATAAAAATGTATGTATAATACCGTATTTTCTTGCGTATAATCCATGGGGTACTATTTTCAGCCCTGATGAAAAATTCTCCACACTGCTGGATGCCAAACATCAGGCTTTTATTTGCCATGGCAATCTTACCACATTATGTTAAATGTTTTTACCCCCCCCCCCTCCCAGATTAAATATTTTTAAAGTTATTATTTTTATCGAAATAATTTGCATTAGTGTAGGTGTAAAATAATTTTATTCAAAATTCAGAATTACTCTTTTAACACTACATTCAACCAGTTATTAAAATTCAGCGAAAATGCTAGCCAATCAATGAATATTTTTGTTGTGTGTTTAATTATGTGCATAATTTTAAAAAATATAAATTATAATTATTGCAAAAAATTATAAACTTAGTATTGGGATAATTATTTTTAAAAAGTTACAATATAAATATTACAACACATTCAAAAGCTGCTGCAGGCATTTGTTCATTGATTGTTAGGGGAGGGGGGGGGGGCGAGGTTAAAAAAAAAAGTAAGTGAGAAATATTGAATAATTCTACTTCTTTATAAGTTCTAGCATCTAATAAAGTAAATTTAAAAAAGAACATTGACATTTATGTTGCAGATGGGAAAAAGATTGGGAACCCCGATCGTTAGGCGGTGGGCTGGGACACGAGGGGGGACACAAAAAAAATACACGAATGAAAAATATTTAACAATTTTATCTCTTTAATACATTCTAGAATATAATAAAGCAAGTTTAAAATGAAAATTGACATTTTTGGCGTGGATGGAGAAAGATTGAAAATCGCAAAGCAAAACGTAATCAGATATGTTGCAGTTTTGGTGCTAGATAAAAATTCGTAATTTTGAGCCAATTTTTATAGTATCACAGTTTACGGCCCAAATTCGTAGCAGTTGGCAGGTCTGGATGATCAACACGATGTGACGTCATTAGTCTGGCTCTGGTAGGCACACCACAGTTGTTTTCTTTTTTTTCTAGCGCTGGCAATTTTTGTGCTACAGGTGCCGTTTCAATGTTATTTTTGGTTTTTTGGTACGCAGATCCCATTCCAATAAAAAAAAAAAGTAGGTGTTGCCTTTTGAAATTTTGTCACTAACCGTAACTGTTAGAGTTTAACTGTTATTTTTTTATATGATTCTTGAGCGCATACCTCAAAATACCTTCCACCAAAATTTTATTCAGTTACTGTGAATGGTATGATCTCATATATCGGAGTAGTTTTTTATTATCTAGTTTTTTATTATTATTATTAGTTTTTTTTTTATTATTGTAGTATATATATTTTTTTTATTAATATAAAAATGCTTCAGTTAGTATTTTTTGCAGTGCAGTCATGTACAAAAAGAATAAAGTGAGGTATCAAACACTAGTTATAGTCTCGAAAATTAAAATCAGTATGCAAAAAATTACCAGAAAACATCCTTAAAAAGTATCCAATATTTCAAGTATTTACCCTTCTCCCCTCAAGATTCTTTTGTAATTTATATATAAATAATAAAATTAAGAATTTGCAAAGAGATATTTTTTTAAATTAAACTGGACAAATTAAACAATATATTCTGAACAAATAACTTTTACAAGCTACAGAGATAGTATGATTCTTCAAATATACATAAGTTCAAAAGGTTTATTATACATATTATATAATATATATATATAAAATAAATAAATAACCACCTTTATTTTCCCAGGTCTTCGTGCAGTTGACTTTTTTGACCCATAACGAAAATGCTTTTCTGTACGGAATAAATAAATCCAACATTCAGGCACAGGGAATCTTATTTGAATGTTCTCACAAGGTACTTGACCTTGTTTACGACTACTGTATCCCGGAACTAAAATATCAGACCTTATTTCTACTCTTGTATTAGTGACAGTCATGAAAACCCTAACCTACACATGTGAAAAAAAAATTACAAAATATTACTTACTGAAAAATTAAGTACATGTTACTTTTATACAAGGGAAAGAAAAAGAGAGAGAGCATAGTAGTCTATACATATTAAATAAGAGTAATCAAATTTTATTTTTGCTTAAATAAAACAAATTAATTTCTAATTTAAATAATCTAATGGACATTTAAAAACAGAAAAAAAATTATTCATAAAAGAAAACATTTACAGGATGTCTATTAATACATCAACACAAACTACTTATCAGATGTTTGTGTGTTTGTCTTTATCAGATGTCTTAAATCATATATAAATAAGAATGTACCTGAAGTGGAAGCTCTCTATTTTTAGGAGGACGTATACGAAATCTTAACAGTTCAAACAAACAGGCGTCCGGAGGAGTAAACCTAAAATATAATTAATTAATGTAATTAAACCTAATTTCAAGAATGCTGATATACTAAGGTATATCAGCATAATAACTCATTTACTAATAAAATCATTTATTTCAACATTTATATTAGGTTCCAATAAGGCATAAAGTTAAAAAAAAAAAAAAAAAAAAAAAAAAAAAGGAAGAAAAAAAATATTGAAATTCTTAAAAATATAGCATTTTGGAGGAAAAGTTTTCTTACAGATTATTAACACTTGTTTCCTCTGACAATTTTAATGTTATTTTTTGACGCACAGAAATCCCAATACACAATACTTTTAGTTTAGTGTGAATAACTACTTTTGGATGGTATATTTCTATAGATTAAAAAGAAACTGCTATATATGTTGTAAGATATAATTTATTACTACAATAATTATTTTATTACTAAAAAAAACTATGTTGATAAATATTTTTTCTTTTTAATCAATGCAAATAAATACAACAGGCCATACCAAATCATCAAGATAGCAATTGTATCACAATACGTAATACAGACCATATCAACTATTAAAGTTTTTACACTGAAGCACCAGTTATGTGCTAGTTCTTGCTGAATGCTAGTTTTTTATTAAAGAAAAAAAAATTCAATTGCTTACATACTGTGATAGATAGTCATTGCTTTTGCTAATAACAATATCAATGGATAAAAATACAATATTTAATTTGTTATAAATTAAAAAAATTAATAAATAAAGAATTAAAATTAAAGAGGATTAAAGAATAAATATGCTGAATTTAGTAAATTATAAATTATAATTATATTATTAGTCTACAATACATGAATCAAGACACTCTGAAATATTTTAAAAGATAATAGACATTGTAGTTTTATGCATTGTACATATTACACCTAACAAACACAGAATTGTCATTAGCTGTATGGTCTAGCATCGGCAATTACGGCATGCCGATCTATTCGTTAAAATGAATTCTGTCCAGAATCGTAACAGTGTCAGCAAACTGATAGCTGCTTTGTGATTTGAAATACGCTTGTAGGCCAAAACACCTTACTTAATGTTTTAAACACATAGACTATCGCTATGCTGATAAGATATATTTTGCTAATATTGATCCAAATATGGGCTGATGCCATTTGGCAACATAGCGGCGAAGAGGACAAAAACTTTATAGAACTGATACTGAAGGTGGTATGTGGGCCATAGTCACTGTTCGGCATGCCGTACGCCATACGTAATAGGCCCGACTCTCATGTGTTTGTTGGGCAAAAGACATTCATTTATAATAAATTTTGTCATTTTTTTTGTGGATTGCAATTGAAGTGTGTTTTTAATAAATCACTTTTTATTCAACAATTGAAAAAATGATTCTTATAATGTTTTGACATTCAAAATTTGTTATTTTATAATTATAATAAACAAATTGAGCCAAGGATGGAGAAAAATTAAGAAGTAAGTTTTACAAAGCATATATATCTATTTTTCAATTTTAATAATAATCTTAAATAACAAAACCTTATTACTTAATACTAATTTTGCATGAAAGGATACTAAGTTATTTAATGCATTAATTTAATGTAAAAGTTTTTTTTTTTTCCCCAGCATAGTAATTATATTTTAGGTTAATTCTAAAAAGTAATCTAATTACTATAACAATACCTGTTGAATCAAGTACAGTATAAATATATTAATTTTATAAACTTTGAAATTCAACTGAAATTTCTACATACATGTAGCAAGACTTTGAAATAGTACTTTTAGAAATAAAATTGGTAAATAACAAAGAAGTTATTTAATTTTTAATATGAATATTTTTTAAGAAGCACCAAGTTCAATAAGACCTTATATAACTAGTAACACAACTATAAAAACAAATAAAATTCTGAACTTAAATAACAAATTCCCAAAAATATTCCAAGTGAGTGATAAAATAATTAAAAAACTTTCCATCAATGAAAAACTGAACAGTGAATACACAACTAAGCATTATGACCTCCCTCCCTCAAAAAAAATAAAAACTATTGTTTTAACATTTCTTCGATGAGATAACATTTTAGTGCTAGCAATAATAACAGGAAAACAGATGAAATTAAAAGCATAAACTTATTATTTTAGTTTTTAAAGATAAAACACAATAAAAATAGGTTTTATAATAATGTTAATGAAGAATAAAAACTTTGCCAGCAAATAAGAAAAACTGGAACTTACAGTGTTTTGCTTACAAAGTTTTTAGTCATCATCATCCAACACCAGCATTTTGGTGCATTTTTCAACAGTTTATAATAATACATAACCTCTCAAAATATGGTATAGCTATATTGAAATTATACATTTTTACTTAGATAAGTTTACTTTAAACATTGAAAAGATTTAAGTTATCTGATATTTAAAATCAACTAAGGATAAGCTTCTTTCTTCGGGAAAAAAAAAAAAATTACGATTTTTTTTTTTTTTTTTTTTTTTTTTTTTTTTCCCCTATAGGCACAAACAGCAAACATTAAGTTAAAATATATTCAAGACAAATTTCATAGTTAGCCATTTAATAAAAAAATTAATGGTATAATTTTTAAAAATATTTACTGGTATTTAAACATTTTTAATTTCATAGTCCTGTTTACTAATAAAAAAATAAAAACTTCAATAACCAGCAATACAGAATAAAAATAAATACAATGAGAAATATTACTTGATAACTCTATTTTTATGAAATTCATCTTGTTCAACACAAGAATGAAATTCACAATCTTCTAAACGAATCCACTCTTCCGTAACAACTGGTATGATATCATAACGTCCAACCACTTCTTTTCCTTGTCTAATTATGTCATTTAAACCCACTTCAACAGATGGCATGCCTTAAATTTAAATTATACTAATATAAGTAACTGATATAATCAATATTCATTAAGAAAACTAAACAACACTAAATATTTAATATAACTTAATAACGATTAATTACATATGAGGAGCAAACATTCAAATCATGTTTTCTCCTTTGGATACAATTTTTCAGAACACACAAAAACTAATAAATTAAAAAATAACTAAACTTAAATCTTAATTATTGTTTGTTTAGATGAATTACTAGTTAGTAGGGAGACATGTAGACATATCTAGGATAATATATAGATATACTATGTTATGTTAAGTTTAAAGAAAAATCACTAACTCAATTTTTTTTACTTTTGGAGAAAACTTGGTTTGAATTTTTTCTCCTTACATATAGTTACGACTTTGTAAATAATTGTAGTTATTTTCATGTAATTTCATTCAATTAGGCTTAGTCAGGTTATAAAACGTTAATTTTCTGTATTTGTAGCTTGTTTTTGCATTAAAATAGCTCATTTTCCCTTAAAAACCTGTTAAAAAGCTTCACCAGGGCAGGTAATGGCCTTGGTGATGAATTTGGTGACTTTATCACTCCTGACGAGAAAATCTTTATTATCAATATATCGATTATCTAAGTTCTAACTGGATTATTACGGAAGTTACTGGAAAATTCTGGATTAATTGGAGGCTATAAAAAGGGTTGTGATCTGATCATTGAAGTCAGTTTCTCGCCAAGACATTGCAGAATGCATTGACACTTGCCAAGACATTGACTAAGCCTCTGCCATTGAATTGCAGCCAATTGCTGTGTGTAAATGCTATGGTACAGTTTATGCTGTGACTTTTAAGTTGTCAGCTGTTATTTAAGCTGTGTTTTCTGGTGAAACTGATACTTGGTTTACAGATCTGGAATATTCTGTAAATAAACTTTTAAGCCACTGCAAGATTTGTCTCTCATTTATAGACAATTCACAAACCCCGAGCACACACACATAAAAATATATATAAATCCTCTAATGATAATTTTACTTTAAACTTTAGTTCCAGTGCCTTTATCTTCCAGTTTCTGAATGGTCAATCATGTAACATCATGTTCTCAAATAGTTTTGCACAATTCTGGTAGAATCAGGATCTAGAAAATGTCTGTTAAGGCTGGATATTACTATTATCACTGATTGCTGATCTTCCTGGACCACAATACACTTAAACTACCATCTCTCTAGCCAAGACTTTTATGCACTCATACTTTATTGATGTAATCTTACCCTCTTTCATTAACACTGCCATAATAGTCGATACCATGTTTCTTGCACACTCCATAATTGCGATTTGTCACCAAGCTTCTAATAATTGTTTTACAATATGCCTCATCTGAATTCTCTGTCAGGTCAAGTAATTTTTCTTAGAACAAACAAGGGACATACACAACTCCTGCAATAAGTTATTGATATACAGATAATCTTTTTACCCTTCATGACCTTTTATTAACAGACTTAACTTCTATGTATGTTTATGCTTTTTTAAACTAGAAAATTATATATATTATGTATGTATAGTTAACAAAATTTCCCATAAAAACTAAGAATTAAATAATAATATTTCACTTTTGTAAATTTTTAAAAAACTTTCTTTCTCCCTCCCTTCACTTCATTAAGAAAAAGTGTCTAAGAGAACATCCAATACATTCTACGATTTATTTATTTATTTTCAAAACCAAAAAACTGGTTACAGCAGAGAGAGAAAGGCTAATTTAGCTATAATTATAATATGTAATAAACAATACAGGGTTCTCATTTTACAAGAAACATGCATATATTTTAAATATTTGTACTACATTAAAATTTATTTTATACATTCAAATACAGTAATAACTTATTAATAAAATATTGCCATATGTTTTTCTTTTAGTTCATACATTTAGCTGAATAGTTTTATACAAAAAATACACACATATATACAGATACACACACACACATATACATTTGATAAATTTTTTAGGTACAGTACACTCTCAAAAATCCGCACAGCTTAAAATGAAGTGTTTTGCGGATTTCTGAATTTTACAGATTTTAGAGTAATTTCTTTTATTTGCATCTTAGAACCTCATTTGAGAGGAAATCTTTAAGATACAATTTATATGTTATATATACAATGCTGAAATAAAGTGTGTCTAATATAAAATGCTGAAATAAAGTGTGTCTAGTACAAATATTTCATGAAATTTTAATTTAAAGAACTATTTTTATATATCACATTATAGTTACAAATTATCTAGATTTTTGAAAAGTCTGATCAATACTAGTTTAAGTAAGAATATTCATACATATTTATTTTCCTATAACCTGCAAAAAAGTCAGCAATTCTTGGTCAATCACATAAGTTTGTGCTATGAGAAAATTTGAGTATTTATCTGCATGAGAGAAAATCTTTCATGAAAACTGTCTTTCTCCTTTTCCTCTAAATTATTATCATTTATTTTTTAATAATTATGTATAATTACACTTATCATTTTCTCCTCTGCAATATGTTGAGTGATTGGTGATTCATCAGCATCAGTTAAACACCGATTTGTCTCTTAATACAGCTGAATTTTTGCAATCCACTAATCAACAAATCAATTGTGGCAATTATTAAAACAGGAGCACTGAAGACGGTACGCTTTAGGCTACCGAAACAGCTGTATGCACCTCAATAATTTTTCTTTGGCGTTTCTGACGTAGTAATTTTTTCCTGTTTTAATATTCCAACGCCAAGTCTCCTGCTATTAATTGTGGCAATGTTTGTTTACATTGCAAATGATATGCGGGTTTTAGAGAATTGTGGATTTTAGGGTTGCGGATTTTTGAGAGTTGACTGTATTAACATATTTTGTGCTTTAATAGACTTAGAATTGACAAAAAAAAAAAAAAAAAAAAAAAGGTGTGTGTGTGTGGGGGGGGGGGGGGGGAGACTGTATTTTTAATACTTTTCTTACTTTATAAGCATATGGAAATATCTTGTATATTAAAACACAAAGCTACATTTTTAAGCCCAAAACTTATCATTTGAACATGCACGAAGAATTTTTGAGCCAATTCAAAATGACCATTTTATAAAAACTGTTCTATCACTAGAGGAATGGGGTACAAAATTCATTCATACTTTGAAAAGAAGTATGGGTTATGGAAAAGAAAGGGGGGGGGGGGGGTGTAGATAAGTAGATAGATTTGCTTGCTTATTATAGATACTTTCTTCATTAATTATTTTTATTTTTAATATGCATTAAAAAAAAAAGATTATATGAGTTGGTAAAGAATATTTTCACTATCAATTACTCTATTTCAGTTTTAAGCTTTTATTTAATTATAAATTAAACTTTATTATATACAGGAAAACCTTACTTGAGCTTCTGTGCATTATCAAGAGACCTTTTGATGGAACTCCCCCTCATCATCGGTGGATTTCCTGGGTGGTCCACTTCTTTCGGTCAGCCTCTTCCTTTGTTTTTGTATTAAAATGTTGCCCCGATCAGCTCATTGCCATTAACAGAATTATAATTCATGAGGATTTCTACAGTTTCTCTATCCAATGCATTTGTGCATTATCCAGAGACCTTTTGAGGGAGCTCCCCCTCATCATCGGTGGATTTATTGGGTGGTCCACTTGTTTCAGCGAGCCTCTTCCTTTCTTAATACAACAAAGAAAAAGGAAGAGGCTCACCGAAAGAAGCAGACTACTCAAGAAATCCACCAATGATGAGGGGGAGCTCCCTCGAAAGGTCTCTGTATAATGCACAGAAGCTCAAGTAAGGTTTTTCTGTCTATAATAAATTTAAAGCTTCTGGTTTTCAAAGTGTTTCGTAAATCAACTTTGTCAGAATAAATAATCTTTCTGTTTTTCAGTGTGATGATAAAATGATTTTCCAGATAATGTTTCAATATAAAATATAACAATATTAAAATTATAGATAGTGAATTATCCTAGACCGAGAATAAATCCTTAATTTTTGAAGCTCAATATTCCCTTGGAGAAAAATAACCAATTGGTAGTTTTTATTTTACATATGAAATTTTTTATTATTATTCAAAACATTTCAATTTGTTCATTCTAAGGCTCATTTTCAAACTACCACAGTTGCATTTCACAGTAAATGAATCATTAAATAGATTTTATCTAATGTTTACTTTTAAAATATTCTCATACATGATAGTTCTATAGGAATCAAGTACTTATATCTGATTCTATTATTTATGTTTATCATATAATACATGATATTCTTAGTAATATCTCAGAATATGGACATTTAAATTTATTTATTTTTTAAACTGATTCAATAAAATTAACTATGACCCTAACAGCACACTTGTCCATAGTACATCTTGAAGATGTCCATAAGATGTCTTTTTATCCTTAGGATATCCTAAGGTAATATAGTAAACTACTTGTAATGCATATAAAAAACTTTCTAAATATTTAATACTAAAATGATAAATGCATGAATTTACTTAAATTTTAGATAAACTTACCTGTTATAAATGCAAGAAAGAAAATCCTTACTCGAGCAAGTTGTTTATCTACATGGCCAGTTTTACTTTGCTCAACATAAAATTCATCTTGAGCTATAACTTGTACTTCTTCAGTTTTGTAAGTTAAAACTCTGTCTCTGTGAACTACCATACGAAACAGGACATCTTCAATTTCCTATCAATACAACAAACTAATTTATAAAAATTTACAAAATTTCAAAGTAATATTTTTTCAAGTAAAATGTGGGGGTCCATACTAGTGAGATTAGACAAAAATTATCATTATCAGAGAAAGATTTCCTTTTTGATACTGTATAAAAATAATCTTTGATACTCTTTATGTTCAATTTTTTTTTTTTTTTTTTTTTTTAAGTTAGATTTGGCACATGTTCAATGCAAATTTGAAGTTCTTGTGCTGAAAATAGTATGTTTTGTCACAAAATATGAGATATGCATACACTTTATATCCAGCATGTGAGAATCGGGTGCTGATTTCAGTATTTTTCAGATCATTTCCATATTTTATATATTATTACTGTAACAGGCATATTCTACTTTGGATATGCAGCAAAGACCACAATATGCATGAATGCTAGAGAAAAAGAGTGACATCACTTAGAAGACATGCACCAGTTCTTCATCTTCATAACATGTTATATGCCACAAAATAGAAATTATATTTGCATATTCATGATTGAAAAATGCCAGAGATTAAAATATAGTTCAAAATTCCAGAGTCTCCAATCAAAATCAAGAGACTTGGCAAGTCTGTATTAGTATCAATATATAACAGAATACAAAAAATAGATAATAGTCTCAATGAATCATAATACAAGTACAGAGAGAACCAATTATCCTGAATGGTTCAGACAAGACTATTCTGGATAACTGGTTGCTCACCAAAGCAACCCTCATTAATCACTTTTAGAATGCATATGATTCAGATATTTAAATCTAAAATTAATATTTTTAATAATTAATAAGATTAAATATTTAATTAAACTGAAAATAAAATTAAAAAGTTTTAAAATTTTCAATCAAGACACATTATTAATCAGAATTTGAAATTGATAGAAAATATCTTTGAAACGTGTTGACTTTACATAAAAATCAAAATCAGTTCAAATCTAAATGTTTTTAACCAATATTGGTCAATGATTAAAAAACATTAAATATTTTTTAATAAGAATTAGAAAATAAGACCTGACTTTATATATATATATATTTTTTTAATATATATTCTTTTATGAAAATTCATGTTTTTTACATCCATGAAAATGCAAAATATTCATACATTTTTAAAGATAATGTGATTTTATTTATCACCTTTCTCCCCCCCCCCCCCCTACTAAAAAAATAAATTCAGTACAGGGCCAATTTTCCCAGAATCCACTTTACCCAGCCTTTTCAAGATAACTTAAATTGCTATATGGTATCGTGTAGTGGCACCATCTATTGACATTTTTTAAAACAAAAAGCTATTTGTGCAATTTATGCTATAATATCAAACTATAGCAACAAAAATATGTTATGACAGATAATTATGCATTATATTTACATTCAAAACCAATTTGTGAAGTCTTTCATCGTTCTTTTCATCCTCCCATGAAGGCTTTGTGTCGGCTCCAGAAAATAGTAATAAATAGGTGCACATTGACATGTGCTGCACACCATGCAAACCAGTTTTTTTGGACAATTTTTGGCTCAATTTTTACAACCCTCTTTTGGATTTCAGCTTTCAGAAACTGGAGCAAATATTGGCTTATATAAAAGTTGCGTGAAAAGTTTTCATGTGTAATAGCAACATTAGATAAATAAAATCCAAGAACACTGAACAAATTTTGGAAAACAGAACAATACACTGGGTTAAAATTAATATAAGAATGTTATTTAAAAAAAAAATACTTTTGTGGAAAATTTTTGCTGGAATTTAATAGTTCTAATGAACACTATCAAACAGAACCAAAAGTGTAAGAAATCTGCCCTTCCTGTATAAAAGTTAATTTTCAAAATCATACCCATAAAATGTGAACAATCAAAGATATATATTATTGATTTTGATCACCAAGATTGTTTTCTAAGCTTAAAAGGATTAACAGCAAAAATAATACAAATAATACCTGAATGAAGAACTTCATATCAGAATAAGAATGTGATCCTATTTTTAATAATTCAGATGTTTGTGGTGAATGCTGTAGGGGTAAACCAAGTTTTGCAACATCACCCATAGACTGTACTTGACCTTGAGTTACTTTTGATATTTGGCCAGGACGAACACCCACTCTTTCTCTATAAAATTTATATTGCAATTTTACAGTAAATATTTTTCCATACTGATCAAACTGTTGGGCTCCAACTTCTGATAAAGAATAACAAGCCTAAAAGAAAAAATATTCTAAATTTAACAATGCTGTATATTAAATCTATTGCAGTAAAACAATAAGTGATTCAAGTAATGCATTAGACCCATGGGCGTCGGCAGAATGGGGCAAGGGGGGGCACTTGTCCCCCCCTGGAAAATTCTACTAAGCATTTTTTCTTTAAATTTAAAAGTATGCTATCAGAATTTTATTTAAAAAAAAAATATTTTTTTCAGGTTGTGCCCCCCCCCCCCTGAAATTTTTTCTGGCGACGCCACTGATTATACCAAGCATTTTACATATCAATAAAAACATTAATAGAAATTAATGTAAGAAATATAGAGTAATTTTACTTCTATCATTTTATCAAAGGATTAAATAAAATTTTACTCAAGAGCTGAGATGAAGAATTGAGCACTGTAAATCTAGCTCTGAGTTTAATTATAAAGCACTAATGTAATTTTCTTATCTTTATAGAGAAAAAAATTGGTGATCAACTGAAAAAACTGATTCTCCTATGAATTTTATTTGTTAAACTTTGTTACTTTTGTGAAGCTTTCTCTCTCTCTCAAACTATTTACCAATGAATTTCTTTAATTCCTTTATGAATGCAACTTTTTATTTAATTTTTTATAACACAGAAAACATTTAGTAGGTTTGAACACATTTTCAATATTTAGGAGATTCATTTAAAACTTTTCATAAAAATTAAGAGTTAGCAATTGTTTTACTACAAGGGGTGTACTGAAAATAAGGTTTGTCATGTTGTTTAACAGAAAAGATGTAATAAAAAGTGAAAAAAAAAAAAAACTAATACATAACACACACACACACACAAAGAGATTCTTTTTAGAATTTATGACAGAAGAAGCATTCACATAACTGCAATGACGCATGTGCAGAGTACCAAAGAAGATAGATAAGCAGTGGAACAGTGTGCCCAAGTTCATTCTACTACAAATCAGTATGGCAGAAAGACTTGTGCTCAAAACATGGTCAAAAATACAAGTATGTTGTGTTCTGTTCTGTATTATGAATGGAATGTGATATTAGTAGTGTTTCAGTTATCCATGAACATCTACAGTGTTTATGGACACAATCACATTTCCTGTCAAAGATGCTGAGCACTGGTGCTCAATTTTTCAGTGAAAGCAGGCAAAATATAGAAGAAATGATCTGAAATGTTCTCCACATCCATGACTGCAATGAACATTGGCACAGTACAAGAAATGGTATTAGCGAACAAGCCCATAACTGTTAAGACCATACTAGTGCATACTTGATAAGACCATACTTGAAATCTTAACATCTAACAATTCTGTTAATGACATTGAACACAGTATAATTCCACCAGAATGGCAGCACCTGATTCAACAAGTGAAGTGAAGGAAAGAAAGAAAAAGAGGAAAGTTCATGGGTAAACATACTGCCCAGCTTTAGTTGTCATTTCGAACTCTGAGGACAGCCCCGATTGGGATGCCAAAATATATATGCTCAACTTTTTATAAGGATTTTAAGTAAGGCGTATTTAGGGAACATTCTATAATGAACTTAAATAACACATATCTCTTTTAAGGAATTCTGAAAATACTTACATATGCTGGACAGAGGCAGATGGACAGACAGATACACTAATTCAAATAATATTCACGCATAAAATTTGTTAGAAACACTTAACGTAATCGAAAATGCATTTCCTACCAGATTCCCAATAATAGCCCTCAGTGTAACTGAATATTTTTCTGTGATATTGTAAATCTTAATGCTAATCAAATAATATTCCATACAAAGCAATCTTTTGTGCATATGAATAACATATTTTAATTTCATTACGAATTGTGCAAAGTAAAATTATTAATGTATGTTTTATAGAAATACTTGTCATAGAAAGCAATGCTTTGGAATACTTTTGGGTGTTCCTGTACAAAACAAGTGGTGGTATTTCCTTCATTTTTAACAGAAAACTTTCAATAGTGAACTTGAATAACATATTTCAGTTTCATTAATATTTGTGTAAAGTAAAGGTATTAAAACATGGTTTACAGAAATACCTCTTATAGAACGCAATGCTTTGGAAGACTTTCATATATACTTATACACAAACTAGTAATGGTATTTACTCTATTTTAGGGGAAATTCAATAGTGAACTTGAATAACATATACCAGTTTTAATAAATTTCATGGACATTTACAGGAGTTAAAGAGCAGACAGGTAGACAAACCAAAGTCATTAACACTTTTCAACCTAGTTGGAAAATGCTAAAAAGATTACAAATGAATATTTATCAAATATGAGGCATTTTCTAGCTTCAAAATAGAATTTGTTGAACAAAATAAATAAATAAATAAATAAATATAAATAAAAAATAAATTCTATTCTAAAAGAACAAAATTACTCCTATATTTAAGTTAACTTATAATAAACTCACCTCTACCTAACCTAAAAAATTATATTTTTAATGTTACTCCCATTTCTTATATGAAACGGCATGAAATAGTAACAAGATTTTTAAAGAAATAAGACTAATATTCGGAAGCGCAGAAGATTTTTCAAATTTCATCTACAAGCGATTTTTCAGTTTTATCTGCAGACGATTTTAACCTTAATTACGATAAATATCTAAAAATTGTTTTATCATTAAATTAAATAAAGCAGACGATATTCAATTTTTATGTGCAGCTACTTTTTTGCTTCATTTATTAAAAGAATCTTTAAAAAATAGTTAGGAATGAAAGAAAATATAGTAAACAGAGTCTGATTAATGCACGGGCTGGCTGGGTCATGGCCCTGAGGGGGAGGGCTATCCTTAGGAGCTCGAAATTCCGTTTACAGTACAAAAAATTTTAATTAATAGCTCTTTAGGAGGATTTTACTTCTGACAGCAAAGTTAAGTTTTACAAGGGTAAAATTTTACTTAAATATTCATTTTTGGATAAAATAGTAGGAAAATTGAAGGCTTCTTAGTCTTTTTTTTTTTTTTTTTAACTTGATTAGGTTATAGCATTTTTCGGCACTTTGTCAGGTGATTGTGGATCGCTGAAGACCCGAGGCATGTTAGAAACTGGAATGCGTAATTTGTAATGAAAAAAAGTCTGATAAAATTTTTGAACACTCTTGAATACTTCGAATTTAAGGGAAGACCATATATAAATGCAAAAAAAAAAAAAAAATCGTAATAAACACACCCACCTCCCAAAAAGGCACTTGCTAAAAAATTCATAACTTTTGAAGAAATTGAGATATTTAAAAAATTCAAATTATAAAATAAAGTTTAAGAATGATATTTTTATGGTGAAAACCATGGATTTTTTTTTTTTTTTTTTTTTTTTTTTAGGGCTAAAGTTTGTGGTATTATTTTTATACATGGATTCTGAGAAATGAGACAAAAGAAAAATGGTTCGGGTGACCAACAACCCATGATAACTTAATCGGGCTAAGAATAGTAAAAACCATGGAGAAGATTATAGGTGGGAGGGGGGGTGAATGCGCATCAGGCCCTAAGACCAGTTTTGGCTTGATCAAGCCCTGATAGTAAAATATTTTTCATTTATTTAAATATAACCCCCCCTCCTCCCATAGGCATTCAGTGATTTTCATATAAAGTTATTAAAACATGTAATTAAAAATTAGGTCCCAATTTTATTTTTCTATTTATCCTAAATTATCTGCTAGTACCATTAGATATTTTCGAAGGATTTGCCACCCTGGGCTATAGCCCATATAGCCTCCTTAAATCCTCCTCTGTATATGGGTGGAAGAGCGATCGAAGAAATTGTGTCAGTAGACGTCTTGTACTGACAAAAATCTATTATGTGATAGAGAAAAACTGGCTTCATTTTTGGTTACAGCACACCAAAAGAAAACCATATGTATCAGCTAAAATTAACAAATCAAATTTTGCCAACATTAATTTTGTAGATCTGCATGATTAATGAAAAATTCAATAAAATATTATTACAGGGTTGCTGATGCCATCTTTGCTATAGTAAATGATTTAGTACCATCTGAAACAATTGACAAATTAAATCAAATGGATAACAACATTAAATTTACTTTTGAAACTGAGCAAGGAAATAAACTTAATATTTTAGATGTAACT
Organism: Salticus scenicus; assembly: GCA_963930645.1. NCBI lineage: Eukaryota > Metazoa > Arthropoda > Arachnida > Araneae > Salticidae > Salticus > Salticus scenicus. Next base: position 51,273,394 of record OZ005657.1, read on the forward strand.
AACAATTACCAATTTGAAACAACTGTTACATTAACAGAGATATTATTGTTTGTTTATTCTCTGTTACTGTTGGTACAAGCAAAGGCTGCTCATTTTTTTCCTTCTTTTATTAGCATTTTCCCACTTCTTTTGTTACCTTAATAACTTTCTCTTAATTTTAGAAAAAAAAAATATATTAATATATATATATATATATATATATATATATATATATATATATATATATATATATTATTACTTACAAACTTTGAATAAACACCATAAAATGCAATAAACTCGCCATGCAATAAAATGCAATAAACTGGTGAGTTTATTGCATTTTATGGTGTTTATTCAAAGTTTGTAAGTAATAATTTTTACAACACCAGTTTTGTGATGCTTCTTTATTAAATATATATATATATATATTGCCGCCTGCCTCCTTCCTTCCTATCTTGTGTTTCTTAGGTTATTTTTTCATTAATTTTGATAAGTTTATGGTTTTGAGTTGGGATTTGTTGTGTTACTTTATTGATTCGTTTGTTTTGCAGGCTGTTGATTAGTGGATCTGGTTTCTTTACATTAGTGTATTTCATCCACTGATAAATTTTTTAAAAATCTTATTGGTCATTGGTGTTTCAGTGATCTTGTATCTGTTGCTTGGCTTTTACTATGCTTAATAGATCATCTTTATTATATATATATATATATATATTAAGCAAAAGTTATTGTTATACACACTAAAATACATAAAGACAGGTGTAGTGGGATAATTTTATCTTTTTAGGAGCTCTTCTTTATTTAGATTAGGGGTTAACTAAGGGGTTAAACTTTTTTTTTTCCCCCCATGATTAAAACAGTCACCATTTCTGCTGGAAAGGCACAAAAATGGTAATCTGTTTGTTTACTTCTGGTATCAGTTTATCGTGAATAAATAGGCTACAATTTAATTACTGAGTAACAGACAAATGTTATGTTTATACTTTTGTTAAACAAAATAGAAATTAATTTGCTTCATAAATAGACAATTTGTAATGCTTTTGAGCGTTTTCTTTACAGTTTTTCATTTGATTTTATGAATTTAAATCATTACATATTTAATTACTTTAACAAAAAAGTTAAGACATATGAAATAATAGCAAGGTCAAGGTTTGAAATCTATTCGTATCATTGACTGAAAATCTAATGGGCTACAAATTTTATTTGCTCTTTAAGTTTTTTACTAGTGAGCTATTTAAAATGAGAATCACTTATAAAGCTTTCTATTGTAAAAAGATTTGGCAATAATTTCTGAAATCTTATTTAATTTGTTTTTGAAGTGAGTTTCATTTGAGCAGACTATGATGGGCACAGTTTATATAAATCTAAATTGCATTAAGATTATGTTTTGTTTATATTACAATAAAAACCCTACCTATCATTTATATAAAAATTGTATTAAAAAATTAAACCATATCGATAATGCAAAAAAAAAAAAAAAATCAAATCTAAGTTTACTTCTGCTTGCTATACCAAACAACACAGGTGCTTCTAACAAAATGAAAAATGAAGCTTCAAATTTAAATATAAATATTCCTATAAAACCCAATCAATATTTTTCAATGAATTCATAAAGATAAGGACAAAATAGACCAAGAGGCATCTATATGTGAAATTAAATATAAAATTGAAAATAATAATGAAGACTTTTACACAGGCATAATGAAACAAAAAAAGCTGATGTGGACACCACTTGACAACTGTAGGAATATACATATTTTTATGAAAACATTGACAGTTTTGTGTAAGGTAAATTAAGAGTCAGGTTCCAGTCCACAAAACTGCTACTCTAACCAAAAGCATCACGATAATATGATTATATATGCCACCGAGACAAATATACTAGTTTTTTTTGGAATAGTACTCAAGGGCTTGTTACAGAATACCTCATTGGCAAATGTACAGCTTAGAGTACAATGAAAATCTTTCGAGAATAGATGGCCCTGTTTTATTCTCTTTGGGAAAAATTAATGGAGAGGAACGATAAGTTTTACCAAAATAATTAACTCAGTTAAAATTGAGAAAGGCTTTCTGGCTATCCTGAAACAACATTTGCCGTAAAATTTTATTGCTAATCTCGCCATACTGCAAAATAGTAGCCAGCGTAGGTTTTTGGTCTTGGCATTGAATCTGACAACTTGGCGAACGAATTTGGTGAAAATTTGTAGTTTAGGGTTGACAAAATTTAGAAGCTCTAACTTCAATAATAACAGAGTTCTGGAATGTTTTGGAAAAATTCATTGGTTTATTTTGCAGAACTAAATTCTTCAAAATTTCTATGAATGACTCACAGGAATCTAGTTCTGGACATTTTTTTAATGATGCATTGGTTTTTGGCACCGAACTACCTTGAAAATTCCATCAACCACTCACAATACTTTCGATGAATTCAAATTTCATTCAGACTTTGAAATATTCAGTTGTTCCTGATTTAGCGAAATTTATGCTCTGCAGTGTATTTAACAATGTTTATCTGATTTCTGTAGTAAAAATGACCATTTCATTGGATTGTTTCAATAATAATTTTTGTAGCACAGAAAAGAAATGAATTCAACTACTTACTGAATATTAATTTAATAAAGTGCATTTGTCGACTAGAACTTGCTTAGTTCTTAAAGAATTACTTTCTACACACTAAAATGTCAACATTTTTTATCTATATCATTACAGGCTCTATCTACGGGCTAAATATTCATTAAATGAAATACATTCGTCGACTAGAACCTACTTCTGTCTTAAAGAATCAATTTCTACAAGCTAAAATGTTGACAACTTTCACAAGAATAAAATTACAGACTCTATCTACAGGCTGAATATTCATTAAATAAAATGCATTCATCGACAAGAACCTGCTTATGTCTTTAAGCATAACTTTCTACACACAAAGATGTCTTCAACTTTCATAACAATATCATTATTAAATCTATCATTAGCTTATTTTGAAATTTCTATGATGCTAGGTCATATATAATGGCCAAAACCTTTGTATTTTTGGTCATTATGAATATAATTTTCCTAAATATCTCCAAAACAGAAAATCATAAAAAGTCCAAAAAGAGAGGTGCATAACTAGAATGTTATAAGAAACCTACATACCAATTTGCAACAGTCTAGGTCCAACTGTTTTTGAGTTATGCGAGATACATTACGGGCTCTATCTACGGGCTGAATATTCATTAAATAAAATGCATTCGTTGACAAAAACCTGCTTTCGTCTCTAAGCATAACTTTCTACACACAAAAATGTCTTCAACTTTCACAACAATGTTATTACTGGCTCTATCATTAGCTTCTTTTGAAATCTCTATGATGGTAGGTCCTATATTATGGCCAAAACCTTTGTATTTTTGGTCATTATGAATATATATTTCCTAAATATCTCCAAAATGGAAAATCATAGAAAGTCCAAAAAGGGAGGTGCACAACTAGATATTATAACAAACCTATGTAACAATTTGCAACGTTCTATGTCCAACCACTTTTGAGTTATGCGAGATGCACACATACTTACATACAGACGTCCCAAAAAATTTGTGTAAAGTTGTTGATATTTCTGAAACGGGAACTTGTATTAAAACCAAAGTTGCAGGTATACAACTAAACATTATAACAGTTGCATATATAAATTTGCAATATTCTGCGATCATTCATTTTTGAGCTATGCAAAATACAAAATCTATTTTGCAAATCAGGTTTACTATACTTCCTTTGAAACCTTTATACGGCCCCTGCCTGCCTGGGCTCGGTCAAACTTAACGGGTTGGATGCCGTTCGCCGGAGCAAATAAATTGCCAGATCACCGCATGGAAGCTAATGGGCAGCAATGTAACTAGAACGCCAAAGCTCAGAAATTGCAGGGTATCGACTTCAGCTTTGGACACACAGCTCGATTTGTACACCACAAACCTTTGAAGATAGACATGGTGGAAACGCACAGACACGCTCCAGGATGTTAAGGAATTTGGAATATGTGCACTTACTAGCTGAGAGTCGAAATAACCAGATTTCAACAAAATTAAAACAATTTTGAATTTAGGCAGGGAGGGAGGGGAAAAAAAAATGCTGGGGGAGCCGCTAAATTTAGTACTGTACACAATAATTAAAGCCGAAAGAGGAGGCTATTTGAAAAGGGGAAGGGGACAACCCTTAAGAATTGAGAAAGACAAGCTATACTTTGTCTAAGGAAGTAAAAATGAATTAAAGAGCACAAAACTGATAATAAATTTAACAGAACAAGAACTGCACTTACTAAAAGTAATAAAAATAAAGAACTAACTATAGACTTTCAAAATGTAAGGAAATTAGGAAATTACAAGAACCATTTTTATGCAACCAATCATGAAGCTGGGGAAATTATTAAAAAATAATGCATCTGCAACTAAAGAACCAGTTCTGAGCATAGACTGAAAGTGGTGCCATCTGCTGAAATCAGAAGATCAAGGCAGCAAAGAATCAGTTTCAATGGTTAATGACCTCCTGGATCTGAGATGAAAAGTTTTCACAAATGAAGCTTCAAGTAAGCCTGTTTGTTTTTCATAATAGTAAGTATTAATAGAAAGTGATATAGATTTGCATTCAAAATTAAAGCGTTTTACAAATTTTAATAAGTTGAAAATTTTTGTCATCCTCAGGCCTCAATATAAATTTAGTGTTGGTATTTTCCTTTGCTGTATGAAAGTAGATAATTCTGATAGTTGCATACAGTCACTGTCTGGATGATCAACCTCACAACTATAATGTGAAAGCATTAGTACTATATATTCATGTTTTTCAAACCATTACAGAAAAAATCCATAGCATATCAAAGGGGCCTAAGTAAGTTTTCTTATTGTCAATGAAAACCCCAATAGATTTAAACTAAAAGTACTTTTCAAATTTACGTCATTCAAGTTTTAACCCTAGTTCCATTTGAATTTTGATCACCTTTAAAACTTTGGTGCCCCTAAAACTTAGGCACCCCTTGGCCTGGGACTAATCCTAAATCTGGTACTGCAACTAGAGTGCTTTTATTGAGTTTTGGTGCTAAGTCAAAAAGCAATTTTTTCTGGTTGCCAAATAATTTCAATGTTGGTCTATTAGTAATTTTAAAAATTTAAATCAGAAAAAAAAGGCCAACTGGGGGGAAAAAAAGGAAAAAGAAATTTGGTTATCTCTAGATAGACTGACCAGAATATTGTTATTCAGCTTTGGAGTCCAAGTAAATAAGAAATCAGTCTGATCAAATAATTTTCTAAGCCTATTTATAGTTTAAAAAATTTTATAAGCAAAAGCTAAGGAGAAAAATATCAATTGGATGTCTGAATAAGTCAATTAGAGTGCTTTTATTCAGCTTCGGATCCTACAGCAAAACAAAATTTGCCTGACAGTTCAATTGTTGGTCAAAAGAAGTGTATAGCTAGGGTAAAAGTACATTTGATGGATAAATACCTTTTCCATTTTGGCTCCAAAGTTCAATACAGACACTTCAGACGGCCTATCAACAGAGTTTTTCCAACAACAAACAAGCCGAATTTTACAGTTAACTTATTTGGATTTTTAAAATTTCATCATAATTAAAGACTTAAAAAAAAAAAAAAAAAAATCAGTCAGGTTATCTCTGTTGATAGGCCAGCTGGAGTGTTTTAATTGTTCTTTAGAGTGCAAGTCAAAAATAGATTAATGTACTGGCCAAGTACTTGTTCTAGTTGACTTATTTGCTCTTTTAAACAGTTCATCAGAAATAAAAGCAGACTTTAAAAGAAAAAAAAAGGAAATTTCGTATATCTGTCAATTGGCTGACTGAAGAGTTTTCATCAACTTTGGGAAGGCAGCTTGTCGCCCCCCCCCCCTACTTTCTGCCTTTGTAAGTACATAAACTATGCCATTTTCCAAAGTGCCTTTATCTCACATATTAAAATATGAAGTTAATAAATACTACTATTTCAAAATATGAAGTTGATATAAGTCTTAATATGTAGATGACCCTCGAAGTAAAATTTAAGCATGGCATTATTAACTAGACTATTACCAATCGATCAGCACTAGCAGCATATTTATATGATGACTAGTAGCAAAGTTAATCATAGAGTTTTTTTTCTTTTCTTTTTTTTTTTTTCCTTCCCTGACTGTACATAAGAAAAAACATGCAGAATAAATTTTATCCAGATATTCAGTTAAGTATAACTATTACCCCTATTACTCAACTACCATGAATTCTAAAGAGGGCAGCCCTGAACAGGAGACTAAAAGCTAAGCACATCGACCAAAAGTCTATCGTACCTAAAAGAAAAAGTATTTTAAGAAAAAAGTCTCATAGCTGAAGCAAAATTCAGCAGATAACTGACAGGAATATCCTGCAGTTCCCAAGGCTCAATGAGATGCTGACCAAGATGTTCAAACCATAGTTACCAGAAAAGGCCTCATAATCACATAAAATGTACTGAGCAGTCTCCTTTTCTAGACAACAATCACGACAAATAGGATCAGAACTGATATCTATAATGTTCAGATGCCTCTTAAGAATACAGTGATCAGTAAGAAGGTTAGTAGCCTTCCTCACATCATTTCTGTTACGCTTTAAAAGCTCCTTATGATACTGAACAGGACAGTCACAATTCAACTCTTACTCTTTTGCTTGCCTTTGACCATCAGAACTACATCATTGCCTATAATGCTCCCTCTACTCAAGGAGCTTGAAAACAGAAACCTCGAAAGTCTTGTGATAAATACCCAGAACAGGCACACACCCTCAAAAGAGTGTGCTGGAGTCAGATTTTGCCTATCCAACTACCATAGATAATGGAAATATTGTATTCTGCCAAAAAAAATTATATAAAGTTTTCACCTGATTTACATATTTTATGATTTCTTCAGTCCAAAAAAGTGTTTTTTAGAAATTGAGCAGTATGTGTGTATTAGGAGGAGGATGGGGGACATCTGACTATCATATCTGTAAAACAATAAAAGATACAACTGAAGATTGATATACAGTAACTTAATAAACTGCAATTCTCCATATACCATGTTAACTTTGCATATGTAAACAGTGAAAATTATAGTTAAGACATTACCTACAATCCTCATTTTAAAGAAATGGCACTCTAGAGAATTTATTCTGAAACATTATTTAATCTTTTGCTCTTTTAATTTAGATGCTTTTGTATAAAAAATGTGATTACATTGAAATGATTTTTAAGGTATAAAATGTGTTTCCATTCGCAGTAAATGCACACAATGTGCTATTTGACGGTCACTCGAAATGAGACTTGCAAACCATGAAACAAGCAGAAGCACAATATAAAACTGTTTAACTGCAAAAAGTGTGATAACAATTATTTTCAATAAAATGGCAATGCCTGTTTGTTTTGATACTTTTATCATGCACACCCATGTTTTATTCTTCTGCTTGTTACCAAGAATAAATTATATTTAAGTGCATATTAAGCTATTGTTTTTAATTACTATGTTAATTTGTTTTATTAAATAATTGACAGAAATTGGACACATAATTTGTCAAATCAATCACAGGATGCAATTAAAAATGTGCAATATTAACTATTCTGCTGAAAGTTAGAATTTTGAAATTATTGGACAAGGGTTTAACAGCTATAGCAAATGTGTATGGAATCACAGAGCTGCCAACCTAATCCGGCAAATTGTTAGTACCGCCCCTTTTCTACACCACTTAATTTTTAGAGTATTTGTTTTCTTAATTCATCGTAACTACATTTGAAGAGAATTATTCTAAAAATTAAGTGGTGTAGGAAAAGGGGTGGTACTAACAAATTGCCGGATTAGGTTGGCACCTCTGGAATCAGTAACCAGATTATTTATGATATCCAAGACAGTGTCTCCCCAATAGCAGAATTTTCTGTATCTATCTGCAGCAAAAAATTTGTCTGATCCAGAAATGCCAGACCAAATCTGGTATCACAAGAAGTATTAATAATTCATAAAATGTATAAACTTTGCATCTGCAAAGAAAATAGATTAAGACTATATAATAAGTACAGTATTCTAAAGACAGTGTAAATTATATTTGTATTTTTAAGCTTGCAATTTTAAGATGTTAAATTAATATGCAGGTTTTAAACAATCGGCAGTGCTCACTGCTATATTGTCCTGTTTCTTCTCCAGGGGTTCTTTCGTGAATAAATATTACAATATACTGCAAATGCAGATAGCAGTAAAGAAATTGTGAATCAGAAGCAAATTCAAGAAGCACAATTAGTTGATTTAGATACTGTTTTATTTGAATGGTTGCAGCAAAGGCAGTCAGAAAATATAATCATTACTAGGCCATTTCTGTATGAAAAAGCAACAGAGTTGTACAAAAAATTGAATGTTGATGTTCTTTGAGAATACTCAACTGGTTAGCTCACTAACTTTAAAAATTGGCATGGCATGAACTAGTTGAAATTACAAGGAGTGTTCAGAAAGTATCAAACCTTACTTTTTCTTACATAAACCAATGAAGCGAGAGAGACTTTCTTCAGTGCAAATGTGACACTCATACACAGTTGTGAATATTTTCCTGCCTGTAGAAAGCATCAGTAGCTGGCAGGCGACCAATAAGTGAAGATGTGTAGTGAGCAGTCGTTGGATTTTAGCTTTTGTAAAATGAGAGAAAAACTTGAGCAGTGATACTAAATCAAATTTTACCAAAAGCTTGGTAAGGTCCTTTGTCGCCTTCCTTATGCCGTGTGGCACAAATGACCAGATCTCAGGGCAGCAAAAACTTGGAAGCTTCATCATGATAACACACCTGTTCATTCGATCCAGGCTTTCATCACCAAACACAGCATTCCTGCGGTTCGTCAGGCTCCCTTCTCACCCGATACGGCTCCCTGTGACTTTTGGCTATTTCCCAAGCTGAAAATTCCATAAAAAGGGTTTCAATTTGAGCCAAGAGAAGACATTATGCAGAATGCGATAACACGGTTGCTCACCATTCCAAAAACTGCACTCTCCAGGCATTTCCACTTTCCAGCAATGACAAGAATGCTGGGTGAAGTGTGTATATTACCAAGGTAACTAACTTGAAGGGGATTAGTGAAGGGGATTAGTGCCATCGCAGGGGTGAAACTACATAACTTGCAAAAACCCTGAAAAAAATATGTGCATGCAGATAAGGGACACTTATTAATGATATATTACATGGCTACCTATAATGAGTGATATTTGGGCCGCGGTAGACTGGTCGGTAAGAGCAGCGAGTTTGTGATCGAAAGATTGCGGGTTCGGTCCTCGAGCCCACTGAAGACCATCGTGTACGCTAATGGCGACTGGTGCACGTTAAATTCCGTCATGGTCGCAAAGTTCTCCAAGTTCCCATCAAAAATTATACCTCTAGGGGTACCGGAACATGGGTTTAACTCGCTCTGATCCGGATCAAAATTAGAGTTCCTGTTGTTTGGCTGGTGCTGCCATCTTTCACCAGCTTCTGGAGCTAGAAGTCATACTTCCTCCCTATGAAGCACTCCTAATAACAGAAGACTCACCCCTCATGCCTTAAAATATAAATCCGGATAGTTCCACTACCGGGGCTCGGAATTTCCGAGTGGCATACGACAACAACAAACAACAACAACATTTGAAGAGTTCTTAATGCATTTTAAGGCAAATTAAACAGTCAAAATGAGGAATTTCTGCAAAAACAAAATAATTTAACATGAGATTCAGAGACAGCAAAATTTTCAAAAACCCTGAATTCAGGGATAGCCCCTGAAAAGTTTCACCCCTCTGCCAACTAAAGGTTCGATACTTTTTGAACACATCACATAAGTGGCAATAATGTATCTGCAGATGAATTCATTGAGAAATTAAAAAAAAAAAAAGTGAAAAAGTAGTACATTTTACCAGAAGTTATTTATAATATAGACAAAATGGTCCTTTTTTGGTGTAATTTGCCATGCAAAACTTTTATGAGTAAAGAAGAGAGTAAACAGCAAGAATCAAAGATGACAAATGACATAACAGTGCTTATTACCAATAATGCAGCTGGTACATACAAGTAATAGACTACTCTATGTTGGAAAAGTGCTAATCATTGTCCTCTAAGTAAACTAAAAAAAAAAGGGGGGGGACTTCTTTTTGTCCTTTACAAAAATAATGTAAAAGCTTGAATCACAAGAGAATTATGTATTAAGTGGTTACAGAAGCATTTTGCTAAGGAAGCTTGAGAGCATTTTAACCCTCAAGCGTTTGAACTGGATTTTTGTAACTCAAATAGACACCTTTCAAACGGTTCGAGACTAATTTTCGTAAAGCAAGAAATCTCTCTCCAAATTGTGAGAGACGTAAAATTGTAACATAAAATCATGAAGCTAGTCAATATTATTATTGTTTTTAGACAATAAGATTATTTTTTAAGTATTAATGTCATTTGAAAGGATTAATAAAATTGACCTAGCTGCAGGCAATATGTTGTTATTTACAATCGCACTGTTCACCATGAACTTGTTGCCCTGAATATAATGACATTATTTTTGCCACATTCCTGACTACTACAGAAAAAATTAATAGGCATCCTCATTAGGTAGGTCAGTTTTAAATCTCAGAAATTCGTGTTTCAAATTATTACAAGATAAAAAGAACTTTTTATTAACCACATTTTTAAATTTTCTGTTGAATCATATAAACTTGACAATTTTTTGTGGCAGGTACCAGGGGATGCATAATTTTCATTCTTAACAAAAAATTTCAAACTGGAAGAAAGAAAAAGTAAATTTTAAAATATATTTCTTGCTAAAAACTGATATTTTCCTTATATTTTTAAGGCATTCTGCTCTGAAGAATAAAAAAAAAAAAAAAAAAAAAATCCTTTAACACTCCATTTTACCATAAAGGAAAAAGAGCCAATCTTATACGATAAACAGAAACGAGCGGCCGGCGTAAAATCAAAAACAAAGTTTCGACTCCGAGACAACAAAACAAAGTTCCGATGCGAAAAGATCATCAGTAAAAAGTGCATGATACACCAAATAGCATCACTGTGTAACGAATCGACAATGGGTGCATTCTATCAAAGCTTAGCCGAAATATGAAATTCGAAAAATGGTCACAAAATCATTCTTTAAAAAAATCATAAACATTCCTATCTAATTCCAGTACGATATGCCAATCCTATACGATAAACATACATGCCGGCGAGAAAACAAACACAAAAAAACGCAAAGTTCCTGATACAAAAAAGTTACCAGTTAAAAGTGCCGATACATTGAACTGCATCATCCAGCTGTGTTCCAAGTTCATTGAAAGGAAACAAAAAACAAAAGAAATGGATGTATTAACGTGATTACAGGAACATATTATGTCTGTATTAAGATTCAAGAAACTTTATTATTGAGAAAACCTCAATACATAAAAAAAAAAAAAAAAAAAGTGTTTGCCGCGTTAAGCAAAAAATAGAACATTTTTGCTAATGTCAGAATGTTATTATTAATTTCTTTTACAGATAAGTAAGTACACTTCTTTTACCTTTTCTTTAATTCATTATTTAAGTTACCAGTACAGTTCATTGGTAAGTTATTTTGTGGTTAAAGGAGGGTAGGGGAATGGGGGTAGCTTTAGTAGAAGTGATATTTCCGTATTTGGCTGGGGCTAATATCCAGAAAATTCTGATAACCGGAATCAGGTTGGTCCCATGATTGCCGGATAATTGATTCTTTACTGTATTTGAAGTGGAATGTGTAACTAAATTTTGCAATCAATCATCTCAAAACTCCTCCTTCCTCAAAAAGGAAAAAAAAAAAAAAAAAAGAAATATTATATTATATATATTGTTCTCTTAATGCTGATAATTTCAAGAACTTTTTAAAAATGTTTCTAGTTTAAAATAATAATAATTAGCTATTATACTATATTTTCTTTCTTTCTCTCTTTTTTTTTCTTCCAGAGCACATTGAGCTTGTTTTCAATTGTTTCTTAACAGCAACCACCTTCTACATAATATTAGGTTGTTGCAAAAGTTCGTGCGGACGCGGATCATTTTATTGCCTCCAAAGACGAGAACTTCAATCGCCATGGTATACATTTGTTACCCGAAAAATGGGCAAAGATTGTAGAAAGTAATGGAGAGTATTTTGATTAAAAATTGTCATTTGATTTGATGCATTTTTATGAAATGAAGCAATAAAAAATCTCACGAATTTATGCAAAGACCTAATATTAGTTTTAAGACAGTCTCAAAAAGAGCTGGTTAAAAATTTATAAAAAACTTTTTTATCTACAATAAGATAAAATTTTAAAGATAACGGCATCACTGACTATAGCAACACTGGTAGGTGTACAATTGTTCAGGTGAATTTTATGTGTTCTAACCATACTATCTCTAAAAACAGTTAATAATTATGTAGTTATTTATTTATTTATTTTTAAATTTGATAAGAATATACAAATTAAAAATTATAATATTAAGGAGAGATTATAATTAGTAACTTGTAACCTGAAAAGTACATTAAAAAATTCACATATATATATCTATATATATACACACAACCATAAATATACATTAATAATTTTATAAATAAGTTGTTTTGATTACAGTAAGAAAAGGGCACAAAAAAATAAAAAAATAAATAAAAAAAAAAAACCTTGAATTCATTTTAACTGCACTTTTAATTTTAGACACAATATAAATGGCCATATGGAAATTAAAGCATAAATAAACATCATAATCATTTCTTATATTTTTTTAGTAATTTGTATGAATAGTTAAATTTCCATGCATAAGTTTACACATTACTTAAGAATAGAGTACTAAATAGTTTAGATATTTAAATTATGTGTTACTCATTGCAATTAGTTAAATAAAAACCCGATGCAAAATTTGTTAAGAATAAAAATATTTAATACAGTAGAAGATCTTTCACGACTCTATATAATGTAATTTTCTATATAATGCACAACTTCTCACACATAAACAATAAATTTGCAGTTGAGAAACATTTTGTAAAAAACTGCTAATCAGTAGAGTACTTACAGTGTTAATTAAAAAAAAAAAAAAATCTCTTTAATTAAGAGTTTTTAAAGAAAAAATTGCTTTTTTTTTTTTTTTTTTTTTTAAACTAAGTCTTATAAGGAAAATTTTGGTACAGTCACATATAGACTATGTTTATAAAGTAAATGTAACAATGAAACTTATGATCCACCCAACTTTTGTTCCAAGGAATGCAACTTAAAAATATCCTACTCTGTTTTCATATGTTTCAACATATTTTGCCTTGTTCAAAAGGTAAGTTTAATGTGATCTATATAATGCAAAACTTTGTGTTTTTAGGTTTGTGTTATAAAGATCTTTTACTGTATACATTTTCTAAAATTATTAGTGAAAAATACTTTCACACATACAATATGCTAAAAGCAGGTTAAGTAAAGCTGTCAATTTTTTTTTTAGGAGAAACAAAAAAGCTAAAACTAAAAATTAGTGCAGGGAGAAAAATTGCTACAAAAAAAAAAAAAAAAAAAAAAAAAAGGGGGGGGGGGGGGGAAGGGTGCCAGAGAAAACTAATAATTTTGAAACTCTATAATCTAAAACATAACATGCATAAAACCTACCTCTAAAACTGACTAGATTTTTTATTTTCAGGATTGAGTAACAGAAGAAAATGCCATATTTCTAATATAATGTTGAAATAAGATATTCTGCCACAACATCAATCTAAGTGCAGAGAAAAATGGCAGAAACAGCATATTACAGAGCCAGATTTCCATTTTATTAAGAATCCAGGAACAAAAGTTTCTAGAATCCTATACGATAACAAAATAAAAATTAACTAAATTTCAAAGCATGCATAATATTTAAATAAAAATAAAAAAGGCAAATAAAATTATAAAGGATTATAATTAAAAGAAAAAAAACAACCAAATAAAATAATAAATATTTCAAATGATTGACAGCTTACAATAAATTTTTTTCCATCTGAATTGCTAGACAGCATTTTGTAGAAACAAAATGTTTAAATTATTTTCCTCCCCATCACTCATAAAATATTTTACTCACCTGTAAAGGTAATTCTTGAAAAGGCAATTTATCATCAGGTTTATTAAATAGTTGCAAAACACTATTCTCTGATAGTTTTACAAAAATTTTCTTCCAAAATCTATTGCCAGTAAGCTTCTTTTTATTAGGCTGCCTCAGCACCATGTCCCAACCCTCTCTATCATATGGTTTAGGAAAAATTTCTAAAGGCATTGAAGTATCCTCATCAAACAAAGGCGATAATGGTGTTTCAACAGATTCAGATTTACGGACACCGGCCTCTCCAAGAGCAGGAACAGGTTCTTCTTCAAATTCAATTGTTGCAAATGATCTTTCAGCAGCTTTACTAACATCAGCATTATCTAAAAAGTCTTTATCAAATGGGTTGAAACGTGATGCAGGGGTATCAAATGCTTTAGTGGGTGTTTTAGGAGGTGGTAATAACTTTGGAGGTTCCATAGTTGATAATTTAACATCAGCACTATCTTTAACTTTAGGCTTAATAACAACAGAAAAGTCAACTTCATTATCATAGTCCTCAAATGAATCACGAGAAGGTTCTTTTTTCATCTTAGTTTGAAAATCTTCTGGTCTCACAGTTACTTTAAAAGGATCAAATTCATCCATACTGTCAAATGCTTTATGACCTTCTTGAATTTTACGAAGTGTTGGAGCCCGTTTGCTCATAAAAGGGTCAAAAGCATCAGCACCTTGGCTTTCTTTTGCACTTTCAAACTTTGCAGCAAATGCATCAAAATCTGGATCAGGTTCTATAGTTTTTACCTTGAATACAAAAGCATTATCTTCACTTTCTTCATCAAAAGGCTTTGAATAGCTTTCATTTTTATTCAAAGAATTTATTTGATCCACAAGTTCTTTTTCTTTGTTCTCGAAAGATTTTGCCTCGAAATTTTCCGTTTCTTTGTTCTCAAGAGATTTTGTCTCAAAGTTATCAGATGCATCAAAAGGTATTTCAGTTTTGCTATCATTAAAAACTGGAGAGCTAAAGGCTTCTAAATTTGAATCCCCTCCTTCAACAGTATTTGAAAAAATGGGTTCTGGTACAATATTTTGGAGATCAGAACTCCCAGGAGTGTCCTCCAAAATATTGTCTTCAGATTTGGTTTCAGGAGGAGAGGATAGTGATTTGAAGTCTGCAACAGGCTGAGCCTCATTTTGATCATCTTCTAAAACATCTACTGAGTCATCTTTATCTAAGATGTCATCTTTTGTCTCTGACAAATTTTTTATATTAGTGTCTAAAACTGTCTTTTCAGGTTGGATATCAGGTTGTACGTCAGGCTGCAAGGGCTCTGAATCCCAAAATAATGATTCTTCCAGAGTTTTTTCAGATGCATCTGGAACTGTACAATTAATTATATTAGTTGACATTTCTTTCATTTCATCTTTTTGTTCAGTTTGCCAAATATCATCATTCATATTATTTTGCGGATTTAAATTTGAAGGCTCAGGTGGAATTACTTCATTCTTGCTTGAAATGATGTCATTCGATTCACATAATGGTTTTGTAGTATCACTACTGAAAACAACACTAAGAAGATCTTCATTTGATTGATCAGCTTTAGGAGAATCTTTTTTTGCTTGGGAGATATTATCAGATAAAGTATCCTTGCTAGGTGATAATAAGTTAAGACCAAATAAATCATTTTGAGCATTACTTACTGGCACTGGCTCATTAAAACTAAAAGGATTGTAAGAAACAGATGGCCTTTTTTCTTGACTTACTACAGGCTTTGCTTCACTTGAAGCACTAGAAAAGAAGGGATTTGTAGGAGTGCTTTTACTCAACTCGACTGTAGTTGTACTAGAGAGCCAACTGCCAGATGCTGAAGAACTACTAAATGGATTAAAACTTTTATCTATACTTTTAATTTCAGTTGTACTGCTTTTTCTTTCAGAGGATAGAGCAGATGTAGGATTATTCACATCAACAAATGATGTATCAAAAGGATCATCAACTTCTTTATCATCAAGAAACAACAAATCTTGAACATTAGTGGGTGCAGCAGACGTTACTGTGTCACTATTAAATCCAAATTCATCAAGTAATGAAAGAGTACTATCCTTTCCTGCATTCATATTAGATGATTTTGTATCAGAAATGACAGAAAAGTCATCAGTCAAAAGCATTTGTTCAGATCTAGCTGCATTTGGTGGAGGGGGTCGTGCAGGAGATCCATAGCTTTTGCTAGGCATCCCATGCAAGGCACTTGAATCAAAAGTAATGGGTGAATCAGAAGATCCAGGAGGAGGGGGTCTTGGTGGACCTTTAGATGGAGAACTATAATTTAAGTCTGATCCAAAGTCTAAATCAGTTGATACAGCTGCTTTCTCTGCAGAAGGTGGTGGTGGTCTTGGAGGAGCTCTTAAAACTTTACCATAAGGAGGAATATCTTTTGAGAGTAATTCCCCATCAACATCATAAGCATTTTCATCATCTTCTTCCCCATCTTCTTGCCGTGTTTCTTTTAATTTATTTAATGTAGTTTGTGTTTTCTGAACAGTATCTTGTACTTTCATAGACAACTGCTGAAAAAATTGCCATTCTTCAGAACTTTTCATCTGTTGGTCTGGATTTTTAGGATGAAGGGACTGCTCATAAACAGCTTTCTCATATTCTTCTTCTTCATCATCTTTTTTGTGGCTTTTCAGCTTTTTCTTGATAAAGTTCATACTTCAAAACTATAAAAGAAAATAAAGTATAATGTACAGGGTTATATAAACTTAAGATAACACAAAACACATGGAGCATAACATACATATTTGTATTTTGTCAAACAACAGACAAAGAATATCAGTGATATTTAACTAAGACATGCTTTTATAGAACTACATAATTTTTATGATAAATGTATCGTTTTTGCAATAAATGTATTTGCTATTTTACAACAAATTTAACAGCTTATATAGTTTTAACTCATATTACATAGGCAAAATCACACTTTTCATGGAAAGGAGGAGAGGTATAAAGGAAGACAGAAAAGTTTGATCTTAAGCATTAAGTATAATAAAACAATAAAATCTTAATTATGCCAGGACTTATAAAGATTGGTATGACATCAAACTCTCAAAAAAGCTCTAACTATAACACAAACACAATTATACCTAATGACAATTCAAATTACTTAGGATTATTTATTTATCTATTCACAGTATTACTAATCTTTGCAAAAAGATCAACTATAATTTAATATAGATTTCATATAAGTTAATTACCAGGGATGACAAGTTTTTGACAGTTTAAACTCATGTCAAAAACCTATATTTTTTTATAATTTAACTGTTATATAAAAACTTAGTTTAAAAAAATATAGTTTAAAAAGATATTTTGAAAAGTAAATAGATTGATGTTCTTTGAAAAACACATTGTTATAACATTTTGATTAATATAAAAAACAAAACTTTAGGCTTAAAATTTCATGATGAACTATTGTTATGTTCATTCAAAATATAGTGAGATACTTTCATATAATACTACAAATTTATTTATATATATATTATTTATATATATATATATATATATATTATATATATATTTATTTATATATTATGCTTAATATAGTATATGCTAAACTTAATTATGTGATATTTTAAAAATTTAGTTTTTAATAAGATATTATTTATGAGTATGATTTAAAAAGTGTAAACAAATTAAAGTTTTTGGAGAAACGTAACAAATTGATTACTAATATAAAAACACATCTTTAGGCTTTTAAAAATTCATTAAGAAGTATTAAATTTCATGTGCTTTTAAAAAATTTTAATATTGTGGTTTTAGTATGTATTTAACCAATGAGATAAAAATGTTTAGCCTGATATTTTGTATTTAAATATTTTATACAAAAAATAACACTTTTTACTTTCCGAACACTACAGGGATGAACGTATTGTAATCATGTCAAAAATACGAGTTTGAGATTTTGGTTTTTCTACACATTTTGAGATTCCCTGAATTCATATTTACTGCCTTTATGATGATATGTGCATGTATGTGAACACAATAGTGTCTAAATGCTTTGTTCGAATGAGCTGAAAGTTGGTATGTATGTTACAGGTCACCATAGCACGAACCCTATTGATTTTGGTGAATCTAGCACTCATAGTTTTTTTACAGGGATACAAGGAAAAATTCTTTAGCATTATGTCCTATGGACTCAAATTATTTAAAGTGTGATTGTGTCTAAACTCCTTATTTGAATGAACTGAAAATTCATACACATGTTACAGGTCACAGTCGCATAAACCTTAGAGGTTTTGATGAATCTAACACTTATACACTTTTACACAAGGACACAAAGAAAATACTTTATTAAAGGCTGAAGTTATTTAAAATATGATAGCGTCTAAATGCTTCATCCGATTGATCTGAAAATTTATATGCATGTTATAGGTAACCATCGCACAAACTTTATAGATTTTGGTAAGTCTAGCACTCATAGATTTTTACAGGGACACAAACAAAATTTATCATTATGATCTATGGGCTCAAATTATTTGAAGGGCAATAGCATTAAATTAAATAGCATGCTATGCAGGGTTGGCACGGTTTAAACCAAAAACCATGATTTAAACCACGGTTTAAACCAACTGGTTTTTTCCCATAAAAACCAATTGGTTTTTTTGGTTTTTTCCCTTTTCAAAAAATTCAAAATTTTTATTCTGTTGTCCCTTTTTTTTAAATGAAATTTATAAATTATTTTTATGTAAATGATGTTTACTTTTAATTCAATTTATTTCACTTGTAATATTGCTTCAGAGAAGGTTTTAGTTATGTGTTTTAAGTGTGACTGGCTGGCTGTATTAAAAGTTATGCATGTAATGTACAACAATAACAACAAAAGATCTAGAAATTGTAAAAGACAAATGTCTATATTAATTATCTTAAAAAAATATAAATGAAATTGTCTAAGGCTAAATGCAGTAAAGTAAAATAAAATAAATAACAGTGGAAAGCACACTTATTTTATACAAGACAAAGTGAAAATTGTATAATTAAAAAAAACTGCTCTATCTTTGTTTTATTCAAAACTGAACAAAGTCTTTAACTGGGTATTTGTTATAATACGGTAATCAATAGCAGCCCATTTTCTAATCTATATAGTACATCTAAAAGCAACATATGCTGATTTTGAACTATCAAAAAAAAAAAAAAAAAAAGTTGCATTAGAATATGTCCAGGCAGTTAAAAAAAAAAAAAAAAAAAAAAAAAAAAAACACTTTGATTTTAAATTGTCAAACAAAAAGTTCTCCATTCAAGGACATTTTGTGAATTATTTTATCCAAATGTGTCAGTAGTAGAATTAAGAAAATGACAGTAAAAATTTTAATATCTAAGTATAGGAAAATGTTGAAATAATTCTAATCGCAAAAGATTCTAAAACCGGTGTAGTATGTTTTCTTAAAATAGAAAATTTAATTTAGAAAAAGCTATAAAACTTGTAATTTTATTTGAAATACTAAATGTAAATTCTATTCAATAATTAACTTTCAAATGGATCACAATATTCCATTACATAATCCAAAATTATAATTTTTTTCTTAAGTCTGTTCCTATAACTCTTTTTAAATGTATTGGAGCTTTTTTTTTTTTTTTTTTTTTTTTCCCTAGTTCATTAAATTAAGAATTTTAGTGTTGTTAAGTTAAGTTAATTTGTTATTATTAAATTGTAGGAAAAGGTATGTTAGATTTAACATTCACTCTGAAAAAAACAAATTTTTGTCAACTCGCAGTAATTCTGTTATTTCCATTTACATCATTTTAATGAAAAGTCAATACTGTAATTATGGAATATTTATAGAAATTTTGAATATAAAAGATTTTAGCTATAATAAAATTTAATGCACTTTGATAAAACGACAGTTCTTATTCAAGAATGAGATCATCAAAAGTGTAAAAATAAATAACTTTATGAAAAAGCAAAATATAAGAATTCGGGTGGCAAAAGCCTGAATTACAGAAATAAATTATTTGATTGTTTTATCTTTAAACATAAAAATAAATAAATGTTTTATTAATATAGCTATGTGAAAACTTATTTAATTAGATGAGATATAACAGAATTTTGTGTCTGAAAGTACAAGCTTTGATTTACAAAGTACAAGGTTTGTTTCTTGTACATTGTTACAGAAAGAAAATCACAACCTACAAAAAAGGCTTACAAAATCTCATACCTGTTTATTGTTAGTAATTTAAATTATTTTTAAATGAAGTAATAATTAATATTAGAGTATTAACTACTTCAAAAAGTGGTAATTTAATTTACAAATATGTATAATATGACTGAGAAACATTTACTAATAAAAACCTGGTTTAAACCAAAAACTGATATATATTTCAATTTAATAAGGGCACCAAAAAGAAACAAATAATAATTGCAATTATTATAAAAAAAATAATAATAAACAATGGAATATTTATGATATATTTATATATATATTATGTTTGAA
Organism: Salticus scenicus; assembly: GCA_963930645.1. Classification (NCBI taxonomy): domain Eukaryota; kingdom Metazoa; phylum Arthropoda; class Arachnida; order Araneae; family Salticidae; genus Salticus; species Salticus scenicus. The sequence continues at coordinate 51,293,840 of OZ005657.1, forward strand.
ATATATGCATAGACTAGTGAATTAATGAGGAGTGCATTCAAGCCAAAAGAAAATGCATTGGAATTATTTGGAGACAATCTACTTGATTGTTATTAATTTTTTTTTTTTCTAAGTAAACATATAAATAAATCATACATACGTATGTACGTTTTATATATATATATATAAAACAGGAAGTTGTTCAAATGAGTGTATATTATATACAATATATTTATAATCAATGAATCAAGTTTTTCCTCTTTTATTGGACAGCTTAAAATCTTACCTTTTCAGCCCCCCCCCCCCCCCCCCAAATGCTATGAACCTTGAAAGGATTATTATTATTATTATTATTATTATTATTTTATTTATTTTTTCATACATCATATTATAAATGCTCTCATAAATAAGAGTGCTAAAGAATTTTTTGTTTCATTAAATATAAAAATAATTAAAAGTCTAAGAATAGCATGGACAGTGAATTGCATTATTATTATTTTTTTTTTTTTTTAATGAACCATAGAGAATAAAACTGGCTTTATTTGTGTGGTGTATTTCGTCATTGTATTCCTGATTTAATCTATTGGACTGTTGGTAAGTGACGTCACGTCCAATCAATGATCTGTTCATTTACTGTGGGCATCTACTACGATTAAAAACATTTTCCCCATCATTGGACCAAAAAAGTCTACATGTATTCTGTTCCAAGGTGTTGTAGGCCAATGTTAAATCTTCAACCTGAGACATTAATTTGCTTTGGATTGTTTCATTTTTTAATCCGCGTAAAAATTGTTCTAACAAATTTTCTGACAGCGAATCGCCTGTAAACGCGCAATGTGTTGTAAGTTTCTTTAAACGAACACTAAAATCCTGCACAGATTCGTTATCTCCTTGACAACATTTTCTAAATTTAATGCGTTCACTGATTTTGTTTGGAATTTTACATAGATGTTTTGTTAAGACAGCTACTAATTCAGTGTAAGTTTTTGATTCAGGGAGATCTGGGAACAGTAAATTTGTAAGTAAATTATATAATTTCGGTCCGATAAGAGTTATTAAGGCACTAACTTTTTTTTCATCCTTAATATCAAACAAAATAAAGTTCTGTTCCAGTCTCCTTACATAAATCTCAAACGATTCAATCGAATCATTGAATTCTTTAAAATTTTGAAACATTTTTAATGAAAATATACTAGTTCTAAGAATAAAAACATGCAATCTAATAAAAGAACAGAAAGAAAAAAAAATAAAATAAATGTGTAAATACCTTTCTTTTTCTCTTTCCCGAAAAATAAAAAGTCGCAGATTATCGCAGACGATAATTACACTCACTGGCGCCTAAATCGTACCTGCCCGCCACCAGACAATGATATTAACTGCTGCTGTCTCCGATCACATAATGATTCATTTCGAAATATCAATTTTCTTTATGAAATAAGAAGATTTTGAATAAACACATGTATAGAAGATATTCCGTTCTTTTTTTATGAACTGCAGATTTCATTTTTAATCATCTTGAAGTAGATATGTTGAAGAGCAAAACTTCTTTTTGCTTTTTTCTTTTTTTATCTCGTCGCCATTTTAATATTTTATTGGCAGGAGAAGATTTATAAGCCATAACTAAGATATAACGAGGCGTTTCATTTTAAACACACAAAATTTAATAGATGACTATGACAATAACACATGAAAAATACAAGTAACATGAACGACTACATTTTTAAGACTGCGATCTGTTCTAGCAGAGATAAACGTAAAAAAGAATGAACAGATCATTGATTGGACGTGACGTCACTTACCAACAGTCCAATAGATTAAATCAGGAATACAATGACGAAATACACCACAATTTGTATAGTGTTATACTTCTCTTGAATGGAAATCGTCTATATTTATCAGGGAAAATATCTTTAATAAATTACTTTTACTGATTGAATTTGTATATAAGAAAATATAGAAGAGAGTCATATGACGGCTACAACATACTAGTTTTTTTTATGAATTTTTAATTCGATTTTCTCATTATGCGAATAATTTTTTGCACCTTTTCGTCGTACCATTATATTATTAGAGTTGCCATCTTTCTGAAATTTTCTAGCGCACTATGGGGTTTCCCCCCTAAAAAAAAACCTATTTGTGTTTATTGAAATATACACAATTCTGAACTATTTGATGCTTTATTTATGTTCTGGTTAAAAATTTATGTGAAACAAAAAAAAAAAAGTACTTTTTTACCCCTATCTACAAAATGTCTTGCCAGGAAAATAACTTATTGGATTTTGTATGTTTTTAAAATGTTTCTACATACTTATTTCATAAAATGATTTAAATATTTTGAGATATTTCAAAATTTACCGCTTTTATAATTACCTAAAACCTCTTAAATTGAAATCATGAAAATAACACAACTTGAGTGAATATTCACTCATTTGCCTAGAAGAAATACACTATCTCACAGTCCAATTCACTAAATTAAATGACTTAAGTGCACTAAAACTGGAGTTATTTTAGTTAACTTAAACATGAGTTAATTTCATTTAATTCAGATTAACAATTGGAAGTACTTTAATCATTTAAATTAAATCATACTTGAGTTAATTGTAGTGAAGTTTATAATGTTACCTTTTTAACTCAAGTTGATTTAAGAAAAAATAATTTCTACTCGCCATGGTGAATTAATTCATTTAAATAGATCATAATATTTTTAAAAAAAATTTCATTAAATAAAGTTACCTTTATTAAATATTAATTCATTTTGTAGATATTATTTATATAAATATGTGCGCAAATCTTTAAAGCAATAGGTAATAGTTATAGTTGAGGCTCTACTCTCCCCTGGGAGATAATTGATGATAAAAAAACAACAATAGAAAGTGCAAAAACTTTATTAATATATATTTTTTTTTTTAAAGAAGAAGGGAGGTCCCTACAGGAGCCCCCCAACTAACAACATGTCCTTGTCACCATGAAGTGTGAGTACAATTTAAAGCTGAAAAGTGTAAAGAAGGTTTCACCTCACCCCTGGCTGCGGGGAGGACTTTGGATCCTAATGTACATGACCCGCCGGATTGTGTTAATAAACATGCTAAAGGGAGATAGAACAGACAAGCCAATGAAAAAATGATTTAATGAATCAAAATTTAACAGATTTAAATTTTTTTTTTTTTTTTTAATGATAAACAAAAATTGAATTTTCGTTTCGAACAATATATTTCATAAGATTAATCAAGGAATCACGAAAATTACAAAAGGAAAATAACAATTGAAAAGAAAGGTTGTGCAGATCATCAGGAAAAAGTTGAGAGCGAATGCTATTGAGACTCGGACAAACATATGTTTAGTTGTCTAGCTATAAACATATACATAGAATGAAATGTCTGCATACATAATATAAAACATAGGCCCAGATTTCAGCCAAACACTTACGGCTTGCACCTGCGTTTTTACCGCAAAGTCGCAGACGAAAACAAATTTTCCTAGTCAAGTCAAACAAGCACAACATTCTTCTCTCACAGATACGATTGTCACGTGGCTCAATTTGTGGCCAGTAGAAAGCTATCGTAACACTCTTGTGAGAGCAATGGCGGCCATTACAAACGTGCAAAGCGCTTGTTAAATTGTATACTCTATGAAATTTCTATAAGTAGTATTGATTGAAGATAATTAATACTATTATTGAAATATATATTTCTTCTGATTAAAAAAGAAAGAAAAAAAGGATACACGTAAAGCGGGAAATAACCTTTTTCGGTCGAAAAGATAGTTCATGAAACGTTAAAATACAGGTATGTGAAATATTTTCAGTATTTTTTGTATCTTATGTTTTATTGTCATTAGTGTTTGCATAACATATTTTTCATGATAAGACAAATTTCAAAGTACTATATTCATGTATTTCACAGTAATGTCTCTTATTGCTAACTAAAGAAATAGCTGTTTGCTTCAAATCTACATCTATTATTTAAAATTATCTTTTATTTATTTATTTAATTAATTAATTAATTTCGTATTAATTTAGTTTTGTTCCCTTAACAGTTCACTGAATATATATATATAATCATCTCAATATAGATGAATATTTCAAGCATAAGTTAAGCTAAGAAATTTAATCAGATATATTTTGATTTTTCTTGAAACTTAGTTATAAAACTTTTTATGTCTTTTACGTTTTCTTCTTTGTGCGTGAATAATTTTACTTTATACTAAGAATTGATTTAAATTAATATATTATTTATTATTATTATTTATTATTTCATTTTATTTAATTCTAAGGTAGCAAACGAAATGTTTTTCTTTTTTCTTTCTTTCTTTTTTTTTAAGTTTTCGCATTCATATATTTATATTTTTAAAAGCTTTAAATGCCTGCATTCGAAAAACTATAATTAACTTTATAATAATTAATATACTTTTATAAATTAATCCCAATCTAACGATTTTTTATTTCTTTTTTACTTATGTCTTCGTAACAGTTAAAAATAATATAGAAAAAAAGAATTAAAAAATATTTCTCTTATTGGTTTTTATTAATAATATCAGAATATGAATTACCCATAAAATTTTGGAGTAATGATAAAATAAATCAGAATTTTTAAAATAATGAATTAATGTTAATAAAATTTGTCTTATCTTGAAAATTACTTTGCAAACTGTAAACATAATAAATACGGAAAACGTTTTACAATACAGCTTTGATAATATTTTATATTCAAAATCTTTTTTTTTTTTTTTCCCAGTTTAATGCTCTGCAAAAAATATTTATTTAATTAAAAAAAAAAAAAAAAAATCAACACAAGAACATATTAAATCTTAATGCATTTACTACAAATAATTAATAAAATGAAAAGTACACAAATTTTATAAATACTATTTTTCTGCTTACAAATTTGTTTATTTATTTCTTTTCTTATTTTATTTATTTATTTCTTTATTTTTTGGTCATAGAACATAATGAAAGGACATACTCACAAATTGGAAAATTATAAATCATTTTACAATGTGGTGAATATGATTTCATTTTATTGAAAATAAATTTCTGAACTGAATCTCCAAATTTCGTTTTAATTAAAAACTAAGCAATAGATATTTATGTAATTTGGAAAATATTGGGGGGGGGGGGGGGGGGGGGTCTATTTTTAATTTACAAAAATAAAATAAAAGCATTTCATCTGAAAATATAATAAGTTTATAGTATTAACTTGTGTTATAAATATATCATATCATCATATTATGCCATAAAATTATAGAAATCGTACATACAAATGGTTATTTAATGTTTATTATGTTTTTCTATATCCCACCCCACCCCCTCTTTTTACGTAAAGTAAAAAAATGAAAGTTTATACAAATCAGACGCACAGATGGTTATTTAACTAGTGGCTCTGCAGATCAGGAGCCTCAACGTCCTATTTGCATCAGACATTATTCAATAGGCCATTTTTATTTATTCCTTATTATATAATAGTATATTTTGATTCGATCAACTTGTTACCATATTCAGATACATTCCTGAGGGGGGCTGCTGCCCCCTCAACCCCCTGCTATATCTCTCTTAGTATACCTATTTGTATATCATATAAAGTGTTACGGAATTGTAAATAATTGCACTTATTTTTGTATAAATTCTTTCAAAGAGGCTTAGTAAATCGACAAAATGCTAATTTTGTGCATTTCTAGTCGTTTTAGCGCTAAAATAGCCTAATTTTCCTTTAAAAACGCATTAAAAAGCTCCAATAAGGGAAAAAATGGATTTGGCACCAAATTTGGCGAATTTCCCTCATTGGCGATTTTTTTGGCGACCTTGGCGAGAAAATCCTCATTAGGGATATACCAAATATGGAAGCTTTAATCTCATTGGCTGATGAGATACGAGAATTTTCCAGAACAGTCTGTGTTCGATAGAATAGTATAAAAGGAGCATTTTTTTTTGCCAAGGCGGCCAATCTCAGATCTGTGTCAGTTTCGACAAATGCTTGCTTTGAATGAGGCTTGCTTTATGTGTTATTGATAAACAGATCGTACTGTTGTTTTGCTGTTAACGGCTGTTGTTTAAGCTATGTTTACTGGTTGAGTTGAAGCTGATACTTGGTTTATAGACCTGTATTTTTCTGGAACTTTCTGTGAATAAATCACGGAATTTTTGCAAGTTTCGCCTTTTATTCTCGGACAACTTACGAACCCCCAAGTACGCAACAATATGTATTCTTAATAAACGATCGTCTTGTATTATTTCCCTGAAATTCATAAATACCAAATTTCATACAAAAAAAAATTACATAGCATATCGGAAATATTTTGCGTAACCTTTAAACTAATTATCAATTCTATGCCACAATTTTCAACAGGAAAACATGCTTTTAAAATTCTAAAAAAATTTCATTATATTTGATGGGGTGTAATAACCATGTAAAAATACACTTTTAAGAAATACCGACTATAGACCGTAATAGTACGAATTTCCTTTATGTATCCCAGAAAAATAGCCACAGTCATTATAAACGCCCATAATAAAAATAAACCTAATTAATTATAACTCATTAATTTTTCAAACTAATTTGACATTATTTGGATGATTACAGTACATACTCGGAATTATTTTGTGTGGTCCCATAAATTGTTTAGTCTATACATAACCTTTTTTAAGAGTAAACATGATTTTAAGCATCTTTATATTGCATATTAACTTTATTAAGTTCAATTCAGCATAAAAGCATTAAAGTTCGCGCTTAAATTAAAAATTTGTCCATAGGCTCTAATGTTACGAAATTCTTTCGTGTGTCTTTGTAAACGAACCATAAACATTGTATACACCAGTAAAAACTATTCAGCTTATTTTGCATTTAAAATTAATAATTGTTCCAAATTTAACATCGTTTGGATGAATACGTGACATTGTCAGAACACTTTTGTAAGGTCCTGTACATTAATTAGAAAGCTTAAGAGCACATATTTTTTTCAAACAACATAAGTTTAAGCATCTTACTCACGTACACTAGTTTCATTTTCTTCATTGCAAAGTAAATGCGTTTAAACGAAATTCACCCCATACGCCGTAATGTTAAGAATTTTGGGGTGTCCCTGTACACAGTTTATAAGAAATATAACAATAAAAATTATACAGCTATTTATATGCAAAGCTGGAACGTGTACGCCAATTTGCAAGTCAATTGAAGGATTTTTGCGGCCGCTATTGCGGTACATACAAATTCTTCCCATACGCCGTAAGGATAAGAAAAGTTTTGGCGTGTCCCTGTACACGAACAATAAATGGAATACACATCTAACACTATACAGCTAATTCTGTTGGGCTCATGCATAAGTGTACAAAATTGCAAGTCAATAGCGTTATTTTTTGGGCCGCTATCGCGGTACATACAAATTCTTCCCATAGGCCGTAATGATAAAGAAAACTTTGGCGTGTCCCTGTACACGAACTACAAATGGAATGCACACCCAAAACTATACAGCTAATTTCGTGGGGATCATGAACATGTGTACAAAATTTGAAGTCAATAGCGTGATTTTTGCGGCCGCTATCGCACGACAGACAGACAGGCAGACGGACGGACAGACGGAACCCAAAATCCTTTTGAGTCTCAACAGAGAGCCTCCACTGACGTTTCGGCAAAAATTGGAAGTCAATAGCTTGATTTTCGCGGTGGCTATCGCGGTACATACAGATTCTTCCCATAGGCCGTAATGATAGAAAATCTTTGGCGTGTCCCTGTACACGAACTACAAATGGAATACACACATAAAACTATACAGCTGATTCCGTTTGGCGCATGAACATGTGTACCAAATTGCGAGTCAATAGCGTGATTTTTGTGGCTGCTATCGCGATACATACAAATTCCTCCCATAGGCCGTAATGATAAGAAAAACTTTGGCGTGTCCCTGTATACGAACTACAAATGGAATACACACCTAAAACAATACAGCTGATTCCGTTGGGCGCATGAACACGTGTTCCAAATTGCAAGTCAATAGCGTGAATTTTGTGGCTGCTATCGTGGTACATACAAATTCCTCCCATAGGCCGTAATGATAAGAAAAACTTTGGCGTGTCCCTGTACACGAATTACAAATGGAATACCCACCCAAAACTATACAGCTGATTTAGTGGGGCACATGAACACGTGTACCAAATTGCAAGTCAATAGCGTGATTTTTGTGGCCGCTATCGCGATACATACAAATTCCCCCCATAGGCCGTAACGATAAGAAAAACTTTGGCGTGTCCCTGTATACGTACTACAAATGGAATACATACCAAAAACTATACAGCTGATTTCGTGAGGCTCATGAACATGTGTACCAAATTTCAAGTCAATAGCGCTATTTTTCCGGCCGCTATCGCACGACAGACAGACAGACAGACAGATACAGCCCAAAACCGTTTTGAGTCTCAACAGAGGGCCTCCACTGACGTTTCGGCAATGATAATTCTTTTTCTATTTTTTCCCCTTTTTAAATAAAGAAAATAATAAAACCTATTGCTATTATTATTATTTAATTGTTCTTCCTATTATAATTTTTTGGGGAATTAGTCATTGCTTTCATACTTATCTGATATAAACATCGTTAATGAATAAAAACCAAAATAAGTTATGATAAAAACAAACAGATGCAATCCATATTATCGTCCCTTTAAAACTGTATACGGATTCTCATTGGTTAAAAACCAACAATATCTGAATGAAATTCTAATATTTTCTTCGAATTTTCCCTTTTTTACTTTCCTGACGTCAGCAGTTGCGGAAATCAGCTCCGTTTAACTTGAATCACTAACATCAGTGCTTTCCCCTTTTCTCTCGTACTCCATCCTACTTTGTGAGCTGGTTATCGTAAAGTTGTGGCATTTCACCAGAATTTGGCCCATAGCAGGTTTGTATCTAGTATGTGTTACTATGTTTCGTAATATTTATAATATTACTATTTAAAAGGACATATGCATAAAATTTGCAATATTTTTCCTTTTTTAATTTTTTGTTACATTATTCAGATTGTTTACAAATCTCATGCATTGAAACTACATATTTTCCCTATATTCCCAATTATTATTCATGAAAAATATATTAATGCCTATAATAATTAATCAAATTAAATGTGCACTATAAAATCATAACAATGTTTTCACTAATACAATGAGAACAAAGACTGTGTTGAGTTTCAAACAGCATTTTTTCACAATACTGAAAACAGATTGGTATGAAAATCATTTACATTTTTATTTTCATGATAGGTTTATTTCTTATTTACTATTATTTATTTATTTATTGTAATTCTACTGCAAAAAAAATTTATATTTTAGATTAATCTTATAGGCTAATATAAATTTTTATACAATGATCATCAGTAGAGAAATAACGAAAGCAACTATGTTTAATTAACCATCAAAAAAACACAACGAAGTATTGGGACAAATTCCTTCATGAGACAGTTGAATTTGTATGGATTTAAGCAAATTTTTGACCTTGAAGAAGACAGCTCTCATCAAAATAAGAACATAAAAGAGTACTTCCATAATTGCTAATTTCGTGGAAAGCAGAATTTGCTCTATCAAGTTACTGGAAATGGAAAAAATCACCTGAATCACCCATTCGATTTGGTGAAGAAAATTATAAAAAAAGAAGTGAACGATGAAGAATACAAAAAAGCAGTACAGCAAGATGATCTGCTAACAAAGCAAATAAAACAAGAACTGATTAAAACTGAAGTCTGCACTACAAAGGAACAGTCTACATTCGAAGAAATCATTATATACCATTCATCATTGATAAATGGTTGGGAAATTCACAATTCCAATAGGAAACCACAAACCTTACTGGAAGTTTTAACGTACACAGTACCAGTACGCATAGGGACTGATTACCTAAAAGGCTCAGGAAGCACAAACTTCCCCTCTAAAATCTAAGAGGGGGCACCAAAATCACTAAAAACAGGATCTTGAATTTTCTGTTTTATATTTTCATACTGATATTGAATTTTTCTGAGAAAATTCGCCGAAAGCAAGATAAAATACTCACTATTTCGGGGAAAATCTATTATTTAACTGCAAAAATCTGAATGTTCTTACTTGAGTTAATTGTAGTGAAATTTATAATGTTACCTTTTTAACTCAAGTTGATTTAAGAAAAAATAATTTCTACTCGCCATGGTGAATTAATTTATTTTAATAGATCATAATATTTTTTTAAAAAATTTTCATTAACTAAAGTTACCTTTATTAAATATTAATTCATTTTGTAGATATTATTTATATAAATAAGTGTGCAAATCTTTAAAGCAATAGGTAATAGTTACAGTTGATGCTCCACTCTCCCCTGGGAGATAACTGATTATAAAAAAACAACAGAAAGTACAAAAACTTTATTAATTTTTTTTTCAAAAAGAAGGGAGGTCCCTACAAGAGCCCCCTAACTAACAACATGTCCCTGTTACCATGAAGTGTGTACAATTTAAAGCTGAAAAGTATAAAGAAGGCTTCACCTCACCCCAGGGTTGTAATTTTGACCGGTCAAAACTGATTTTGACCAGGACGCTGGTCAAAAATGGTTTTAACCATCCAAAAATGGTCAAAAGTGGTCAAAAATGGTCAGCACTATTAAAAATAGTTTTAAACAGCTTTAATTTTAATAATAATTGTTTTTGCAATTAAAAATAACTTTATAAGTAATAAAAACAACAATTCATTAAAAATAACCACTTGTGACAGGGTTGGCAAGTTTCTTCCAAGGCGGAAAAAACCGCGGAAAAAACCGGCCGGAAGAAATAGGTTTCTTCCAAGTGGAAGAAATGGAAGAAACTGTTTTTCTTAAAAATTTATCCTATAAATTGCAGATTTGTAAGATACAATGGATACATTGATCTTATAAACAACTTTAAGTAACTTTAAATATACCTATACAAATTTAATAACATATTTAGTTAATAATTATGAGTTTTTTTTTATCAAAATGAGCCTCGGTATCTGATACGATCACGTTCCAAAATACTCAAAATCCAGTAAAAAAAATCAATTTCAATTTAAACAGTATAAACTTTTATAATTTAGACAATTTTATTTCTTTAACAGGTAATAAATAATAATTCGGATCACTTGCTTATACTTTCTGATAAAACAGCTCTTAACGTAATCCAGTTAATTAAAAGAACCAGTATGCAATAATTACTATTTACTGTATTACGAAATGCCATAAAAACTTTATTTTCCTTATAGTAACATACAGTACAGTCAACTCCCTCTAATCTGCAGATTTATAGTCTGCAAATCCTTCTAATCCATAATTGATTTTTTAATCTAAAAGAAATTTACATCTCATATTTAAAAAAAATTCACATTTCTCACATTTTTACTTTTTATTACCATGCCTTTATTAACGTCGATTCTTGTTTGTTTGTTTGTTTTGTACAAATCTTGCAATCTATTTTTAACTAATTTCCCTACTAGCTAGACATTTGAAACTTTCACAGTAACTCAGAACCCGGTGACAACACAATACTTCGAAGTCAGATTTTCGAATAGTTTTCTTTTAATTAATTAAAATATGAAAATAATAAGCTCTTAATTGCAATAAAATAACCATTAAAAGTGAGCTATAATTTAATTGTTGCCAAAAAAAAAAAAAACGAGTTCATTTTCTTTCAACATAAAAATAAATATATTTAATTCAACGTGAATGTGACAAAATTATAAAAAGTTAAATTATGCATTTCACAAAAATTCATGTCATTATCAATTTTAAAATTTTATACACATTGATAAATGCTAATATACGTTGTTCTAAAAGGAATAATATTTTATTTTTAAAACCAGCTTTTTTTTCACTATTATTATTATTTCACTGAACTGATTCCGCGTGCTTAAATATTATTTTTTAGCCTCACGTATTTTATTAATGACTCATCAGAAAATTTAAAAACATGGTCTATAAAAAGTTTTTTTTTTTTTTATCTTATAATTATTTTTTATCAAACTTTTAGCATAATCCTTGCTTTGAAACACAAATGGAGAAGGGGGATGGGGGGGGGGGGGAGTAACATTCTTATATTTATTATCCTGCAATTCATACAGACTAGCGCTGAAAATAAACCACTATCACATGAATGTTTAACAAAATCAAGTAGCGATGAATATTATTTCCAGACTTTCAAAAATATTTTGTTTCATATTTTTTAAATATGTTTGTTTACATTTTATAGGTACCTATTATTTGAATATGCTTAAATTATTTACCATCATATATGAATGTGATAGATTAGTTTTATTAATATTGAAGAAATATTTATTCTAAAATTTATTAAAAATCCTCTTTCCGTTTTGATGTCTATTTAATTAATAATAACTGACTTTGTATCTGCAAAAGAAAACTGTAAACAAAGGCAATGATCCTAATTTGCAAATTCCTATTATCTGCACAACCTCTGGACAAAACTTTTGAGAGTTAGAGGGAGTTAACTGTAAAACAAATGAAAAGTTTTTTCGTAGTTCAATACTGCACTTTATTTTTCAACTTAAAATAGATAAATACAAACTATATATATATATATATATATATATATATATATATATATATATATATATATATATATATATATATATATATATATATATATATACACATTTTAAATCCTTGCAGGACAGTTTAAAAGTAGGTATCTTACTTATTGATACAGTTCATTGGGTACCAGCTTCGAGTTTATACAAAAAGTTGTATCCTTTAAAAAAAGTGCAAATATTATGGCTAAAAATTACATAATTATTATCACTTGTACTGTTTGAACGTATAATAATATTATGAGATAGTATCTATGCAAAAAATTCTAAAAATATTAGCATTGAAAAGTAAAAACCCATCACCTGTATAAACTTAGTGTATGTTATCAAATAACTTATTTTTTTAAAGATATTTTTAATATTGATTGAATTATAGTTTAGATTTGGCATTATGTTTACACTTTGAGTTTATATAGCTCATAAATTTTAATTTTGAACATCTGTTTTGTCTTTTGGTTGGTTTCTTCCATTTCTTCCGGTTTCTTCCATTTCTTCCAGTTTCTTCCGGTTTTTTCCAGTTTCTTCCACTGTCCTGGAAGAAACTAGTTTCTTCCGGAAGAAACCCAACCCTGATTGTGATTACATTGTGATTGTGATTTTGCCACTTGTGATTGCATTTCAAGGAGAGTCTTTACCATATCTGAAATCCTTTTTTTTCTGAAAGCGTAAAAAATACACTTGGACCTGATGTCTGATGGGCAGCAATGAAGAAGATAAAAGGCATTGATGTAAAATTCGTTGATTTCGCATTACATCTAATGAACTGTTGTGCCAGCTCGTCTTCAATAGAAAGACTATTTTCAAAGTTTGGACTTATTCAAAACAATTTACAAAACCGTCTATGTTTAGAGACAACTGCAAAACTTGCGACTTGTAACCACTTTTTAAATTCAATATAAATTCCAAATAAGAGTTTGTGTAAAAATTAATTAAAACAATTGTGTTGTTTCTTGGTGATATTATTTGTGTTACGACATTCCTATGTTATGACATTTTTAACAAATTTTTATTTAGTTTTAACATATGATACTAAGATATATTTCATTGATAGCAGATTCTAATTTCTAAACTTGATTGGTAGTAAATAAATTCAATAACGAATTTCAGTGGTCAAAACTGATATTGACCAGGACGGTTAAAACCACTGGTTAAAACCCCTATGGTTAAAACCGATACAACCCTGCCTCACCCCCGGCTGCGGGGAGGACTTTGGATCCTAATGTACGTGACCCGCCGGATTGTGTTAATAAACATGCTAAAGGGAGATAGAACAGAAAAACCAAAGAAAAAAACGATTTAATGAGTCAAAATTTATCAGATATAAATTAATTTTTTTTTTTTTTTTTCCTTAATGATAAACAAAAATTGAAATTTCATTTGAACAATATATTTCATAAGATTAATCAAAGAGTCACGAAAATTCCAAAAGGAAAATAACAATTGGAAAGAAAGGTTGTGCAGGAAAAAGTTAAGAGTGAATGCTATTGAGACTCGGACAAACATATGTTTAGTTGTCTAGCTATAAACATATACATAGAATGAAATGTCTGCATACATAATATAAAGCATAGAGGGTTTCTATCTAGTATGTGTTACTATGTTTCATAATATTTAAAATATTACTATTTAAAAGGACATATGCATAAAATTTGCAATATTTTTCCTTTTTAATTTTTTGTTACATTAATCAGATTGCATACAAATTTCATGCATTCAAACTACTTTTTTTCCCTATATTCATAATTATTATTCATGAAAAATATATTAATGCCTATAATAATTAATCAAATTAACTGTGCACTATAACATCACTAATAAAATAAGAACAAAGACTGTGTTGAGTTTGAAACAGACTTTTTTTTCACAATACTGAAACAGATTCGTATGAGAATCATTTACATATTTTCATGCCAGGTTTATTTCTTATTTACTATTATTTATTTATTTATTTATTTATTTATTTACTTAATTATTTTTTATAATTCTACTGCAAAAAAATTTATATTTTAGATTAACCTTATCAGCTAATATAAATTTTTATACAGTGTTTAATTAACCATCAAAAAAACACAATGAAATATTGGAACAAATTCCTTCATGAGACAGTTGAATTTGTATGGATTTAAGCAAATTTTTGACCTCGAAGAAGACAGCTCTCATCAAAATATTTACATAAAAGAGTACTTCCATAATTGCTTCTTACGTATAAAGCAGAATTTGCTCTATCAAGTTACTAGAAATGGAAAAAATCCCCTCAATCACCCATTCGATTTGGTGAAGAAAATTATAAAAAAAGAAGTGACTGATGAAGAATACGAAAAAGCAGTACAGCAAGATGATCTGCTAACAAAGCAAATAAAACAAGAACTGATTAAAACTGAACTCTGCACTACAAAGGAACAGTCTACATTCGAAGAAATCATTATATACCATTCATCATTGATAAATGGTTGGGAAATTCGCAATTATAATTCCAATAGGAAACCACAAACCTTACTGGAAGTTTTAACTTACACAGTACCAGTACGCACAGGGCCTGATTATCCAAAAGGCTCGGGAAGCACAAGCTTCCCCTCTAAAATATAAGAGGGGGCCCCAAAATGACTAAAAACAGGATCTTGAATTTTCTGTTTTATATTTTCATACTGAGACTGAATTTTTCTGAGAAAATTCGCCGAAAGCAAGATAAAATACTCACTATTTCGGGGAAAATCTATTATTTAACTCGGGGGTCTGTCCAGAGGAAAACCTGGGTCCGTTAAAGGACCCTTCACAAAATTTTTCCGCTCCACTCTCCCCTGGGAGATAATTGATTATAAAAAACAACAGAAAGTACAAAAATTTTATTAATTTTTTTTTTTTCAAAAAGAAGAAGGGAGGTCCCTACAGGAGCCCCCTAACTAACAACATGTCCCTGTTACCATGAAGTGTGAGTACAATTTAAAGCTGAAAAGTGTAAAGAAGGCTTCACCTCACCCCCGGCTGCGGGGAGGACTTTGGATCCTAATGTACGTGACCCGCCGGATTGTGTTAATAAACATGCTAATGGGAGATAGAACAGACAAGCCAAAGAAAAAACGATTTAATGAGTCAAAATTTAACAGATTTAAATAAAAAAAATTTTTTTTTTTTTCTTAATGATAAACAAAAATTGAATTTTCATTTGAACAAAATATTTCATAAGATTAATCAAGGAATCACGAAAATTCCAAAAGGAAAATAACAATTGGAAAGAAAGGTTGTGCAGATCATCAGGAAAAAGTTGAGAGCAAATGCTATTGAGACTCGGACAAACATATGTTTAGTTGTCTAGCTATAAACATATACATAGAATGAAATGTCTGCATACATAATATAAAACATAGCAGGTTTCTATCTAGTATGTGTTACTATGTTTCTTAATATTTATAATATTACTATTTAAAAGGACAAATGCATAAAATTTGCAATATTTTTCCTTTTTTAATTTTTTGTTACATTAATCAGATTGCTTACAAATCTCATGCATTCAAACTATGTTTTTTCCCTATATTCATAATTATTATTCATGAAAAATATATTAATGCCTAAAATAATTAATCAAATTAACTGTGCACTATAAAATCATAACAATGTTTTCACTAATAAAATGAGAACAAAGACTGTGTTGAGTTTGAAACAGCATTTTTTTTCATAATACTGAAAACAGATTTGTATGAGAATCATTTACATTTTTATTTTCATGCGAGGTTTATTTCTTATTTACTATTATTTATTTATTTATATATTTATTTATTGTAATTCTACTGCAAAAAATTTATATTTTAGATTAATATTATTAGCTAATAATGATCATTAGTACAGAAATACGAAAGTAACTATGTTTAATTAACCATAAAAAAAAACACAATGAAGTATTGGGACAAATTCCTTCATGAGACAGTTGAATTTGTATGGATTTAAGCAAATTTTTGACCTTGAAGAAGACAGCTCTCATCAAAATATTTACATAAAAGAGTACTTCCATAATTGCTAATTTCGTGGAAAGCAGAATTTGCTCTATCAAGTTACTGGAAATGGAAAAAATCACCTGAATCACCCATTCGATTTGGTGAAGAAAATTATAAAAAAAGAAGTGAACGATGAAGAATACAAAAAAGCAGTACAGCAAGATGATCTGCTAACAAAGCAAATAAAACAAGAACTGATTAAAACTGAAGTCTGCACTACAAAGGAACAGTCTACATTCGAAGAAATCATTATATACCATTTATCATTGATAAATGTTGGGAAATTCGAAATTATAATTCCAATAGGAAACCACAAACCTTACTGGAAGTTTTAACTTACACAGTACCAGTACGCACAGGGCCTGATTATCCAAACGGCTCGGGAAGCACAAGCTTCACCTCTAAAATCTAAGAGGGGGCCGCAAAATGACTAAAAACAGGATCTTGAATTTTCTGTTTTCTATTTTCACACTGAGATTGAATTTTTCTGAGAAAATTTGCCGAAAGCAAGATAAAATACTCACTATTTCGGGGAAAATCTATTATTTAACTCAGGGGTCTGTCCAGAGGAAAACCTGGGTCCGTTAAAGGACCCTTCACAAAATTATTTATCCTAAAAAAGGACCCTTCACAAAATTTTTCCTCTTTAAAACAGACCTTTGATAAATCTGTTATTTGAAACTAATATTTCATGGTATGAACAGACCACTTGAATAATCTGATAGGCTCTACTGTATTTCCTCCAAAATGCTGACATTCAATTTCTAATTTATAAAAGGTTTCCAGGCATATGTGTGAGCTTAACTCTATAAAAAAGATCCGTCATTGTCTAAATCAAACCTTAATTGTAATTTTATTTTGCAAAATTACATTTTCCACAAAAAAAGGACCCTAGCCGAAAAGCTCAGAAGAACTTTATTTTCACACTAAATATAGATTCACAAAATTACGTGTACATTTTTCACAATTTCACAAAAACAGGACCCTGTCTGAAAAGTCTGGACAGACCCTTGTAACTGCAAAAATCTGAATGTTCTTAATTAATAAGTTTTACGATTTTAATGTTGTGTGTAGAAACCATCCAGATATATGAATGAAAAAAAATAATAATAATAACAATAACTATACACACACACAAATTTTTGGTCTATAGTATTTTTATATTACGATATGCAACAGGAAAACAAGATTTTCTGAAATGAAAGAGGGCCCAGAAAAGATACTGAGCTTCCCCTAGCTTCAAAGCTTAATCAGGCCCTGTACACGAATGATTTTTTGCACCTTTTTGTCGTACCATTATATTATTAGAGTTGCCATCTTTCTGAAATTTTCTAGCACACTATGGGGTTACCCCCTAAAATAAAACCTATTTGTGTTTATTGAAATATAAACAATTTTAACTATTTGATGCTTTATTTATGTTCTGGTTAAAAATTTGTGAAACAAAAAAACAAATTTATTGTCAAAAGTGATTTTTTACCCTTATTTACAAAATGTCTTGCCGGGAAAATAACTTATTGGATTTTGTATGTTTTTAAAATGTTTGTACATACTTATTTCATAAAATGATTTAAATGTTTTGAGATATTTCAAAATTTACCACTTTTATAATTACGTAAAACCTCTTAAATTAAAATCATGAAAATAACTTAACTTAAGTGAATATCCACTCCTTTGCCTAGAAGAAATACACTACCTCAGAGTCCAATTCACTAAATTAAATGACTTAAGTGCACTCAAACTGGAGTTATTTTAGTTAACTTAAACATGAGTTAATTTCATTTCATTCAGATTAACAATCGGAAGTACTTTAATCATTTAAATTAAATCATACTTGAATTAATTGTAGTGAAATTTATAATGTTACCTTTTTAACTCAAGTTGATTTAAGAAAAAATAATTTCTACTCTCCATGGTGAATTAATTCATTAATTTTAATAGATCAAAATATTTTTTTTTTAATTTTTCATTAAATAAAGTTACCTTTATTAAATATTAATTTATTTTGTAGATATTATTCATATAAATAAGTGTGCAAATCTTTAAAGCAATAGGTAAGAATTACAGTTGACGCTCCACTCTCCCCTGGGAGATAATTGATTATAAAAAACAACAGAAAGTACAAAAATTTTATTAATTGTTTTTTTCAAAAAGAAGAAAGGGGGTCCCTACAGGAGCCCCCTAACTAACAACATGTCCCTGTTACCATGAAGTGTGAGTACAATTTAAAGCTGAAAAGTGTAAAGAAGGCTTCACCTCACCCCCGGCTGCGGGGAGGACTTTGGATCCTAATGTACGTGACCCGCCGGATTGTGTTAATAAACATGCTAAAGGGAGATAGAACAGAAAAGCCAAAGAAAAAAACGATTTAATGAGTCAAAATTTATCAGATTTAAATTAATTTTTTTTTTTTTTCCTTAATGATAAACAAAAATTGAAATTTCATTTGAACAATATATTTCATAAGATTAATCAAAGAGTCACGAAAATTCCAAAAGGAAAATAACAATTGGAAAGAAAGGTTGTGCAGATCATCAGGAAAAAGTTGAGAGTGAATGCTATTGAGACTCGGACAAACATATGTTTAGTTGTCTAGCTATAAACATATACATAGAATGAAATGTCTGCATACATAATATAAAACATAGCGGGTTTCTATCAAGTATGTGTTACTATGTTTCTTAATATTTATAATATTACTATTTAAAAGGACATATGCATAAAATTTGCAATATTTTTCCTTTTTTAATTTTTTGTTACATTAATCAGATTGCTTACAAATCTTATACATTGAAACTACATATTTTCCCTATATTCCCAATTATTATTCATGAAAAATATATTAATGCCTATAATAATTAATCAAATTAAATGTGCACTATAAAATCATAACAATGTTTTCACTAATAAAATGAGAACAAAGACTGTGTTGAGTTTGAAACAGCCTTTTTTTTCACAATACTGAAAACAGATTCGTATAAGAATCATTTACATATTTTCATGCCAGGTTTATTTCTTATTTACTATTATTTATTTATTTATTTTTATAATTCTACTGCAAAAAAATTTATATTTTAGATTAATCTTATTAGCTAATATAAATTTTTATACAATGATCATCAGTAGAGAAATACGAAAGAAACTATGTTTAATTAACCATCAAAAATCACAATGAAATATTGGGACAAATTCCTTCAAGAGACAGTTGAATTTGTATGGATTTAAACAAATTTTTAACCTCGAAGAAGACAGCTCTCATCAAAATATTTACATAAAAGAGTACTTCCATAATTGCTTCTTACGTGGAAAGCAGAATTTGCTCTATGAAGTTACTAGAAATGGAAAAATTCACCTGAATCACCCATTTGATTTGGTGAAGAAAATTATAAAAAAAGAAGTGATTGATGAAGAATACGAAAAAGCAGTACAGCAAGATGATCTGCTAACAAAGCAAATAAAACAAGAACTGATTAAAACTGAACTCTGCACTACAAAGGAACAGTCTACATTCGAAGAAATCATTATATACCATTCATCATTGATAAATGGTTGGGAAATTCGCAATTATAATTCCAATAGGAAACCACAAACCTTACTGGAAATTTTAACTTACACAGTACCAGTACGCACAGGGCCTGATTATCCAAAAGGCTCGGGAAGCACAAGCTTCCCCTCTAAAATATAAGAGGGGGCCCCGAATTTTCTGTTTTATATTTTCATACTGAGATTGAATTTTTCTGAGAAAATTCGCCAAAAGCAAGATAAAATACTCACTATTTCGGGTAAAATCTATTATTTAACTTAGGGGTCTGTCCAGAGGAAAACCTGGGTCCGTTAAAGGACCCTTCACAAAATTATTTATCCTAAAAAAGGACCCTTCACAAATTTTTTCCTCTTTAAAACAGACCTTTGATAAATCTGTTTTATTTGAAACTAATATTTCATGGTATGAACAGACCACTTGAATAATCTGATAGGCTCTACTGTATTTCCTCCAAAATGCTGACATTCAATTTCTAATTTATAAAAGGTTTCCAGGCATATGTGTGAGCTTAACTCTATAAAAAAGATCCGTAATTGTCTAAATCAAACCTTAATTGTAATTTTATTTTGCAAAATTACATTTTCCACAAAAAAAGGACCCTAGCCGAAAAGCTCAGAAGAACTTTATTTTCACACTAAATATAGATTCACAAAATTACGTGTACATTTTCCACAATTTCACAAAAACAGGACCCTGTCTGAACAGTCTGGACAGACCCTTGTAACGGCAAAAATCTGAATGTTCTTAATTAATAAGTTTAACGATTTTAATGTTGTGTGTAGAAACCATCCAGATATATGAATTAAAAAAAATAATAATAATAACTATAAACACACTCTAATTTTTTGTCTATAGCATTTTTATATTACGATATGCAACAGAAAAACAAGATTTTCTGAAATGAAAGAGGGCCCCGAAAAGATACTGAGCTTCCCCTAGCTTCAAAGCTTAATCAGGCCCTGTATGCAAATAATTTTTTGCACCTTTTTGTCGTACCATTATATTATTAGAGTTGCCATCTTTCTGAAATTTTCTAGCGCACTATGGGGTTTCCCCCCTAAAAAAAAACCTATTTGTGTTTATTGAAATATAAACAATTTTGAACTATTTGAGGCTTTATTTATGTTCTGGTTAAAAATTTATGCGAAACAAAAAAAAGTACTTTTTTACCCCTATCTACAAAATGTCTTGCCAGGAAAATAACTTATTGGATTTTGTATGTTTTTAAAATGTTTGTACATACTTATTTCAAAAAATGATTTAAATATTTTGAGATATTTCAAAATTTACCGCTTTTATAATTACCTAAAACCTCTTAAATTGAAATCATGAAAATAACACAACTTGAGTGAATATTCACTCATTTGCCTAGAAGAAATACACTATGTCAGAGTCCAATTCACTAAATTAAATGACTTAACTAAAATAACTTCAGTTTGAGTGTACTTAACTTAAACATGAGTTAATTTCACTTAATTCAGATTAACAATAGGAAGTACTTTAATCATTTAAATTAAATCATACTTGAGTTAAGTGTAGTGAAATTTATAATGTTACCTTTTTAACTCAAGTTGATTTAAGAAGAAATAATTTCTACTGTCCATGGTGAATTAATTCATTTATTTTAATAGATCATAATATATTTTTTAAAAATTTTTATTAAATAAAGTTACCTTTATTAAATATTAATTCATTTTGTAGATATTATTTATATAAATAAGTGTGCAAATCTTTAAAGCATTAGGTAATAGTTAAAGTTGATGCTCCACACTCCCCTGGGAGATAATTGATTATAAAAAACAACAGAAAGTACAAAATTTTTTTTTTTTTCAAAAAGAAGAAGGGAGGTCCCTACAGGAGCCCCCTAACTAACAACATGTCCTTGTTACCATGAAGTGTGAGTACAATTTAAAACTGAAAAGTGTTAAGAAGGCTTCACCTCACCCCCGGCTGCGGGGAGGACTTTGGATCCTAATGTACGTGACCCGCCGGATTGTGTTAATAAACATGCTAAAGGGAGATAGAACAGACAAGCCAAAGAAAAAAACGATTTAATGAGTCAAAATTTAACAGATTTAAATAAAAAAAAATGTTTTTTTTTTCTTAATAAAAAACAAAAATTGAATTTTCATTTGAACAAAATATTTCGTAAGATTAATCAAGGAATCACGAAAATTCCAAAAGGAAAATAACAATTGGAAAGAAAGGTTGTGCAGATCATCAGGAAAAAGTTGAGAGCAAATGCTATTGAGACTCGGACAAACATACGTTTAGTTGTCTAGCTATAAACATATACATAGAATGAAATGTCTGCATACATAATATAAAACATAGCGGGTTTCTATCAAGTATGTGTTACTATGTTTCTTAATATTTATTATATTACTATTTAAAAGGACAAATGCATAAAATTTGCAATATTTTTCCTTTTTTAATTTTTCGTTACATTAATCAGATTGCTTACAAATCTCATGCATTCAAACTATGTTTTTTCCCTATATTCATAATTATTATTCATGAAAAATTTATTAATGCCTTAATAATTAATCAAATTAACTGTGCACTATAAAATCATAACAATGTTTTCACTAATAAAATGAGAACAAAGACTGTGTTGAGTTTGAAACAGCCTTTTTTTTTCACAATACTGAAAACAGATTCGTATGAGAATCATTTACATATTTTCATGCCAGGTTTATTTCTTATTTACTATTATTTATTTATTTATTTTTTATAATTCTACTGCAAAAAAAAATTATATTTTAGATTAATCTTATTAGCTAATATAAATTTTCATACAATGATCATCAGTAGAGGAATACGAAAGAAACTATGTTTAATTAACCATAAAAAAAACACAATGAAATATTGGGACAAATTCTTTCATGAGACAGTTGAATTTGTATGGATTTAAGCAAATTTTTGACCTCAAAGAAGACAGCTCTCATTAAAATATTTACATAAAAGAGTACTTCCATAATTGCTTCTTACGTGGAAAGCAGAATTTGCTCTATGAAGTTACTAGAAATGGAAAAATTCACCTGAATCACCCATTCGATTTGGTGAAGAAAATTATAAAAAAAAAGAAGTGATTGATGAAGAATACGAAAGAGCAGTACAGCAAGATGATCTGCTAACAAAGCAAATAAAACCAGAACTGATTAAAACTGAACTCTGCACTACAAAGGAACAGTCTACATTCGAAGAAATCATTATATACCATTCATCATTGATAAATGTTGGGAAATTCGCAATTATAATTCCAATAGGAAACCACAAACCTTACTGGAAGTTTTAACTTACACAGTACCAGTACGCACAGGGCCTGATTACCCAAAAGGCTCGGGAAGCACAAACTTCCCCTCTAAAATCTAAGAGGGGGCACCAAAATTTATAAAAACAGGATCTTGAATTTTCTGTTTTATATTTTCATACTGAGATTGAATTTTTCTGAGAAAATTCGCCGAAAGCAAGATAAATTACTCACTATTTCGGGGAAAATCTATTATTGAACTGCAAAAATATGAATGTTCTTAATTAATAAGTTTTACGATTTTAATGTTTTATGTAGAAACCATCCAGATATACGAATGAAAAAAAAAAAAAAAAACTATAAACACACACTAATTTTTGGTCTATAGCATTTTTATATTACGATATGCAACAGGAAAACAAGATTTTCTGAAATGAAAGAGGGCCCCGAAAAGATACTGAGCTTCCCCTAGCTTCAAAGCTTAATCAGGCCTTCTATGCGAATAATTTTTTGCACCTTTTCGTCGTACCATTATATTATTAGAGTTGCCATCTTTCTGAAATTTTCTAGCACACTATGGGTTTTCCCCCCTAAAAAAAACCTATTTGTGTTTATTGAAATATAAACAATTTTGAACTATTTGAGGCTTTATTTATGTTCTGGTTAAAAATTTATGTAAAACAAAAAAAAAAAAAAAAAAGTACTTTTTTACCCCTATCTACAAAATGTCTTGCCAGGAAAATAACTTATTGGATTTTGTATGTTTTTAAAATGTTTGTACATACTTATTTCAAAAAATGATTTTAAATATTTTGAGATATTTCAAAATTTACTGCTTTTATAATTACCTAAAACCTCTTAAATTGAAATCATGAAAATAACACAACTTGAGTGAATATTCACTCATTTGCCTAGAAGAAATACACTACCTCAGAGTCCAATTCACTAAATTAAATGACATAAGTGCACTCAAACTGGAGTTATTTTAGTTAACTTAAACATGAGTTAATTTCATTTCATTCAGATTAACAATCGGAAGTACTTTAATCATTAAAATTAAATCATACTTGAGTTAATTGTAGTCAAATTTATAATGTTACCTTTTTAACTCAAGTTGATTTAAGAAAAAATAATTTCTACTCTCCATGGTAAATTGATTCATTTATTTTAATAGATCATAATATTTTCTTAAAAATTTTCATTAAATAAAGTTTCCTTTATTAAATATTAATTTATTTTGTAGATATTATTTATATAAATAAGTGTGCAAATCTTTAAAGCAATAGGCAAGAATTACAGTTGACGCTCCACTCTCCGCTGGGAGATAATTGATTATAAAAAACAACAGAAAGTACAAAAATTTTATTAATTTTTTTTTTCAAAAAGAAGAAGGGGGGTCCCTACAGGAGCCCCCTAACTAACAACATGTCCCCATTACCATGAAGTGTGAGTACAATTTAAAGCTGAAAAGTGTAAAGAAGGCTTCACCTCACCCCCGGCTACGGGGAGGACTTTGGATCCTAATGTACGTGACCCGCCGGATTGTGTTAATAAATATGCTAAAGGGAGATAGAACAGAAAAGCCAAAGAAAAAAACGATTTAATGAGTCAAAATTTATCAGATTTAATTTTTTTTTTTTTTTTTTTGTCCTTAATGATAAACAAAAATTGAATTTTCATTTGAACAATATATTTCATAAGATTAATCAAAGAGTCACGAAAATTCTAAAAGGAAAATAACAATTGGAAAGAAAGGTTGTGCAGATCACCAGGAAAAAGTTGAGAGGAAATGCTATTGAGACTCGGACAAACATGCGTTTAGTTGTCTAGCTATAGACATATACATAGAATGAAATGTCTGCATACATAATATAAAGCATA
Organism: Salticus scenicus; assembly: GCA_963930645.1. Taxonomy (NCBI): domain Eukaryota; kingdom Metazoa; phylum Arthropoda; class Arachnida; order Araneae; family Salticidae; genus Salticus; species Salticus scenicus. The sequence goes on from OZ005657.1 coordinate 51,319,042, forward strand.
GAGGGTTTCTATCAAGTATGTGTTACTATGTTTCTTAATATTTATAATATTACTATTTAAAAGGACATATGCATAAAATTTGCAATATTTTTCCTTTTTTAATTTTTTGTTACATTAATCAGATTGCTTACAAATCTTATACATTGAAACTACATATTTTCCCTATATTCCCAATTATTATTCATGAAAAATATATTAATGCCTATAATAATTAATCAAATTAAATGTGCACTATAAAATCATAACAATGTTTTCACTAATAAAATGAGAACAAAGACTGTGTTGAGTTTGAAACAGCCTTTTTTTTCACAATACTGAAAACAGATTCGTATAAGAATCATTTACATATTTTCATGCCAGGTTTATTTCTTATTTACTATTATTTATTTATTTATTTTTATAATTCTACTACAAAAAAATTTATATTTTAGATTAATCTTATTAGCTAATATAAATTTTTATACAATGATCATCAGTAGAGAAATACGAAAGAAACTATGTTTAATTAACCATCAAAAATCACAATGAAATATTGGGACAAATTCCTTCAAGAGACAGTTGAATTTGTATGGATTTAAGCAAATTTTTGACCTTGAAGAAGACAGCTCTCATCAAAATATTTACATAAAAGAGTACTTCCATAATTGCTTCTTACGTGGAAAGCAGAATTTGCTCTATGAAGTTACTAGAAATGGAAAAATTCACCTGAATCACCCATTCGATTTGGTGAAGAAAATTATAAAAAAAGAAGTGACTGATGAAGAATACGAAAAAGCAGTACAGCAAGATGATCTGCTAACAAAGCAAATAAAACAAGAACTGATTAAAACTGAACTCTGCACTACAAAGGAACAGTCTACATTCGAAGAAATCATTATATACCATTCATCATTGATAAATGGTTGGGAAATTCGCAATTATAATTCCAATGGGAAACTACAAACCTTACTGGAAGTTTTAACTTACACAGTACCAGTACGCACAGGGCCTGATTATCCAAAAGGCTCGGGAAGCACAAGCTTCCCCTCTAAAATATAAGAGGGGGCCCAAAAATGACTAAAAACACGATCTTGAATTTTCTGTTTTATATTTTCATACTGAGATTGAATTTTTCTGAGAAAATTCGCCGAAAGCAAGATAAAATACTCACTATTTCGGGGAAAATCTATTATTTAACTCAGGGGTCTGTCCAGAGGAAAACCTGGGTCCGTTAAAGGACCCTTCACAAAATTTTTCCTCTTTAAAACAGACCTTTGATAAATCTGTTTTATTTGAAACTAATATTTCATGGTATGAACAGACCACTTGAATAATCTGATAGGCTCTGCTGTATTTCCTCCAAAATGCTGACATTCAATTTCTAATTTATAAAAAGGTTTCCAGGCATATGTGTGAGCTTAGCTCTATAAAAAAGATCCGTCATTGTCTAAATCAAACCTTAATTGTAATTTTATTTTGCAAAATTACATTTTTCACAAAAAAAGGACCCTAGCCGAAAAGCTCAGAAGAACTTTATTTTCACACTAAATATAGATTCACAAAATTACGTGTACATTTTCCACAATTTCACAAAAACAGGACCCTGTCTGAAAAGTCTGGACAGACCCTTGTAACGGCAAAAATCTGAATGTTGTTAATTAATAAGTTTTACGATTTTAATGTTGTGTGTAGAAACCATCCAGATATATGAATGAAAAAAAAAAAATAATAATAACTATAAACACACACTAATTTTTGGTCTATAGCATTTTTATATTACGATATGCAACAGGAAAACAAGATTTTCTGAAATGAAAGAGGGCCCCGAAAAGATTCTGAGCTTCCCCTAGCTTCAAAGCTTAATCAGGCCCTGTATGCAAATAATTTTTTGCACCTTTTTGTCGTACCATTATATTATTAGAGTTGCCATCTTTCTGAAATTTTCTAGCGCACTATGGGGTTTCCCCCCTAAAAAAAAACTATTTGTGTTTATTGAAATATAAACAATTTTGAACTATTTGATGCTTTATTTATGTTCTGGTTAAAAATTTATGTGAAACAAAAAAAAGTACTTTTTTACCCATATCTACAAAATGTCTTGCCAGGAAAATAACTTATTGGATTTTGTATGTTTTTAAAATGTTTGTACATACTTATTTCATAAAATGATTTAAATATTTTCAGATATTTCAAAATTTACCGCTTTTATAATTACCTAAAACCTCTTAAATTGAAATCATGAAAATAACACAACTTGAGTGAATATTCACTCATTTGCCTAGAAGAAATACACTATGTCAGAGTCCAATTGACTAAATTAAATGACTTAACTAAAATAACTCCAGTTTGAGTGCACTTAACTTAAACATGAGTTAATTTCACTTAATTCAGATTAACAATAGGAAGTACTTTAATCATTTAAATTAAATCATACTTGAGTTAATTGTAGTGAAATTTATAGTGTTACCTTTTTAACTCAAGTTGATTTATGAAGAAATAATTTCTACTCTCCATGGTGAATTAATTCATTTATTTTAATAGATCATAATATATTTTTTAAAAATTTTCATTAAATAAAGTTACCTTTATTAAATATTAATTCATTTTGTAGATATTATTTATATAAATAAGTGTGCAAATCTTTAAAGCATTAGGTAATAGTTAAATTTGATGCTCCACTCTCCCCTGAGAGATAATTGATTATAAAAAACAACAGAAAGTACAAAAATTTTATTTTATTTTTTTTTTTCAAAAAGAAGAAGGGAGGTCCCTACAGGAGCCCCCTAACTAACAACATGTCCCTGTTACCATGAAGTGTGAGTACAATTAAAAGCTGAAAGTGTTAAGAAGGCTTCACCTCACCCCCGGCTGCGGGGAGGACTTTGGATCCTAATGTATGTGACCCGCCAGATTGTGTTAATAAACATGCTAAAGGGAGATAGAACAGACAAGCCAAAGAAAAAAACGATTTAATGAGTCAAAATTTAACAGATTTAAATAAAAAAAATTTTTTTTTTTTTTTTTTTAATGATAAACAAAAATTGAATTTTCATTTGAACAAAATATTTCATAAGATTAATCAAGGAATCACGAAAATTCCAAAAGGAAAATAACAATTGGAAAGAAAGGTTGTACAGATCATCAGGAAAAAGTTGAGAGCAAATGCTATTGAGACTCGGACAAACAAACGTTTAGTTGTCTAGCTATAAACATATACATAGAATGAAATGTCTGCATACATAATATAAAACATAGCGGGTTTCTATCAAGTATGTGTTACTATGTTTCTTAATATTTATAATATTACTATTTAAAAGGACAAATGCATAAAATTTGCAGTATTTTTCCTTTTTTAATTTTTTGTTACATTAATCAGATTGCTTACAAATCTCATGCATTCAAACTATGTTTTTTCCCTATATTCATAATTATTATTCATGAAAAATTTATTAATGCCTATAATAATTAATCAAATTAACTGTGCACTATAAAATCATAACAATGTTTTCATTAATAAAATGAGAACAAAGACTGTGTTGAGTTTGAAACAGCCTTTTTTTTCACAATACTGAAAACAGATTCGTATGAGAATCATTTACATATTTTCATGCCAGGTTTATTTCTTATTTACTATTATTTATTTATTTATTTACTTATTTTTTATAATTCTACTGCAAAAAAAATTATATTTTAAATTAATCTTATTAGCTAATATAAATTTTTATACAATGATCATCAGTAGAGAAATACGAAAGAAACTATGTTTAATTAACCATCAAAAAAACACAATGAAATATTGGGACAAATTCCTTCATGAGACAGTTAAATTTCTATGGATTTAAGCAAATTTTTGACCTCGAAGAAGACAGCTCTCATCAAAATAAGAACATAAAAGAGTTCTTCCATAATCGCTTCTTACGTGGAAAGCAGAATTTGCTCTATTAAGTTACTAGAAATGGAAAAAATCCCCTCAATCACCCATTTGATTTGGTGAAGAAAATTATAAAAAAAGAAGTGATCGATGAAGAATACGAAAAAGCAGTACAGCAAGATGATCTGCTAACAAAGCAAATAAAACAAGAACTGATTAAAACTGAAGTCTGCACTACAAAGGAACAGTCTACATTCGAAGAAATCATTATATACCATTCATCATTGACAAATGTTGGGAAATTCGCAATTATAATTCCAATAGGAAACCACAAACATTACTGGAAGTTTTAACTTACACAGTACCAGTACGCACAGGGCCTGATTACCCAAAAGGCTCGGGAAGCACAAGCTTCCACTCTAAAATTTAAGAGGGGGCCCTAAAATGACTAAAAACAGTATCTTGAATTTTCTGTTTTATATTTTCATACTGAGACTGAATTTTTCTGAGAAAATTTGCCGAAAGCAAGATAAAATACTCACTATTTCGGGGAAAATCTATTATTGAACTGCAAAAATCTGAATGTTCTTAATTAATAAGTTTTACGATTTTAATGTTGTGTGTAGAAACCATCCAGATATATGAATGAAAAAAAAAATAACTATAAACACACACTAATTTTTGGTCTATAGCATTTTTATATTACGATATGCAACAGGAAAACAAGATTTTCTGAAATGAAAGAGGGCCTCGAAAAGATACTGAGCTTCCTCTAGCTTCAAAGCTTAATCAGGCCCTGTATGCGAATAATTTTTTGCACCTTTTCGTCGCACCATTATATTATTAGATTTGCCATCTTTCTGAAATTTTCTAGCACACTATGGGGTCTCCCCCCCAAAAAAACCTATTTGTGTTTATTGAAATATAAACAATTTTGAACTATTTGATGCTTTATTTATGTTCTGGTTAAAAATTTAAGTGAAACAAAAAAACAAATTTATTTTCAATGATTTTTTACCCCTATCTACAAAATGTCTTGCCGGGAAAATAACTTATTGGATTTTGTATGTTTTTAAAATGTTTGTAGATACTTATTTCATAAAATGATTTAAATGTTTTGAGATATTTCAAAATTTACCGCTTTTATAATTACATAAAACCTCTTAAATTGAAATCATGAAAATAACACAACTTGAGTGAATATTCACTCCTTTGCCTAGAAAAAATACACTATCTTAGAGTCCAATTCACTAAATTAAATGACATAAGTGCACTCAAACTGGAGTTATTTTAGTTAACTTAAACATGAGTTAATTTCATTTCATTCAGATTAACAATCGGAAGTACTTTAATCATTAAAATTAAATCATACTTGAGTTAATTGTAGTCAAATTTATAGTGTTACCTTTTTAACTCAAGTTGATTTAAGAAAAAATAATTTCTACTCTCCATGGTGAATTAATTCATTTATTTTAATAGATCATAATATTTTTTAAAAAATTGTCATTAAATAAAATTACGTTTATTAAATATTAATTTAAGGCAGCAAGGCAGAAAAAAAAAATCATTTAATGAGTCAAAATTTAACAGATTTAAATTCAAAAAAAAATATATATATATATATATTTTTTTTTTTTTTTAATGATAAACAAAAATTGAATTTTTATTTCCAACAATATATTTCATAAGATTAATCTAGGAATCACGAAAATTCCAAAAGGAAAATAACAATTGGAAAGAAAGGTTGTGCAGATCATCAGGAAAAAGTTGAGAGCGAATGCTATTGAGACTCGGACAAACATATGTTTAGTTGTCTAGCTATAAACATATACATAGAATGAAGTGTCTGCATACATAATATAAAACATAGTGGCAGGGGCGGTCCGATTGAATTTTGGCACCCGTGCGAGTATCCATTTAGCCCCCCCCCCCCAAGCTATTACTTGTTTTGTCTGACCTTCACCCTCCTTCGCAAAAAAAAAAAAGTCACAGTAATTTAGTGGTCGTAATTTATGTGCATATATATTTATATATATACATATATATACTTTTGTCTTGAGTTTTCATAAAAAAATCTAAAAAGAATTATTCATTTTTACAGAATAGAATAAGACAACTTTTCTATCACCTAGTGTTTACCCAGTAAAATTACACAGGTCGACGATGAAATTTTTTTCTTCAAGGTGATATGTTTTTTCTGATATATTTTTGGATGCTGTTTAAGGAAAAACTGTTCAAAAATTTCCATCACGTACAGTTTTGGCAAAAAATGGATTGTATGAGCCTAAAGCTCCACTTTTACAACTCCCATCAAAGTTATTTCTACGAAAATCTGGGTAATGTGTGTGAAGAACAAGGGGAGTTATTTCATCAATACACCAAAAGAACGTACAGAAGGTAGCATATTATTGTTGGATGCTGCATAAAGAATCCCCCCCCCCCCCCCCACACACACACAAAACCTTCAAGCCGTGCACTAGGTAAAATGCTCTAAAAGAAGCTTTGATGTAAAGAAACACATTTAAAGGATAATGTGTAAATAACAGACGATTTTAATGTATTTTATACATAAATTGGTTCGAATTTCTTTTAGTTTCTAGGCAAATTCTTCCAATCTTCATCCATACTTTGTGAAAATTCCTTACGTGATAGGAAGAAAAGACAATCATATCCTAATTCAGCACATCAAAAGATATTGAAAACACAGTGGGGGAAAAAAAATGAAAAGTACGATTTCGCAGGCATGTGTTATTTAAGAAATGTATCTTAAAGTTCCGAGTTTTATTTTTAAAAACAGCATAAATCCTCTGAAAGTGCCCGTCTTGATATATTTTCTCAAAATACTAGTGACTTTAAAAAAAAATGAAAAAAAAATTTATATATTCTTTTTTCTGAGTAAAAGTGCCAACCAAAAACGTACAAATAAGAAGGTTAAAGTTATCGCTAAAAAGTCAGGTGATATCAAATTTCCAATCCTAAATTCAAATATTCGTTTCAACATTCTCTATTAAACTAGTCGGCCTTTATCCCCCCCCCCTTACCCTAGTGGTCGATGTTTCCAAATAAACCTGTTTTCAAGTTTGTTGCTTGTATATTATACTGGAAAGCCATATTCGCCAAATCAAAAATAAAGGCCAAATGCCATGATAAATAGCTAATAATTTAAAAAAGATTAATTAAAATTTAAACATGTTTTTTATTAAAGTAACGGAGTTTGAGTAGTGAACTATTGTAATTTAATTATTTACTAGCAAGCTACACCCGCTCTGTTGGTCACTATATTTAAATAATTTTTCAAAAGAATTGAATCACTATTTATTTTTTTATTACATTATAAATAAAAAAACTAAAAAAAAAAACCTACATTGAAATCGCCCTAAACCTTCCTTCGGGTACCTGCTGCCTACGGCAAGTTTTTTTCTGGCCGTACTGTATCGGGTCCAGGTTACCACTGCCTGCGGAAAGGTGTTATCGACGACAGGTAGATTCGTTATTATTTAGTAAACTTGAATAACGTTTATCATTTTGAAGAAATTCTGAAAATATTTATAGCTGCTGGAGGTGGACAGACGGATAGATAGACAAACAGTCTGTCAGACAGACAGCTGTTAACTCTTAAACAAAGTGTTAAAAGGCTTCATAAAAATGAAATTGCAATTCCAGCTCTTTCCTTATATAGCCTTAATATATTTGAATATTTATATGCGGTCTTATAAATCTTAATGCTAAATGTTCTGTATACTATAAAAAGCATTCTTTCGTGTACATGAATAACTATTTCAATTTCATCAAAATTCGTGTAAAGTTATTCAAATATGATTTATAGAAATAACTCTCGTTGAACACAGTGCTTTGGAATACTTTCGGTGTCCCTAGACACAAACCAGTGGTGGTATTTACTCCATTTTCACTAGGAAACATCAGATAGCAAATTTGAATAACATATCAGTTTCAAGAAATTTCATTAATATTTACAGGAGTTAGAGAGGAGACAGACGGACAGACAAACCGGTGTCGTAATCACTTTTTAAATTAGTTGGAAAGTGTTGTTGGTGTTGGTGTCTTGGATTAAGACCGATTGTCTACGCTTCAGACCTAGGCTTGAGCGGGACGCCCATCGGTTGGAGGTGGAGGAGGGGGGGAGGGGTTCTAAGGTGTCTTAGACTGTAGTCCTTCGAGTTTCGGAGAAAACAATTAAAAAAACTACTGCGACTTGGAATCGACACCGGCACCTTCCCAGCTGCAATCACAGCCACTAATTCATTATTTTTATGCTTCACGTTTGTGAATCACAGGAATATCAAAATGAGACCTGGTATAATCAACGTGATTTATTATTTCTCTCTTCAGCATTTTATTTTCGCCGTTCTTTAAAAATACAGTGCCCTTTAATTTCTTAGAGATAGTGTTAATATTAATGGGGTTATTAAGGTGGATGGACCCCATTAATATTAACACTATCTCTACTAAAAAAATAGCCCCTTACAATAATCACAATTACGCCCTCAAACGCGAAGCTCTAGAAATCCTTACTAACCCAGAGGCAGTCAATGAACGTGAACATGCAAACATTCCGAAAGGATGGAACCAATTAATCAACAAATCCAAAAATATGAAGCGAAGTGAAGCGACGAATCTGAAGTTCCCAGCAGACAACAAAGCAATTGAAGAGTGTCACATCTCACCTGAAGACTGGTGCGCTAGCACCCGAAATACGTATTGTGAAAACGAATAAGGACATTATCTAAGGTAAAATAATTTAATTTATGATGTAATTATCAACCTGTAATGAAATTATGTGATAGTATCCTCAATTTTTTGTTCGAATATTCTGAAAAAACTTTTGTGAAAAGTCTGTTTTATGTCCACTGATTTCTTTTTAAATAAGTTACTTTTATCGCAAAATTGAGAAAATAATAATCATAAAATGTCGATTTTTCGTGAAAAATACTGCACTTCAGCACAAAATACGAAATAGGCAGAATACTCGAAATCCTGCATACGAGAATTGGATGCTGATTTCAGTACTTTCACATAATTTCTGTGACTCTTTATTTTATTATATTATTTCTGTAATAGTCATTTCTACTCTTGGATAAGCAGAAAAGATACCCAATACGTAGGCTTAGAGCAATGCCGTAAACAAAAACATCGGTGGAAACCGTGGCTAATGATTTTTTTTTTTTTTTTTTTCACTGGCCACGCGAAAATACAAACCGATGACATAGATCGTGCCCGGAAGTGACTTCTTATGCATTTTTCAGATCGCATTTGGGCAAAGAAGTGTATATTTCTCAGGGAAAACGCTAAAATATCTTTTAAAAATAGCGATATAGCAGATGGGAAAATACAGGGCACAATTTCAATTGAAAAAAGTGAAGGTGCATTTTCACTTGAAAAAAAAAAGGGTAGGGTGCATTTTTCACTTTAAAAAAGGGCAGGGTGCGGTGCCCTTTGAAAAATGCATAACATGAACACTGCAACTGACTATCACCTGCTTTGTGCATTGAACAATTCCTTCAGTCAGAAAATCTTTGATAATCTTGATGCTATGAAAACTGCCATCCAAGACTTTTTTTACTCGAAACCGCCAGAATTTTACCGCTGTAGGATTCATCTCCAACCAGAAAGATGACAAGAGGTCATAGATAGCAATGGGGATTATGCACAATAATAGGTACTGTTCATTTTGCTCTTATTTCCTCTTCTTTATCGGTAATAAAAATGGCTAGAACTTTTGCACTCACCCAATAAAACATGCTCCACTAGCAGCCGTTAGGTTCTACTCTCGAAACTAGTAAGTGGAAAATGCTTGGTTCCATTCCAGGTCACGATCATTAAATTAACCATTCAGAGTTTTCCAGGATTTACTTCGAAACTCGGGTAGAATCAGGCTAGGTCTCATTAAAAAGTCCAATAATGAAGGCAATCCACCTAGGTCTAGAAGCCAAGTGCAGATAAAACAGTATTAGCAGGAGGAGGGGGGGGGGGAGTAAAAGTGTTGATTATTTTGCAAGGAGAATTTTATCTTCATCTCGCAGAGTTTATTTACACCTTATACATTTTATAAATTTCTCAGGTTTTCAAGTTCATAGATTATTTAAATTTTTTTTAAAAGGAGTATTTTTTTTTTTTTTTAACCCATTTTAAAAAGGTTAAAATACATTTTTTTTAGTTAATGAATTAAAAAAAACAAAAAAAACAGTGATTTAAAATAGCTGCTTTTTATCTTTTGATTAAAACTGTTTACATTTTTAAAAGTTAATGGTGTAATTTCTTGAATTAAAATTGGAATGACTAGAAAAAAACTTTAGCATAGAAATAATGTGAATTTGATTTAGAAAAAGTCATTTTTTAAAGTCATTTTTATATCATTATCATATTATTTCTTTTAAAGTCATTTTTACATTACATACAAAATATAACTTTCATCATAAGGTGATAATTGGAGAAACACTATAAATTAAAATAGCCTTCTTGTGTACTCCATGGGCTCATTTAATTGGGCTCCTGGCTGAATGAGCCTACAGAGTAAACAAGTAAGGCTATTTTAATTATTTTAATACCTTTCATAATTTTTTTTTCCTTCAAAATAAAGCATACGCCACCAGTAGCCGTTAGGTTCTGCTTTTGTAAGTAGGAAGTACTTGGTTCGATTCCAGGTCACAGTAAGCAACTTAACCATTCAGAGTTTTCTGTGGTTTACTTCACAACTTGAGTAAATACAGGCTAGGTCCTTTAAAAAAGACCAATACAAAGGCAATCCACCTAGGTCTAGGACCTAAGTCTGATAAAACATTAATTATCATTTGGGGAGGTGGGGGAGTGAAGTAAATGTGTTGATTTTAATTTGCAAGGAGAGTTTTACCTTCATCACACTCAGTTTATTGCATTTAATATATTTTATAATTTTTTTAATTTTTCAGTTCATAAATTTAATTTTTTTACGAACTGATTTATTTAATTTATTTATTTATTTATTATTATATTATTTTTTTTTTACATTCAAAAAGGTATTGCTGGTTTTAGAATTGAGGCTGATTCACTGCATTAAGGTTCTGGGCCTGTGGAGAAGTGCCCTCTGTGGGAGTCTTTCTAAGGGATCTCAGCCTGTATTTAAGTTAGTTTCGGAGAAAACCATGAAAAAATTCTAACGGCTAGGCAAACGAACACCACCAAGGATTGAATCTGGCACCTCACGTCTAACATCTTCGAGGTCAGGGACCTCTTGACTTCTAGTGGATCCTAACATTCTAAAAGCTAAAATTTTTTTTTATTATTATTTTGAATAAAAAATAAATTTGGAATAGTGATTTAAATAGTCGCTTTTTACCTTTTGATTAAAATCATTATCATTTTGAAAAAAATAATGGTAGATATTTTTGAATTAATGTTGGAATGACTAGAATAAAAAAATTTTGCATAGAAATAATGCAAATTTGTTTTAGATAAAATTTTGAAGTAACTTTTACAATGCATACAAGGTGTACATTTCAACAGTTAAATTTCTGTACTTCAAAATAAACTGGTTGATGAGAAATGCCTGGTTTGATCCTAGATCATGATCGTCAGCTTAGCTGCTCAAAGTTTTCCATGATTTTCTCCAAAAATCTGTAAATATGGGCTAAAAGTATTTTTAAAAAATGCATTGTCACTGTATTCTTGAAGTTTCAAATGTCTAGCTAGTCGGGAAGTTACATCACTGGTAAAATATATAATAAACACTGCAAAAGGCAGCGAGGACCCGAAACAGTTGGCTAAAAGTGTTTAAAAAAAAAAAAAATTGCATTGTCACCATGTTCTGAGCTATTCAAAAAATTTCAAATGTCTAGCTACTCGGGAAGTTACATGATTGTTGAACCATATAATAAATGCTGCTGAAGGCAGCAGGGACCCAATACAGTTGGCTAAAAGTATTTTTTAAAAATGCATTGTCACTGTATTCTGAAATTTTCAAATGTCTAGCTAGTCGGGAAGTTAGTTAAAAATTTTCTTTTGAATCATACAAACGCTGTCGAAGGCAGCAGGGACCCAAGACAGTTGTCTAAAGATTTTTAAAAGAGTAACTGTCACCATGTTCTGAGCTATTCTGAAAGTTTAAAATGTCTTGCTAGTCGGGAAGTTAGTTACAAATCAATTGCAAGATTTGTACTGGGCAAACCCACAAACAAGAGTCGAAGTTAATAAAAATATGGTAAAAATAATTTAACAGCGAGATAGACCTGACATGTTTTTGCGTATTTAGTTTTTAAATTAAATTTCATTCTTTAGTTAATAATAAAAAAAAAAAAAAGGAAATGCAACGTGTGTTATTTTATTTGATATATTTCATGTGTTTTCTATCACAAAAATTTAAAAATAATTGCATTAATTGAAAAGAAAAAATATGGTCTTGTCCACTTTTGAATGAAATTAATCCTAAATTTTTAAATATTAAATACTTTATTAAAAATGTTTACGATAAAGCTCTTTCACTTTATTTTTTCCAAAAAAGAAAAAAAAAAGAAAATGCAATTTTTAACTTAAAATTGAATTTAATAGCTGAATTTTTGGATAGAAATATATAATTTATCCTTAAATTGCAAAAATGTTGTCGGTGAGTATGTGCTGCCATCTAGCAGTAGTTTTGGTTTTTAAGTGTTGCTTCATCTGACACAGGAATATAGCAAACTCGGAAGGCATTTACTAAAGGAGGCAATGTTCTTATTTACTTTTTTTGAAAATGAGTCATATAATGAATGATTTGTTACAGGCATATATGGACTATGTTTAAAAAGTAAATACAACAATGAAACTTCTGTTCCAAGGAAGGTAACCCTACTCTGTTTTGATATGTTTCAATATATATATTTTAGAGCTATACTCAGTATATACTCGGTACTCGGCCAATACCGAGTAGTAGTAAGAATTTCATTATTTTTTGTATTATTGAAAGAAATGATTCATAACAGTTGTTTATTAATAACTAAACTAAAAAATTATGAAAATATATAGAGAGAGTCATTAAACTTTTGCTGCAAACAGCTTTCTGCAGTCAAAACGGGCGAGTAGATTGCCATCAAACTTGGTATACAGACAATTCATGATAGGTGCTTATCCATTTAGTTACAAGAATTTAAGTATAACCATCTTGCATGTGTGTAATATACAAATTTTTTTTATAAAAACTTAATACATAAAATTGTATCTATAAAACAGACAAAAATAAAATATTTTAGAAAAAAGAACCCTTATATATAATACTAGATAAAACTTTAGTTACATATTTGTGCAAATAAAAATAAGACACTATTAAAACTGTAAGAAAAAAGATTGATTTTTAATTTTAAAAACAATAATTATGAGTAAGGTAAACACTAAAATGTTATTAAAAATATATTTTAATAATCAAATTTGTTATTTTGCAAATTATGGCCCAAAACCACCTATCTTTTTTGCTCTTCTAGAACTTGATGATTAATTAAATCTATCATGTTAGAAATGATAAAATATTTTAATGTTCTCATTTCATATGTAAATTTCATGCATCTTAAATTAAGCTTGAGTGTATAGGAACTTTTATATTCTCTAAGAATTATCTGAGAATGATTTGCCTCTGAGAAAGACTATATAATAAAGAATGAAGTTATCAGTTATTGTGGTTTTAATAATCCACTAAGCTGGAAGTATCAAATGTAACAATGAACTTAATTGTGTACATATATACACTACAAAAGTTCTGAAACATTTCATGAAAACATGCTGTTTGCCATTTAACTTAATTTTATGTTCAAAAGGCCTTTTTTTAATATCAAGATGTGCAAAATTCTTCATATGTACATCAATTATTCATTCTTACAACTACTCGGTATTCGGTACTCGTTTACTCGGCCAAAGTGCTACTCGGTGCAGCATTTATATATATATATATATATATATATATATATATATATATATATAGAGAGAGAGAGAGAGAGAGAGAGAGAGAGAGAGAGAGAGATGTTTACAAGGTAAATTTAATGGTCTGTGAAATGTGATCTATACAATGCAAAATTCTATATAAACATAAAACCTTGTGTTTTTAGGTTTGCGTTATAAAAATCTACTGTATTCCTACGTGAGTTTTATGAGAGCCCATAAAATAAGTCTATTATAATTCAAATATATTTAAATTCTTTATTTTCTCCTTCCCAACTTCGTTTAAATTTAATGTTGCTTTTGAAAGTTATCACTAAATGGTATGAGGGTCAGCCGGCATGGATGGCTCAGTTCAAAATCGAGATCATTTTCATAACACGCTGTTGGATCTCCTCTACTCCAGCTACATGCATTAGACTGTACTACACAAAATGAAATATGCATACATTTTTATACGTGTATAAGCATTTTTTGTATAGAATATAGTAGAAAAACTATTTGTTTACAGGGTAGCACAAAAGAATTGGATATATTAGAGCTATACTTAGAAACTGCTAGAAATGAATTTCAAATTGTGTTGTGTAATTATCATATTGTGCAAAATTTAAGTAAAGTGTGTGTTACATATATAATTTATAGATAATATACAGGGCTATTCAATATTCTTTTCTATTGAATATAATTGTCGAAAGTGCTATACTATTTTTTACCAAGTCCAGGAGAACTGCTTGGGAATTATAACTTTTTTACACCCACACAGTAGACAAAGTATTGTTTGATGTCCAATTTTCAATGCTGAATTTTTGTCTTAACCCGTTAGTAGTCGCTAGTTGGTTGATTTGCCGCCCATTCTTCAGTGTTGCCAGATTTTTTTATTCAATAGCCACCAAAAATTTTTAGAATTGGCATTTGATATACATAAAACACAAATAAAATCGAAGAAACGTCGATCACATTACTTCTTAAAATTATTGGTGAGAGTTAAATAAAAAGTGCGCAATCTGTAATAGGTGGCGCTGTCTATAGCGACTACTAACGGGTTAACTTTTGTGCATTTTGAAGTTCCCTTAATACGAATGCCAAGTTTTTATTAAGAATTTTTTGAAAATCATATGAGACTAGCACTTCAAATATTTCATTAAGATTTCTAAATTTCAAGGCATGGTTATATTATTAAATTTGACAGTTAATAACAACTTTAAATTCTTTATAAATGTAGGTAGTAATATTTAAATGAGGAATGCAGGAATTTTAGGCCTTTATTTTTCAAAGTGCTGCTCCTTGGTAAAATTTATTTTTTTCCTAACCAGATATCATATTAGCGTGGCACCATACACCAGTTTTGCCGGTGAAAGATTTCCGCTTATGAAGAACTTAGCATGCAGAACTTCCATATCAATTGCAAAAAGAGAAACAAATTTCTCTCAGTTAATGCTAATTTTAACAGATAATCAGAATAGGCTAAAGGTTGAAACTATAAATAAATTAAGTTATTGAAATTAAATGTAAGAAATGGTTACTTAGTCTTGGTGAAAGCTATAAAAAAGCAGAGAAAAGGTAAAAACAGGCATTTGTATTAAAATGTTCTTGTTTATATAAATAGACTGCCCTGTGCATGACTCATTATCTTTAATTTAGATTCCACATTACTTTTAAAATTCTGATATGTAATTTTGAATTTTATCAAGCACTGCAATGTAGTCCCCCCCCCCCAACTCCTACCTTAAAAAAATAAATAAAAAAGAGTAGAAAATATTGTGCTTGGAGACAAACACTAAAATTTCCATAAAGTAAGATACATGAACGAAAATTTTTTAATAAAGTAGCTATAGGTTAAGTGCACCAGTGATTGACACTTTTAGAGCAATCTCTGATGTTTTCAATGTTCTAGTCATCAGAAAATATTTTTAGAAATCGTAAGTTAATACACATGGCATGTAAAGGGCAAAATTAACGGTCGCCACCGGCCACATGGCGACTAAATGAAAAAAGATGGCGATTAAAAATTATGCATCGATCGCCACTAAAATCGCCACTTTTTGTGATCATTAAAAGATTCTAAAAATCGAGCGACGATAGGCAATCGAAGCCTTGTGATTTCCAATCTTTTTCCATCCATGGCAGAAATGTCAATGTTCATTTTAAACTTGCTTTATTATATTCTACAACCTATAAAGAAGTAGAATTGTTTAATATATCTCACTTATATAATTTTTTGCCCCCCCCCTTTCCCTCCCCCTAACGATTTGTGATCACACAGCTTATAGAAAGCTTTATAATTACTAGTCATTCTCCATTTGCTGCAAAAATATAAATATCTATTTTAAACTTACTTTTTTAGATTCTAGAATCTGTAAAGAAGTAGAATTGTTTAATATCTCTTACTCATAATTCTTGTAATCCCCCCCCCCTCTGCTACCCTCCAACGATTGGCAATCACATACTCCACCGAAGCCTTATGATTTACAATCTTTTTCCATCCATAACAAAATGTAAACATTCATTTTAAACTTTCTTCATTAGATTCTAGAACCTATAAAGAAGTATATAGATATACCCCCCCCCCCACACACACACACATGTGCGCTCCATTTCAACTAGCAGTTAATGATCAAATGTCCTGCAAAGCACAATCTTTTTCCATTACTATCTCCATAGTATTTAGTGTATATTTAACCCATTTAAGATATTTGACAAATGTGTGTATCAAAATTTGATTTGGCTTAAATGTGTATTTTTCAAAATTTTTTGTATTTGCTTTCTTTTGAATAGAAATCTTCCTTTTTCCTTTCCATTTTAAAGTAGAAATCTCCCTATTTTTAAAGCTACAAATTTGGCAGCTAAGTACATTATTTTTAATGAAGCAGCTAAGTTTCCATATCTATACTTTTTAAGAGGAAGTATTTTAACTCTATTGAAATAAAATCATTTAAAAAAGTGTGTTTTTAGAAATAAGAAATAATAATAAAACTGCTAACTGTATTTACACATGACCGTGTAAAAGGTTGTGATGATGATGAATCAGCTGATTCATTTATGAACTGTGAATGATAACAGCTTATTTCACTTAAATAAATTGAAAAAAAAACGTACTACTGAATTATCTGAAAGATAAAAACTTTTGCTGTTATTATTACAGCCCTAAGCAGATTTTAATTTAGGATGTACAATTTAGGATTTTTAAAAAGAGCGTAATTACAAATTACAATTTCAGTGTCCCTCTGTTATTTTTATTATTATATGTATTTCTTATTTTCATATTTTTCTTGTGGTGATTATACCGTAAAATGGTAACAATGCTTTTTGCAGTCTGAAAGAAATAGTCTTATCATATGAAAAGTGGCTACTAACTTAAAAAAGTGGCTACTAATGAAACTGACAGTACCGGCCACTGGCCACTAATGAATTTTCCCAGTTTTGCCCTTTAATGGCATGAAAGACATTCAGAACCACATATAGCTATGTTAACCCTTTCACTACCAATATATTTTTTTTCTGAGAAAAATAAAATAAGTATTAAATAATTTATCTGAAGTGGTCCATTTAATAGACAGTGAATTTTTTCAACTGACATTTCTATCCACCTATTCATGGTAGTTACAGGTCTAAAAAACAAGAACAGAAAACATTCAGAAAAAAAATTTCATATTATATTTTAATTTAAGCTTGGGACATATAAGTCCCAGTGGTAGCGAAAGGGTTAAAATATATACATTTGATAACTATTTTTTTTTTTTTTTTTTATGAATTTTTATTTGACGTCCACTCAATATTCCAGTAATTGGTGCTGCCAGTTTTTCCTTTTATTAGTAATTGGCACCCTATGTTCCAGTGTTTGACACTGTTAGTTATTCATTTTACCAGTTATTAGCACCCTATGCTCCAGTGTATGTTAAAATGTTAAAATACATATATGTAAAATATATGATTTTCTTATTTATTAATTATTTAAGGATAGATGTCAATTACTGGAGCAAGCCAATCACTGGAACACCTACCCTATATTACGTGTGTGAAAGCACCTTTTTTATAAAATAATTTGCCTTTATGTACAAAAGTGCTCTTATTCTGTAATGTGCACCATGCATTCTTTGATGCCTTAGAGCAGGGTGCGAAATTTCCGCTCGCCAGCGGCGAGTGGAAATTTTACTGTGGTGAGTAAAATGTCAGTCTAAATGTAGATAGAATTCTTACAGTATACGGTGCTACCTAAAAAAAAAAAAAAAATTGATTTAAAAACGTAAAATTATGCTAACCTTAGGTAAGGTGACCCGACATCCTCTTTTTAAGAGGACAGTCTTCTTTTTCAACGCTCTGCCCTCTTAAAAGGGGGGGAAAAAAAAAATACACGACTAAAAAGTCCTCTTTTTTTTATACTTTTTGTCCTCTTTTTCAAATGAAAAGGATTTAGTCCTTAATTTAAAAAATTTCGCAAAACTGAGAAGCTCAATCGGCTGTATCAAACAGTGAACACTAACTTTTTTCTGCATTAGGTTCGCAAAAGAACAACTTTCTAATAAACTTGCCAATGCATATTATGGTTCATGTCTATTCAGATTCTTCAAATCACAATAAAAGTATTCCCTACATTTGTACGCTTCTTTGATCCAGAACACTGAATCACTATTGAAATTGTCATGAAATCATTAAGGTGGTGGTGCTCCGGTTGATACGCCGTGGGTTGACGTGTGTTCTCACTTTTGCATGAATAATATTCCTCATAAAAATAGGCTCACCAGTGACCGAGAGGTTCTGTCCTCAAAGCTGGTATACATGAGGCGCTGGGTTCGATACCCAGTCACACTCGTTGGCTTAGCTGTTAGTAGTTTTCCGTGGTTTTCTTCAAAACTAGCATAAATATGGGCTAGGGCCTCTTAGAAAGAACCCCACAGAGGACTCTCCTACTCAGGCCTAGAGCCCTAGTGCAGACAACTGGTCTTAATGATAACACTACCACCACTCCACAAAAATATGCAAAAGTTAGTTTGATTCATTTTATGTCCTCAAGCCAAAAACGCCCTCACAAAGCAACTGTTTTCTTCAATGAACAAAATATAGACATGTGAAAAAAATACCCTTTATATACCTACTTTAAAAACTTATTAACTACTAAGACTAATTTAGATTATACTTCTGAGAACTTTTATACAAAGAATGATTAGTCGTTAAAACAAATCTTTTCATCTGCCGAATATTAATTTTATTTTTTCATTTGCCAATTTTGTTTTTCCTTTTATGATTATGATTTTAATTAAAAAAAAAAAAGAATGTCTACCAACTTTTTACTTTTTTTTTAATGTAACTGCATGAAAGTACCACAAAAAAGAAAAATGTTTTTGTCATAGCAAAAATTAATAATAATAAAAAATAAAAATTATATCGTCCAGTGATACCTATAAAAAATTAGGGATTTTTTCTCTCGTATCCATACATTAATTTAAATTAAGGTGTACTGATCCAAATTCATCATTTGTTATAAAAATGTTTCCACCACTTATGTTAAGTAGCTTTTGAATTGATTTTTAAAATCATTTTCATTCAATTTTGTATCCTCTAATATGACCACTTTTCCAAAATTGAATGTCTTCTGTTTTCTTATAAAATAAAAGATATTGTGTAATTTCTCCTCTTTTTCCAATAATAAATTCAGGTCTCCTTATACATAAAAATAGAATAAATTAATCACATTTTGTGGCACACATTTTTTTTTTTTTTTTCAGCGAGTGTAATCTAAGTTGAAATTTCGGGCCCTGCCTTAGAGTGATCCATGAAAATTAAGGGCTATATGAATTTAAAAATTTTAATTTTATTTTTAATCTAATAGTACAATATGTCTAGAATATTTTCCCAAAGTTTCACATCAATTGGAGTAAAAATCTATGAGAGAGAACCTTTGGAAATTTTCCACATTAGATTCATTTCATTCGTAGTTAAAACTTTAATAGCTATTTTCTGAAAAAACACTATTTTTTTAATTTGGTGGACACGATTTCTTAAAAGCCAATGCACTAATCCTATTAAAAGTTTGCACACTGCTTTACACTAAAATTGATTAGCGCCTGAACAAAAGGATTTTTTTTTTTCTTCCCCCACCCCTCAGATTACAATTAATTTTATAAAGTTATATAGGGGGTAAAACTTTACCAAAATTCTTTATATATATATATAAATCCTTTATTTAAGCACTAGCTAAACTTATCAACTAACAGAAAAAATTTATTGTTTTAATTTCAGATAAGGCTATCGTGAGCTATGTCCATCACTTTCCAGGTCTCTGGAAATTGGGTCTTGCAGGCTGAATTTTCTAAAATTTTTAATGAAATTTTTATAAAATATTGCTTTAAATGTTCTTTTATATGCTCAAAATTTTGAAAAAATAATTTTATTTATTAAAATAAAAATACGAAAAATATGCTTTTATTGAACCTTCAAAACCCATGTAGCTAATCCCTTAACAAGAGACAAAAGTAGCAGAAAATTTCAAGGAACTTCGCTTATATAAATGTCAAAAAAAGAAAGAAAGAAAGAAAGAGAGAGAGAGGGGGGGGGGGGAGGATTTTTGTCCAAATATGTTACTGGTTAATATATGCCAATTTAAGTTCTAAAAGCTACAAAAGAAGGTTACCATATTGCATTATTAAGAAACATTAATAGCTTCATATAAATGGAATTGCTATATTTCACTACTAACATAAAAAAAAAAATCCATACTTTAATTTTTTTAAATAATTTATATATTGGATCCAGCAGTAAAATTTACACAGAAAATCCTCATAACGGACGTAAATCTATTGTAATAATTAAAGAAGCAATGGGTTTTTTTTTTTTTTTTTTTTTTTTTTTTGACATCATGAGGAAATGTCCCTATATGCAGTAGCTTAAAAATGTATTCCCGAAACTTTAATAAAAAAGGCATTTTAAGTACCTAACACTTACAAAAGTTTCAAAATCTTGCCACATATTTTTATAACTATATTCCTCTTTTCTAACAATTACTTACAATTCAGGCGTATTATATGTATCATTGAGTAAGCCACCTGATTAAATATTTTTCTGTACTTATAGATAATAATAATAATAATTTCGTATATATTTCATTCCTTATTTCATAGAGTTAATATAGTAAATACACATATAAAGAAAATCAAACAACGCGATGAACATGACGTACGACAAGCAAGAACCAAAGAAAAATCGGCTATAAGATGATTTTATTTAAATCAGTATATAAGGAAATCAAATCTTAAACTTTAACATATCTAGCCAATGTACAATATAATTAATAACAGTAATACTATAAACAGTAATAATAAAATAAACATACTTCTGAAAGCCTCCGGTCAGAAAAAGGTCGCCAGTCAAAAAGAAAAATGGATACCTATTCCCAGGTATTCAGTAAGGATGAACATAGTTCCGGAGTGGAAAAAAATGACTGGAAACTGTATTAGTTATATTTTATAAATAACACATAAAATTAAATGTTCCGGTGAGAAAATGCGTTTTATTCTCTGGCCCTTTAACACAGACCCTGCCTTAAAGGACTTAATAAGAAGCATTTCGTTGCCAATATTTGACAAACACTAAAAAAAATAATAATAATAATACTAAAAATATCATCATGGGATATAGTTCAATTAATCTGAGTTCAAGGCTAAGAAAGCTCAAACTGAACTACTGAGCTAAAATACTTAAGAGGAGAGAATACCATTGAGTAGTAATAGAAGCAGAGTACGGATTCCTTATATTGGCTATGGAGAAAAATTCCGTGAACATTTTTCGCCTTCTTTTGGCGATAATCGCTTGCTTCATGAAGAAAGATAAGAAAGCTATCGTTCATTAAAAGAGTCTGTACGATTCCTGAGAGATGTTGATGTATTTGCATTGAAGCCATATGTGAATAAGAATTTTTTCTGTTATGTCGTTTTTAATACACTAGCATAACATATAAATTCTTTTTCAGGTTATAAAGAAGCATATTATTTTTATCTCTTTGAAGCGATATTGTAAGTACCATTTTATTTTCCAAAATTGTATGGTTCTTATTTTAAAAATAATGACATTTATCTGCAAAAAATTCAACTGGATATGTGTATTTACTGAGTCTAAACTAAAGGCCATGTATATTGTTTTTAAAAGTATGCTTCTGTCTAAATGCTTTTATTGTAAATAAAACTAGAAGTTTATTGATATCTACAGTCGGTAACAAAAGTGTCCGAACAGTAGCAAAAATTCCTATGTAAAAAGAGTACACTTCATACGGTTTTGTTAAATAAATCCTTGTCGAATCATGTTCTTAGACTGACTTATGGCCGTATTCAACATTAGCTGCAACTCCCGGTTCAACGCAAAAACTTGAAAAACGTCTAAAGGCAGGGTACAGCTTTCCAGCAAAATTTGGCACGTTGTTTCTGCCATCTAGCGTCGAGGATTTCATATAATCTTTGATTTGTTATTTTCACCTAAAAAATCTGAAAATAACTATACCGCTGGATGGTAGAAACAACACGGAAAAATTTGCTGAAAAGTTGCACCCTGCCTTTATACGCTTTTCAAATTTTCATCTTCAACCGGGAGTTGAAGTTATTGGTGAATAACAGCCTAAGAATAGAGCAGGCGCATGTTTATAAACAAGCGATGCTATTCTGCAACTTTTGCGCATGTAGGCAAAATATCTGCCTTTCCATTGGTGCTTTATCCCACCTTTTGCCTACATTCTAAAGTACGCGCGGAATCACCTGTCGCAGTGACGTCACGTGCACCTGCTCTATAGGATTCGACAAGGACTTATTTAACAAAACCGTATGAAGTGTGCTTTTTTTACATAGGAATTTTTGCTAGTGTTCGGACACTTTTGTTACCGACTGTACGGTAAAGCTGCAGCAGAATTTGCTTAATTATTTATTTTTCTAACTAGTCAGTTCATTTATCTGAACTTTAAAAATAATAATAATAATAAATGAATAAACAAAACATTATAGAAATACTACCAAATTGTTCCTAATGATTAATAAGACATTAATTACTCCCTCACCTCTTAATTCCTTTTCTTGATTATTACACATTTCACAATTTGTTTTAGTATAATTACCAGTAAGAATTACATGCGCGTAGCCAGGGGGGGTGCCCTGGGTGCCCGGGCACCCCCCCGTTCATGCACACCCAGGTGGGGGGAATTCCACCAATTTATTTGCCACTGGTAAGTAAAATTTTAAGGAAGAGAAAAATATACCAAAAACTTCAATGTATATTCATAAAAACAGATTTTTGTTTGTAAGTTTCTTAGAATAAAAAAATTTTGCGATATCTTCCCGTTTTAGACATCTTGAAAGCGGAAAATGACTTTCTATGTGTGTGTTTGGGGGGGGGGGCATTGTGTGTCAGTGCATGTGTTAACTATTTTTGTCCGGGTTTCACGTGAGAATGTCAGGACACAATTCAACGACATTTGGCAAGAATATAGGTCTGTACTCAGCTTAAAAGTAAACCTATCAAATTTTCCAAAATTCCCTCTCTGTTCCTACCCTGAGGGCTGAAAGTCAAAAACTCGTTAGTAAGCATAACTCGGCTCCAAATTACTTTACGATGAAGAAATTGCACATGAAGCGACTAGACTTGAATACGTAAATAAAATTTTCTGCGATTTTGTATTTTTGTATTTTTAAGGGGGAGGAGGGAGAAAAATTGATTTTCAGAGGGAAATTTCTGAAATTCCGGATTTTTGAGTAGATACCAAATGTGGTATAAAGTTATTAAAAACAGCCATGCGTCTTCCTCAGTATATTTCAAAAAACCCGTTTTTTGGTTTCTTGCAACTTTCATTTTTTTTTTTTTTTTTTGGGGGGGGGGGGTGCGTTATAAGGAGGCAAATTCGAGATCCCCTTTTAGCGCTAAATTTGTCCTGGGAAATCTATGAAAGCTGCAGTCACAAATTTTAGTGCGTGGATTCTTTATGAGTATAACTAAGTTTTATGAAAATCCCCTCCTTTTCCTCCTAGCGGTGGGTGGAGGGGAATAAACACATTTTTAAATTATCTCAGATTAATTTTCGCGAGAAAGAGAGAAGGTGAATTGCGGGTAAATCGCTGCCGATGTCAATGGAAACCCGAATCCTCATGTTGCGAGCGGAAAAATCCCTACCTAACGCAGTGGAATTTTAGCTGAGGTTTCATCTAATTTCAGTGATTTTTATTTTTATTTATTATTATTGTTATTATTTTTTTGATTGTTTGAGATTCTATTAATAATGATATGGAAATTTGAGAATTCACTTAAATGTAGCGACCAGCGAAGCGGCTGCTAGTAAGTATATATATTCACTGTATTTCTTGCTGCTCCTAAATACCAAATGCGGCAATGCTCTCAGAGCTGGTGCATCAGAAGTGCCAAGTTTGAACAGAGCGTTTCGGCCACCTAGCTGTTTAAAGCATCCCCATCCCCCCCCCCAAAAAAAAAAAAAAAAAACTTTCGTGAATATAAGCTAGGAACCTTGATAGTCCCCTCTCCGTGAGCAACACTTCACCCAAGCCTAGATACTAATGCAGTTGCAAAGAACTCACAATCGTATTTAATCCCAATATCATGGAACTATGATACTGCATGATATTTCTCACTGAGATTGGACAAATGGGACCTGTTTATAAGGATATGCAAAAGAAAATTCAAATATTTTATTGTTTGATGATGGAACTTCTCATTGGTTAATTTAGTTTAATTTTTTAAGTTTTCTGAATGCATATTATAAGCGGAGGGAACTTGAAATGATAATTGAAGTCGGTAAGCTTCAAAAAGTGGTGTGGATAAAAGTTCTCTGAATTATTTAAAAAATGTTTTTAGTTTGATTACAGCCTAAAATGTTCTAAGAATACAGTTATATTCGTTAAATGAATAGTTTTGCTGGGTGCAGTAAAACACCACACCTCAGAAATATATGTGCACCCTTCCCCCCCCCCCCCCCAAAAAAAAAAAAATCTACCCAAAAAACGTTGTAATGAAGCGCATCTTCCTTACTTTTAAGGGAATGTAAATTGCGTTTCTTTTAAGCTTATCGAAAATTGTCACTCAAATTAGGGCGAAAATTACTCACAACGGTTACACTGATGGGCTTGATCTGAATTCGAACCCGGCACCACCCGTCTACCAGCTTCGAAAGCAGAACCCCTCATTCACTTATAGTGCTTGGCAAATGTGTTACCTTAAGTTGATTTTCTGCGCAATTTTATTTTAAGGAGTTTCTTTTGTTATTTCCTTGCTATTTTATGCCATTTTTCATGCACTTCTGATGTATGATGGTCATTTGGCATTCTGCTCAACTGTCACCTTTTTTCAGCTTCGATACATTAACTTTACTTTGTGTTTATTTTCTGTGGGATTTTGATGGTGTGAGTTCCTTTCGTTGCTTCTCTTCAAGTCTATGCGTTGTTTATGAAATATGTGCGATCGTCATTTGGCAATCCGTTCAGCTGATGATCAGAGACCAATCGGAGACAGAAATGCTCTATCTGCGTTCGTACCCTTCCCTGCCTTTGATAATATCACCTTATGAGCTTATTTATTGCGATTTTCTTAAAGTTTTCATATTATAGTCTAGTCACCACAGTTTAGAGTTTACCACAATATAATTGTATTCTAGTAAGATTCACATATAACCAACTGAAACACGGGTAAGATCTGGCTCATACTAATCCCTCATTATGTAAAAAAGCCTAGATTTCTATTTGCAAATCAGATGAAAATTTCCATCTGATGCTTGATTAGTATTGGTCGTATATCAACCGTATAGCTCAGTTTGTCGAGCACTGACGGGTTATATCAAAAGTCTCAAGTTTCATTTCTGACCTCGTCCCTTCCATTTTGTTAAATTAAATTCTACTTTTCCATCAAAAATGTGTGCAAAACTCTTTATTTTTCAACTTATTTTTGACATTATATATACGTATAAATCTATATCTGTTTATGAATCAGTTTGGATTTCTTAGTTTTCGATGCAGAACTACACTGTTCGTTCATCCTATCACTATTGAAAATTTTACACTAATTAAGCAAGACAAAATCTAGCTAATGCTGCATTTTTTACTTCAACCGGATTAGTTTAAACGATTAATTAAAAAAAAAAAAAACCTTATGTTATCTTTAACATTATAAACAAATACGGAGCTGATTAAAAAAAAAAAAAATACATGTCCTTTATTTATTATAATTATAATAATAATTATCATTATGGTACAAAAAAATGAATATTTTTTTACGCGTGGAAAAATAAAATGAAAATAAAATAAAATTGATGTCATTATAGCTTTACAATATTAAACATTTGATTTTTAACATCGGCTTTGTATTTTTATTTAATAATTTTAGGTTTTGAATTCAGTACTTACATTAAAATCAAAATTTTTAATTTTGATTGATTGTTTGGGATTCACATTCAATTTAAATGGCTCTAATATGAATTTTATTAAAATAGT
The DNA here is from genome assembly GCA_963930645.1 of Salticus scenicus. NCBI lineage: Eukaryota > Metazoa > Arthropoda > Arachnida > Araneae > Salticidae > Salticus > Salticus scenicus. Next base: position 51,345,250 of record OZ005657.1, read on the forward strand.
TTAATTAAATTTTTTTTCTAAATATCAACATTTTATTATAAAACTCAACAGTCATATAATTAGTTAAATCTTACGTTTAGTACCTATAAAAAAATGAATCTGTTATACCTCCAAAAAAAGTTTTTCTACGGAAAGACTTCTGCTGTAAAGAGAGCGAATATGACAGAGGAAGAAGCAGCAAGAAATTATTCAACAGCCACATCTTATATAAATTCAAGAAATATTTCAGGAATAACTAGGTAAAAGGAAAGCTGTAAGAGACTAGAAAGTATTGTTGTATTTCGACTAGACAGGTATCGTGCAGATGCTCAACAGACAGAGGTGAGAAAACAAGAAGAAACTGAAGGGCAACAGCATATTTGAATTCAAGCTGATGCCAAAACGTCATAAATGATACAATTTATCAAGTATTGGATGTTGCTAATTAGTTTTTAGTGTACATTTAACTATGATTATACTTTTGATTATGCGTCTCAAAGTATTGTCAGCGTCAGCGCAGGAAAATTGGTAAATGTTTGTGGAAATTGTAGTGCTAAAAATTGTCTCAGAGCCTCACCTGCAATGTTTTGTTACAATGGAAAATTTCATTTACCTCAAACTTCTGAACAATCAGAATCTTTGTAAATTTCTCTTAGATTCTTTAAACACTACTTCAACCCAAGAATCGTCGGATAGTTCTGCTAGTTGAATTATATCATTATTTTATATATATACCGGGTGATCCAAAAGTCAGGACAAACTTTAAAAATGAATAATTCGAAAACGAATCAAGATACAAAGATACGGTTTGCACCAAACGGATGAAAAAGAAACCGGGTTTTGTGTAGCAAAGGAAAACAAAAATAGTTCTGTTGGCGACCAACAGATGGCGCTATAGTGTTTTATTTCACCAAAAAATGATTTACAACTGAAAAAAGATATTGACAACTTACAAGTCAGCTTAATTACAGTTAATTAGTACTACTACAGTAACTGTTCAATGTCCATCATTCAGAAGTATAGTTGTGAGATGATTCACCACATCGTTCACAGCATTTAGTAGCATTTCTTGCGTTATGGCAGACACATTTTGGCGGATGGCATTTTCAGTGCTGCTAGTGATGCCGGTTGGTCGCGGTACACTTTTGACTTCCAAGAATCCCCACAGCCAAAAGTCACAGGGTGTCAGATCGGGAGATCTTGGAGGCCATGCGTGATTAAAGTAGCGACTGAGAATGCGATATTTCGATGCATATAAGCTTCGACTACCATTACCTGCTGTAGTTGTTCCTTTTTATATCGTTTGTTGCTTTGCATAATCCTACATAAGAAATACGACAGCGCCATCTGTTGGTCGCCAACAGAGCTATTTTTTTCTTTGCCACACAAAACCCGGCTTCTTTTCCATTCGTTTGGTGCAAACCGTATCTTTGTATCTTGATTCGTTTTCGAATTATTCATTTTTAAAGTTTGTCCTGACTTTTGGATCACCCGGTATATATATATATTATATGTCTGTGCACGCAATAACATAATTCATTTATTATGTACATTTACCGACATATATATGAATTTGAATACACGTATATTAAAATACTCATACGCACGCTTACGTATAAAGATATGTGTACTATGTATGTATATCTATGCTGAAATTTTCAAATTAAAATTTGGGCACCCCCCCGCATGAAAAGCTGGCTACGCCTATGAATTATAGTTCAGATGAATCCACATTGTTTTTATTTTATGAGAGAAAATTACTTTTGAGATTAACCCTTCAAATTGCTTAGTTTTATTTACAAAAGTTTAGAAGTATGTACAGTCACAAAAAAAAAAAAAAAAAAAAAAAAAAAAAAATCGCTCCCCCCCCCACCCCACTCAATTTCGCCGTAAATTATCGTAGAAACATGTGACTGGTACCGATCGATTTGTAATAACGTCTAGTTTATAACGGTACAGTTAGATTTTGCCTAGGGGTCGTGTACATATTAAAACTGGCATCAACTTCATTTTCTTCAATGGCAACCCCTATTTTTGACTTCATATTCGCATTTCTGAGATCAAGGCAGTTCAGAAAAAGGTCCCGTTTATATACTTTAAATTAATTCTTGATAGAATTACAACCGAAAATATGTTAGGGGTAAATCTATAAATTTAGGAAAATTAAGTTTCGATCATGCACGAAAGTGTTAAGCAATAATTCAGTTACCACCGAAAAAAAAGTATTAAAATATCTATGAAAAGAAAAAAAAAGGTAAATGGTTTTAAATTTGTTTGAAAATTATTTTAACTCAAGCTGCCATATAATTGTCTGAAACGGTGGCACTCAACAATGTTGAGTTTGTTCTGATACTGCAGTACTTTCATATTCTTTAATTTAATTGACTTATTAAAAATATTAAAATAGATTTTTTTTTTTAATTAATTAATTTTTTTTTTCATGCATTATTAAAAACTTTTACATAAATCTTCATGATATTCTTCTGCTTTTATATTTTATAATGTGTAACAAATTAATATGCAAAATAATAAATCCTACTACTTAATGGGATGTTCTAAAATTCTATTCTTAACACAGATACCGAAGTGGACGGTGGGTCTAGAAAGGCTGACTACCCTTAATCTAAATCTTCAGTTGAAGAGGTCAAAATGTTACATTACTCTATTAAAAAAAAAAAAGATGTCATAATGAATATGATCTGTACGCATCGATTATGGGAAAAAATATCAAATATTTAAGTTTCCTAAATTCTGTGATTTCACAAAATATGCATAAAATTTGCCTAACATATTTATATATATATATATATATATTTTTTTTTTTTCGTTTTTTTTTTTTTTTTTTTTTTTTTTTTTTTCTCTTAATACAATTTACAAGTTAAGTGTTTATTTTATAAACTTTTTATAAAAAGAATACAGATTGTAATGTTAATTTATGTATTCAAAATTTAAGTAGTTTGAAATTAAATAAAATAAAAGTTAATTTTTTTGCGTCAGATTAGTCACATTATTAGTCAGATTAGCCACGTTTAAGTATTAATATTTTGTGATTTACACATACATGAAGCTTTTCGAATGCAGAATTTTATAATTTCATTATCGAGGATTTTAAAAATGTGCCTTGACTTAATTAATATTAAGAGAAATGTTCTATATTCTCGCAGATATATATTTATTTATTTATTTCTCAATATATTGAGAACAAAAAACTATCTTTTATTAATTAGCAATGTGAAAATGATAAGATTTCCTCGTAAACACAAGAAAACAATTAATCGCATGAACACAAATAAAATAAATACATAAAAATAGAATTTTATTACGAATCATACTTTTAAAATGTTCTCTCCTCTCTGTTCCTGTTAAAATACTCTGTATAATTATGAACAAAACATTGTCAGATTGCAGCCTTTTTTTTTTTTTTTTTTTTTTTTTTTTAAGGAAAAAAGAAGATAAGGAGGAGGAGGAAAGATCAAAACGAATAGAAAGCATATTACCCTTTAAACTCTGGAAAAGGGCAGGGTTTAGTATTGTGTGTCATTTGGGAGTTGTAGCATAGCCTCCTAAACTAGATGCCTGTCGCGTTGCTCGGAAACTTGGCAACAGTTGAAGCTGTAGACAGCGCCACCTGGTGCAAATTCCGCGACTTTTTTATTCAACCGCCATCAAAAATTTTTAAAAGTTGTATATGATATACTGATATACATAAAGGGCGAATCGAATCGAAGAAACGTCGATTATATATATCATATATCACTTCTTAAAATTATTGGTGACAGTTGAATAAAAAAGTCGCGTAATTTGTACCAGGTGGCACTGTCTACCGCTTCAACTGTTGCCAAGTTTCTGAGCCACGCGACAGGCATCTAGTTTAGGAGGCTATGGTTGTAGAGTGTCAGAAAGTTACTTTATGTAATAAAACTTTTCATTTAAAGGGTATTTAAAGCAGCATTATATTTTATACATAGACTATTCAGAAAAAAAGTACCATTCATGTGGTTTATAAAAAATAAAGAACATTTTCTGGCATTGCTCTATGTATATACATTCTTGTCAACCTAACCCGGAAGATTACTGGTCCCGCCCCTTTCCGTACATTTTTTTCACATCAGTCTTTTTAGAATATTTGTTCCTTATTTAAAAGGTTCAGCGCCATGTCAGCCATCGGTGGCTGACACTGATCTTTCCATTTAGGCCAAGTCAGCCGGCAGTGTAAAATATGATATAAAACTACAGAATTTACATAGTTTTAAGTAATTTATAATTTACTTCATTTATATATATATATATATATATATATAGGATTTTTATAGGATTATATCGTTAAGGCCTAATGGTGTTTATTGAAACTCAATAAACATAACACGCTTCTAAGCAGCGCATGTGGCCTGAATGGGATTTCCATAAGAATTCGCGTGGCGCTCAATGAGTTAATCGTAAATGTATTTGAAGTTAATTACTCTAAAAATTAAATTGTGTACACAAAGGGGCGGGAACTAACAATGTTACGGGTTAGGTTGGCAAGTATGCATATATATTTTGCTTGTTTTATAAAAATTTATAACACATTTTCTTCTTTTTTTTTTAGTATTTTGTGTTTGTATGTCTCATTAAAAATAAATACAATATTCATATATAAACATTTCATACGGTAATGTATATAAACATATTGATTAAAGAAGTTTTGTTGATATTATATAATTATTTTTCTATCTGTATAGTATATTAACACAAATATATTTTGTAAATTTCGCAGCATCGAAAAACAGCAACATAGCTTCCATATCAAGGCTTAATGTAAATAGGACGTAAGCGTACTGTAGCTAGTGTTGAAATTTGAAAAAAAAAAAAAAAAAAAAAAAAAAAAAAAAAGAGAGAATAACAGTGGGCTAAAAATACCCCGGAATAAATTAAAATGTTGTTTATTCTGGTTTTAGTCAGGGGATATCACTTGTGCTAAATAGCTGGATCCGCCCTCTCTTAAGCTCAGGTTCAGCTCATCATTAAAATATTGTTTTTAATATCTGCCGCACCAAAATGTTCAAAACATAAATGCCAATTTTCATATATTTTGAAATCTTCCCGTTCCAACTTTAAAAGCATTTAGATTAATTTATTTTATTTTGAATTTTTAAATTTAGACGATTAAAGTCTTTTAAATGAAATTTCAGGATTCTGTAAGATCAATATCTATATATTTGAAAGTAATAAGATTTATTAATTTGTTTTAAATTTTTATTCCATAATAACTGTGACTTTGATTTTGTGATTAGGAAATTGAAAATAAATACTATTGAGCTATGTTCCAATAATAGATCTTATAAACTAAAAAAAAAAAAAAAAAAAAAAAGCAGTTTTTCACTATTTGATTCTGTATTAAAAAACTTTTAATAGAAATTTAATATTTTATTATGTTACATTATGAGATAAATTGTAAATAACACAAAGCTTACAAACGGTATAGTAACCAAATGCAAACATGTAACAACAAAATTTAAACAGAAAATTCATGGTAAAAAATCTTTTGAAAATTATTAAATATTCATAATAATAATAATCAAACGATTGTCGAATGCATAATTGCTGTTTCATGCAGTAAGTTTCGCTGTACCGTGTTTTCTAAAACATGATATTCAACTTGAGGTGTACGTACTCTTGAATATTGAAATGCGAAAAAAGTGTAACAGGGTTAAAACAGAATTTTAGCAGCGAAAAACTAGAAAAAGATATTTAACCCTATAAGCCTTAAGAGGGGACAATACCTAATCTCGCCGGCAGCCTTCGCCCATGTTATTCTATGGGAAAATTTGTTGCTACAATTACACATTACCTAATGAATATTTTTAAATTCTGTTTTCGCAGTCAGAAAATTCATAACCGTTAAATGAGTACTCATTTTTGAAAAATTCTTTTTTTTTTTATTTTTACATTTTAATTTTGAGTTCAAAAATGCGATTTTTCACAAAATGCATTTTTCTCATTTTCTAATTGCAAAATGAAATACTAAAATTTAAAAAAATCAATTTTTGGAAAACAAGTACTAATTTAACGCTTATGAATTTTCTAAATGTGAAAACAGAATTGAAAAATATTCATTACGTAATGAGTAATTATGTAAACAAATTTTCCCCTAGAATAACATGGGCGAAGGCTGCCGGCGAGATTAGGTATTGTCCGCTCTTAAGCCCTTTTTTTTCCGGATTTGAAATGTGTCTAGTAAATGGTCAGACCCGTCTTTTTCTTGATAAAGATTTTTGACTCTGAAGCGTTGAACCCGTCTTTTCTTAGATACATATTTCCAGGGCTGAGTGGTCAAGCCCGTTTTATTCTATATTTCACTTCCCTCCTTTCGCAGACTCTTTGATTGACATGTGGGTTGAACGGATAAGAATAGTTTTCCAGCAAATACAATTGATTCCCCACCAGGCACCTGGGGTTGTATCTTTAACAATACTCATGTATGTTTTGACATTAATCCTACAGTTGAAAGATAACTTTTACTTCTTTGCTTTTAAACAAGTTCACAAGATTTCTTTTGAAAGGAAATAAATATTTCTCCATGCTGGAAATAAATTTAAATGTTGCATTAATAAGTGTAATTGACTTTTCTATATGTAGTGGTAAAAACTTACATTTAAATAATGTGCTATTATATTAATAATACAATGTAATCTTATGATTTAAAATCACTTATTATAGCTCCGATTTAATAATTTTCAGTGCAAAATCATTTATAATTATATAACATTTTTTTTTTTTAAACCCTTTCACGCGCGGTGGGATATATACGTCCCACCTAATTTCACTTCCCAACTGGAAGAATTCATCCCAGAAATTTTTTAGAAAAAACTTACGTTTGTAACATATCAGAAATCCGGATTTTTTAACCTTAAAATTCAAAATTTCTTTTACTTTAATTTAGTTCACGAATTCCGGTGGCAGTGTAATTTAAAGGATCCGAATTGTCTTGCGCGTGAAAGGGTTAATAAAGAATATAATTTTAACTATAATTAAAATGAAATTGCTTGTAGTTAACGACAGAGTCGTTTCTGACTTACAATTCTGCAATTTGATGTACAATTCTATGTAATATATATTATGAATAAGCATATTGCACGCCAATACAAGAAATAAACGTGCCAAAAAAGTCCTTTTTTTTTTTTTTTTTTGTTTAGGCGCCTAAAATTTTCTTTAGGATTATACGGTAAAAAGGAAATAATCTGGTGTGGCACTCACATGAAATCCTTACTTGAAATTCATTACCATAATGACAGATTGCACATTAAAGAATAAGATAACAAATAATATTATATAAATGTTCATTATAAACAATTTAAAATAGGCTGCAGAAGAGCTTCGTTTGACAAATAATTCTGTATGAGGGGAGGCTACCGCCTACTTTATCTGCACCCCCGTTCTATTATTGTAGTTACATTTAAAGAGAATTAAAAAGTTGTTATTAAGTTTAAATATTCATTCCAAATTATTCAGACAACTTTCATCTGCACCATTTCTTGAAACTTATAAATTTTAGTAAAATTTTTTCAAATGCAAACCTTTTATTAATTCTAAAATACAACATTTTAATTGGTTGCAATTATTTGTTTTTAAGTTATTCTGATAAAAGACATAGGCAAAGTTAAAACGTTAAAAATATGACTGTAATATTTAGGAAACCTCAAGACATGTACTTATACAAAAATCAAACGCTAAATATTTAGTTTTAAAAATACTCAATTTAGCACATGGTATGAGGAATTAATTTTTAATTCAAATCAGTTTTCTTGAACTTGGTAAAATATTATAGCAAAACACTTCCTTTAATTACGTTCAATAAAAAGGAATGTTTTCGCTTAATTATTGGCAACCCTGTACATCTTCTAAATATTACGTGCAGTCCACATTGTGCACTTCAATATAATCCTGTATTAATAACTTATATTACAGCCTAAAAGGTAGCTGAATAAATTTTCAAGTATTATGCCAATATATTCTAATCCTTTTGTGTAGCCCTGTAAACGAATGGTAAAGGATTTTCATTTCATAGCATATTCTACGCGAAACATGCTTTTAAATTATAAATAATGTATATACATTTCATTTGGTTTAATGTAGTCTATAAATGTTAAACTCTACCTTTTTTTCAATTCCCTATAGACGTAATGCATTTGAATTCTCTTGGATGTCCCTGTACATAAATCTTTTGTTTGATCTCAACGAAAACGTTAATGTAGCATTTCTGTATAATAGAGATTTAGAATGGCAAGTTTGAAATTCCTACTACTATTTTTCTAGAGATATGCTGATAGCACGGTAATCGGAAAAAAAGTCCCCGGAAAAAAAGTCACGGAAAAAAAGTCCCCGGAAAAAAAGTCCCCGGAAAAAAAGTCCCCGGAAAAAAATCCCCAGGAAAAAAAGTCCCCGGAAAAAAAGTCCCCGGAAATTAATTTCGGTCGTCTTCATAAGTGAAATACAACTTTTTAATAACTTTTAGTGACATTATGTTTCTTTTATTTTTAAAACTGTTTTTTTTTTCCTTTTAATTAATTATTTTTCTATTTAATTATGTAATAACTGGACGTCCGAAATTCTTTTTTAATCAAAGTGATATATACATATCGAAAAAAAAGAGGGGGCACTTACGAATTACGAAACGTGCATAAAAAGACAAAAACATTATATTACTGGCAGAAACCAAGCATTTCAGTTTCCTTTCACTCATCTGTCAAATGTGATATTTTTTTTTTTTTTTTTTTTTTTTATAAGAAGTGTGTGTGTGAAAGAGGGGGCTGTCAGAGGGGTATTCGCTATACAATATGATAAAACTTTAATTATTTTTTATTTTAGTCAGAAAGTTTTCTTCTTATTTTTTTCTTTTTAATCTTTTGTGACCAAATAAAAAAAGTAAGATATTTATATCCTTTCTAATGTCTTTTTTATTGTTAAAGATTTAACTGCATGATGGTTTTAACGAACTACCTACAATTATTTCTAGAGTAGAGTAGAACGTAGAGTTTGAAAATTAGATACTGCACAGAGTGGTCAAATTTTATTTAGAAGTAGCTGGAGATCAGGGAGGAAGATTATTATTACCCACCTCCCCCCTTAAGAAAAAACAACAACTTTAAAACACATCCATCTTTAACGAATGTGTGTTTGTATGTAAATATCGGACTGAGTTATCAACAGTTTCCTAGTGTTAAAAATTTAAAAAAGTATTTTAATTTACATATATCTCCTTATTAAACGCCCCACTAGCGGCCAAGTGATTCTGCGATTAAAATGTGATAGACGGAAAGTGCCGGGTTCGCTCGACGACCTAGCTGCTCGAAGGTCTCGGCGGTATTCTCCAAAACTCGCGTAAATACCAGCTATGACCGTAATAAAGACCAACATGGAGGGCACATCACCTCGTGCAGTCAATCGGCCTTAATCTTCACCCCAGCAGGACCACCATCTTAATAAACAGTGGCCGAAAGGTTTTGCATGCAAAACTGGTAGACGGGAAGTGTTGGACTAGATATCAGGTCGCGCTCGTCGATTTAATTGCTAGAATTTTTCCGTGTTTTCGCTGAAACTCGCATAAACACGGGCTAGGACCCCTCAGAAAGACCCTGCAGAGGGCACACCACCCAGACCTAGGACCCTCGTATAGTTAATCAACCTAAATCTTCACACCAGCATCACCAACCTCCACTTTATTAACAGTGGCCGAGCGGTTCTGCACTCAAATCTGGTAGACGGGAAGTGCCAGGTTTGAATCCAGGTTACGCCTGTCGAAGTCATTCGTATTTTTTGTATTTTTTCTCCGAAAATTCCGTAAAAATGGGCTAGGAACCCCTTCGAAAAACCCTCAAGATGTCCCAAGTGTCGCTATTTGGCTTTAATTCAAGCACCAGCACTTTATTAAAAATTTATGTGTGATGTACGAATTAAGGCCGACTGTCTACATGATAAACCTGGGGAGGTCTTTCTAAAATGTCCTAGTATTCAAGCGATAAACTCCGAACGGCTAAGCCGACGAGGACGACCTGGATTTTCATTTGGCACCTTCTGCCTCTCCTAAAACATGTAGAATAATATATATGTATATTTACATATTTTTTATTGAAAATATGTTAGTGAAAAAAAGATAATGTGCGTGATTAACCATAAATTAAAATAATAATAATAATAATCAGATAAATTTATACTTACTATTATTTTTTTAAGAATACCCCCCCCCCCTCTTTTTTTTTTTTTTTTTTTTTCGTTTTAAGATATTTATAACACTAAGCCATACATTATTTATTATTATTATTATTATTATTTTAAACCGTATCAATCCTTAATGAATTTCCATTTGCATGTCTAAGTGATGAGTAAAAGTTTTAATTCCATATGCGACTTCTAAAACTATAGAGATTTGTAAAGTACCATAAGCAGAAATACTTCAAAGAAATGGGTCCACCAGTGGCTGAGCGGTTCTGCGCTCAAAGCTGGTAGACGTGAGGTGCCGGGTTCTATCCCAGGTTGTGCTCGTCGGCCTAGTCGTTCGGAATTCTCCTTGGTTTTCTCCGAAACTTGCGAAATACGGGCTAGAATCCCTTAGAAAGACCCCCCACGGAGGGCACTACTCCTCAGGTCTAGGGCCTACAGCAGTTAATCGGCCTTATTCTCAAAAATCCTTCAAAGAAATGTATGCAATATTTCTAAGAGGAATTTTAATTGTGGGATAGCATTTAGATAAATGTAGCTTCTTCTATTTTTATTTTTTGTTAATCGCGGCAGGGGCCGCTTTATAATTTTGGCGGCCCTAAGCAATGGATTTTTGGCGGCCCCCTCTAATAGATATTACGTCAGGGCAGCTTATAGATTTTATGTGACCTCAGGTAAATTTTCTCACTGTGATCCCTCTCCCTCCACCCCTTCTACCTTACAAAAGAGGAAACTACTATATTAACATTCAACTTATTCTAATATTATAAGTAATATAAATTTAAATAACTTTTTTTTTTTTTTTTTTTTTGGAACAATTGAACTGGATCCGGCCGGCGTATTTAGCAAAAAGAAAAAATAAACAAGTTGAATCAAACTTTTAGTTTTTCTACTTGATTGTGCTAAACGTTCAATTGGGAAAATGCCTTAAAATATCTGTTTATACTAATCTCCATTCTCTACATGACATCGCACATATTGATGTACAACGGAACTACTGTACATCAATACTGTTATATCTGTACATGTTACTCGTATGCCATATACAGCTTGCACCAGTAACTGTTTGGCCGAAAATTTGAGTAAAATCTATTACAATGGAATGAAAAAGAGAATTTTTGTATGTACAGATTCCCTCACCATTGCTTAGCAACCAGATTGCGGCATCGCATCACTAAACAGAGTGAATCTATCAAGTTGCTACATTTTTACCACCAACAAAGTTCCAGAGTGAATAATAACAATATTAAAATATTACTGTTTTTTTTTTTTTTTTTTTTTTTTTTAATTAGTACTTATTTTTATTATAATGTTAATCCTTCCATAATAAATGGTAATTTTCAATTATACATTGATCCAGATGATAACAAGAATTTGTTTCATTTTTTAAACAAGAATGGAAAATCCTTTGGTTTACATAACTATTAATATTTTCCAAATGTATGTCTTGTTGCCTCGTTTAACTTTTAATGTACTTTGCCTACGTTATCACACAACGGAAAAAAATACAGACAGACAAACTAACTGAATTCATAATCACTCCAAAACATTGTTGAAAAGTGTTAAAAAATCTTAACATAAACTGACATGCAGTTCTAACAATTTCCAATTGTAGCTCTTAAGCTCTTATAATGTGTTTAAATATTTTGGTGCGATCCTGTAAATCTTAATGCTAAATATACCCTATTCTATAGATTTTTTTTTTTTTTTTAATCATATGAATAATAAATCTAAATTTTAATGCGACTTTCGCTGTACAAAGTTTTTTAAATGTGATTTATAAAACTACATCTAATAGAAAGCAATTAACTGTCATTGTTTTGGGTGTCCCTGTACACAAGCTAGTTATCCTATTTCTACCATTTTTTTACGGCCATGCTGACAAACCGAAGTCGTCGACATTTTCAACCTTTATTGAAAAGTGTTAAAAAAGCTTTCCCCTTCACTTTTGCTTGAACCTTTTCCTTAATGTATATGGGAAATAAAATTTTTATTAATTCATTTCTTAGTGGATTGATTTATCAGATGAAATTTTGTGTTGGCTATTATTAATTGCAAACTAATCACTTTTAAACACAATTACGAACCTTTTCATTCATAAACGCGCGACATAATATTAGATATTCTTATACGAATCGATTGCTAGGGTTTAAAACCGATTGACTACGCCAGGGTCCGAGGCCTATTGGTAGAATGCCCTCCGAGGGGGGGGGAGTCTTTCTAAGGAGTCTTAGCCCGTGTTTACGTGAGTTTCGGAAAAAAACACGGAAAATTCCGAACGTTTAGGTTGATGAGTGCGACCTGGGATTGAACCGGGTGTTGTAGAGATTGTTGGTAGTATAGATTGATGTCCTTTTGATAGACGTGATAGTCAAAAATATTAAGGAATAAATGCGATGTGTCAATAACAATCCAGATTGCTCGAAAACTCAGATGATTATTTACTGAAGAACTGTTACATATAATTTTTAATTGGGATGGAGAAATTGATTCACAATATTAGTCCGAACAATTATGAACAATAAAATATATTGTCTAATCCAAACAAATTTTACAGAAGGAATTAGCAGATGAATATATCTAGACTCACCTTTTTGGATAGCAATATCTAGATAAGCACGGGGAGTACAGACAAAACAGCGAAGCTTCCTATAAACACCGAAGCTGAAGCGAAAGTGATAAAAAGTGAACTAGAAGTTTGGCAAAAACATTAATTTCAAAAAGAACTTTCGCCAAATTATAGGACGCCGCCGCAGCAACACCAGTTTTTTAAGTCAGTTAGGAAAATTTACATATATTATTTTCGAATATTGTGGCTTAGATCTTTCTCGCCATAAGTACGTTATACATTATATGTTAACCATAAAATTCGTTGAGTTATTGTGATAAATTAAATCAATTTAATTCTGAAATTACGGAATATCAAGTAAGATTACACATAATAATTCATGCTGACGCCAGATATAATACATTTCCTTGAGTCTCGATGATGAATTGACAGATTTAGTATTATGAAAATAATAATAACTTTTATTTCTCGCGTTTTCAAATCTATTTCTGAAAATGTATATTAACCGTTGATAGAAGTATTAGACTTATTTGATACGCGTTAATTAATGGCAAGCAGCCGCAACATACAACGGTACTTATGATTTTCATTCCGCTGTTATATATATATATATATTTATTTTTTTTTTATTTATTTTTTTTTTTTTGTTGTAATGAAGAGATGATTCAAGGCTATTTCTTTTTCTCTTTTCTTTCTTTCTTTCTTTTTTTTTTTTTTTTTTTTTTTAATCTGCAATATTTGAAAGAATGTAACATTCGCTTTTGGAGAAAATAAATCTAATTATGTTTTGAAGAAGCCTTTTAAAACTAGTATGTTGTGGCCACCACAAGACTTTCTTTTATATTTTCCTATACAAATACACGCAGTAACAAAAAAAAAAAAAAAAAAAAAAAAAGATTTTTTTCAGTTTTTTTTTTCGTTAAAAGTAAAAAAATTCGATAACTTTGTTTTAAATTATCAAATATTTATAGTTCAACCATTCGTTTTAAAGATATTGACGAGACCTTTCGAAAGATACCCATCTTGAAAATTTACCGTCCCCGGGGGACGGTAAATTTTCAAGACTTCACCCTGGGGGGGGGGGGGAAGCGATGCCCCAATTTTTTCCCTAATTAACTACTACTATTATCAATAATTCATATTAATTTCACAATCACAGGTTAATAATAACTCTCATTGTGTACATTTATACGAAATATTGTCCTATACTGCCATGTTAAAAATTTAGAAAAAATACGATCACAGCGCCACCTGTTGAGCGATTGATCCCCAAATCTAATCAGCCCCAGTTTATGTCAGGGGCCAACTAAATACCAAGTCCAGTTAAATTTCGTTAAAAAAAATAAAAAAAAATAAAAAGCGATTTTTTTTCTAAGTTTTTTTTTTTTTGTTAAAAGTAAAAAAAATCAATAACTTTGTTTTAAATTATCACAGATTTATAGTTCAACCATTCGTTTTAAAGGTATTGATGAGACCTTTCGAAAGATACCCATCTTGAAAATTTACTCTCCTTGAGGGGGGATTTCCCCCCCAGGGGGGGTGGCGAGGCTCCTACACATACAAAATTTTTTTCCCAGTTGACTATCGCTATTATAAATAATTCTTGTAAATTTCATAATGATTATTAAAAAATAATTCTCTTTATGCACATTTATACAAAATTTTGTCCTATATCACCATGTTAAAAATTTAGAAAAAGCGGGATGGCAACGCAACCTGTAAGACTATTTTTACCAAAAGTTGATAGGCACTAATTTATGTCAAGGTGCAACTACATACCAATTTGTATGAAATTCTGTGCAGTAGTTTCTGAGATACAGTTGCCACAAAATTTTGTCACACACACACACACACACAGACAGACAGACAGACAGACAGACATTTTCTAAAAATAGTCAAATCGTGTTCTACAGCTCTCAAAACGTGTAAATCCATCAAAAACCCGAGGTCGAAAAATTAAGTCACGAATCCAATACTTTACGAATTACTTTTTTTACGAATCCAATACTTTCTCTATATTACATATAGAAGAAAGTAAAAAGAAAAAATAAATAATTTTAAGAAGTTAAATGCAATTAAATTTTAAGAAAGAATATGTAATTTTCAATATCACACCGGGCACTTCTTATCTACCAGCTTTGAGCGCAGAACCGCTCGACCACTGGTGGGCCTGTGATGCGAATCAAAGACTCAAAGTAGCGTTTAATTTTCCTGTATGAAGGTAAAGCCTTTTGCAGAAAAGACTATCTAAAGTCAAAGTATGAAACAGATTTTCTAGCAGTGTTTCCAGATCTGGTGGAATTTTTTATTCAATAATCACAATAATTTTGAGAAGTGATATTTGATATACAAATTAGACTATCAATCTTCCAAGCGATTAGTTAAACATTACAATAAACAATTACTGGTGACTATTGAATAAAAAATCCGCCAAATATGACAACACTGTTTTCTAGACACCATAGATGAGAAAAGATCGCCCTTATGTAATTTAAATTTACTCTTATTTATTTTTTAATCTTAATTTATATATTTTACGCATTTTTTTTATTCTTAAGATCTTTCTGAAATCTAAACTATTTTCTGACTTGTTTACGAAGTTATTTTTTCGCAAATGTATAAAACTTACATGAATTTTTTAGTTAGATACTTATAAATTTAATAGTGATTTTTTCTATTTTCTTATTCTTAATTCTATTATTTAGTTTAGTTGATTGTGGATGAATTTGATATAAGGAGTTGGAATTTACAGCTGAATGAGCTTAAAAATGAGGCCGCTATGCGAAAGTGTCAAACGCGTTAGTGATGTCAAGTAAAAGGGCCTCGAATTTTTGAGATTTAATAAAACTATCGTGAATAAATTCTGTTATTCTGATGGGTGGTGGAATGTTTAGGTCTAAAACCAAATTGTTCAGGTTGAAATTGCAAACCATTCAGCTCCTCATCATAATTTTTTCCATCTAATTTGAAAAGATCTAGCTTTCATTCATTATCACATTCAAATCAAAAAATATATTTATTAAAAATTAACATTTTAGTACCTTAACCAGAACATCTAATTTTTATTCCCAACTGCAAAAATTCATCTTAGAAATTTTTACGAAGTTTTACTTTAATAACGTAAAGAAAATTCTTCATTCATTTCTTGTATTTTAAACTTGTTCGCAAATTCTGGTGGTAGTTTATTTTAAATGTGCGAAATTTTCTTGCCCCTGAAAGGGTTAAGGTGTTTTTATGCAAAGTTAAAATCCTTAAAGAAGGTTACTTTTAATTTACAATTGAATATACACATATTCCTTAAAAGAGAAAAAAATGAAAAATTGATTTATGATTTTCGCTTTTCTTTCACCATTTTTTTTTTCCCCTTTAAATTTTGGCCGGCGTTTCAATTTTTTTGGCGGCCCTCCTTTTTCGGCGGCCCTAGGCGACCGCTTAGGTTCGCCTAATGGTGAAGCGGGCCCTGATGGTATACATTGCAAACAAGTAAATATATGGATTGTTGTTGTTGTTGTACCGAATAAGGCCGATTGACTGCACTAGGTTTCTAGGCCTGAGGAGGACTTCTCTCTGTGGGCTTTTTTCTAAGGGGTCCTAGCTCATATTCCCGCAAGTTTCGGAGAAAATTACGGAAAACTCCGAACGGCTAGGACAACGAGCGCGACTAGGATCGAACCCACGCAATAAATGGATTGAACTCTTCTCATACTAAGCCAGGTCATGTCTGAAAACGAAGGTGATCTGGATTCGCACTTGGCACCTTCCCCTTGTTCTAAAACATGCACATATATATATATATATATATTATTATTATTATTATTATTATTGTAAATGTTAGGGGAAGGATCTTCAGGAAAAATTATCGTTCACTAGTAATTCGCAATAAATCTGGTAAGATTACGGCTGAAATTTGGTTTTCTTTAAAATCGCTGTAATGATTTATATACATGTATAAATATAGTGTTAGAGTTTTTTTTTTTTTTTTTTTTTTTTTTTAGATGAAAAAAAAATCTGATTATTAGATAATAGATTTAAATATTAGCAGTCGCTGGTGTCCCGTGCTTTTCCTGGAACAAAACCTAGCAGAAACCCTGTTCTCTACGAAATTGCTAGATTTAGGGATTTGAGATGATAATTCGTTTTGAATTTGTTTTATCTCCAGGAAAATTAGATTTCACTGGTAGCCCGCACTCCATCCGAGACAAAAAAAAAAAAAAAAAAAAAAAAATCACATGGCCTGTATTATCACATTTTCGAAAACGAATCCCTATATTACACTACGAATAATTTTTACAACGGAACTAAGTAAACAGTCAATCAGGTACTGAATATAAAAAGAGAAAAACCTGGTACAGGTTATTAAAATGCTGTACATTAAGGTTTAATTAAAACAATGCTTTACGCTAAATATTTGGTTAGTCAATAAATAATAATAATAATATCAATAATAATAAAGTTGCTGATTTCACAAGTAATTGTCATTATATTATTCTAATAATTTATATCTTTTATCATAAGATTCCTATGAAAAAAAAAAAAAAAATCGTCATCTAAAAGAGATAATTAAAGTAAAAAAAAAAAAAAAAAGATTATTATGCAAAGTTCTGTTCAGCCGAGCAATATTTAAACTGATTTTACAAATTATCACCATCACTTCTAGAACATTTTTCATTATTTATAACTATTACTTACTTTTCATGAAAATCGCAATGAGCGGATTTCTTTTTCATTAAGTTTTAATTATTAAAATATAATGAGAAAAAGTTGTCTTTAATATTAAGGAATACCGTATTTCAAACGGAAAAACTAAAAGCAACAGTGCGTTTCAACTTTTTAGAAGGTAAATATGTATAGTTTTCATTTTTTATGACTATAACATTTAATCTCTTTTCAGTATATAAAAAAAATATTTATAATAATAAAGCATCAATTAACCTTTCATATATATTGTGAAAAAATAATTAGAAGCTTTGTGAGAGAAAATTAAATCAGTCCAATAAAAGAGGTATATCCTATATCAGTAAAAAATATTTTATTTTATTTTTATTTGTCTTAATCTTTTAAATATTACCTTTTTATATGCATTTAAACATCTTTGTGCCGAGTTTTCATAGAATAAAAAGACACACTCTCTTTTTTACCACCTGCAGAAAACGCAAAGGCGCTTCCTATGTTATGTTCAGTATAAAATAAAATTCTTTTCATAATACCGATCATGAACTTTAATGCATCAGAAATTTTTTTTGCAAGTCCCTCTATACACATTAGTTGCGAAAATTATACAATTTTCAACAGAGAATATCGATATGCCATAGAAAACTTGAATAAGGTATCTCCAGCTCCAAGCCCTTCAATAAATATTATCGGGAAAAAAAAATCTTGATTACAGAGATTAACAGACAAACAGAAAGACAAAATGAAGCCAACTCATTATTAGATATTCTTAGAAGCTTTAAAACGCATTTTTATTTATTTTTTTTAATGGATTTTTTCTGGGGACTTTTTTTCCTGGGGACTTTTTTTCCGGGGACTTTTTTTCCTGGGGACTTTTTTTCCGGGGACTTTCTTTCCTGGGGACTTTTTTTCCGGGGACTTTTTTTCCGTGACTTTTTTTCCGGGGACTTTTTTTCCGGGGACTTTTTTTCCGCCATTCTGATAGCACACACACACACACAAGCAGACCAATCGCTAAAAACCTGTTTTTCGGATTGAAGTGACCTCAAAACGTGTAAATATAACAAAAACATAATTTCAAAAATTTGACCGAAAAACAATACTTTATCTTCCACATATATGGATAAGAGAAAGTAAAAAGTTAAAATGTAGATCGTAATTACTGTAAATAAATTTATAAAAATTATTTAAAAAATTAAAATTAAGCGGGCGTAAATTTAAATTGCCATACATAATAGTTAAAATTAATGCTTGTCAAAACTGTTCGTAATATTCTTCATACTAGACTATATTAATTTATATATTTCCATTATATTTGGTGAAAACAAATTATTACTTTAATGTTTTTGATATTTATAAACCAAACTTATAAAAATTAAATAATTTACACATATTTTATTTTTGAATATTATCAACTCTGTAAAGTTATAGTGAATGATGATCAGATCACAATCATAAAAGTTATTCATGCTGTCAAGATATTACAAAAATGTATAGAATCATACGGAACCAAGAAGAATAAAAACTGTGGGAGGGAGGGGGGGGGGGTAGAAGAAAATAAAAAAGTAGAAAGAAAGAAAGAAAACTAATGATACACATAAGTAAATGCCCTTTTCTTTTTTCTTTCTTTCTTTTTTTAAGAATACAAATACATATAATCTATAAAATGCTATAACAGATTACTAAACTATCAGATGAATCTCATATGATTTAGAGATTATCATAAACTGAAAGCAGTTCATGAAGAAAAATTTGTTCTTTTTTTTTTTTTTTTTTTTTTGTATATTTTGGAATGCACGGTAGACAATCATAAGAACCTCTAATATTAAAAATATATTTCTTGGGGAAATATGTTATTGCATTGCATGAAGTGCTTTAGATAAATGTTATTTTATTTCCAGTGTTTTTTCTATAATATTAAAACGAAGATTAATTGCAGGGGTCACTCGAAACTCAGCAATATGAAAAGCCTAGAGTATCCGCCCCCCACCCACACCCCTCCACATTTATGTCTTACACACAACATTTTCAATAAAGTTCCTTCATATTAGTTTAATTCATTTTAAATAAAAATGATTACACTTTGTTAGTTCTACAGTTTAATTAGAAAAGTGCTTTTAACATTTAAATGTATAATATAGGACTATATATAATCAGCTATCTTTAGAAGTGAAATACACAAATTGCTTTCCATAGAAAAAATAGTCTTTCTTTGTATTTTTTCCTCCATTCTTTATTTTTTAAATTAATTTATATTAGAGTTAATCAGGATAACTTCCATCAAAACTTTTATTTATTTTCCATTCGCATATATAGGGTAATCCCACCATCATGAATTTTAATTCTATTAAATAATATAAATTTAAATAAAGGATGGGGGCGATGCAAAGAGAAAGCCAAATAATTAATCCATTGTTTGTTAATATTCTAAAATTCTATAAAGATTTTTTTTTCAATAAATAAATAAAAACAGTTATTCAGTAAAATAGAAAAAGAAATTAAAATACTAAAATATTATGTTTAACATACATACTTCTAACAAACGCGAAGTTGAAATTATTTTATTTCTTTCTTCCGTGGAAAACAAAATCAAATATATGTTATTAAAATCATGGAAATTTCTTTGTCATTTATTCATTTTATTAACACAGCAGTTTTGTATTAAATAATGAATAACACTGCTCGGCATGAAAATTGTCTCTCACATCATTTCAGCATATTATAAAATACATTATGTAAAATGATCTTGTGAATCCGTATATTAGGACGCCCATTTTGTCCTACAACCCATCGTTTTTTAGGAATGGCCCCCTATTTTTATCATTTTTCGGTGATTTTATGGCTATAAATTTGATTTTTAGGAGGGGGGCCGGGGGGGGGGGGTATTTTAATCATTAAATATCTTGTGAGGGGCTACAGCGTTGGAAAATTCTAAAACATGGACATGTGCGACAAGGGATTTTTCTTTTCTTTTCTTTTTTTTTTTTTTTGGGGGGGGGGGGGGTTGCTACTGAAATTATGCATTACATAACTCATATTTTTTAAATCTGTTATAAATGTTATTTTTTTAACTTTATATATTTTTTTGTTTTCAAGTGTTAAATTAATTATTTTTCATTCTTCAAATCAAATTCATGGCCATAAAATTATCGGACAGGGTAATAAATTGAGGGAGGGGGTGGTGTAGCTAGAAAACGCTGGTGACTGGGCAAAATGATATTCATATTCGGATTCAGGAAGTCACTTTACATAAAAATCAGCAAAAATGGTGTCAGATCTCGAATTTTTTTTTTTTTTTTTTTTTTTTTTCCCGCGCAGTGCAATTTAGCTATGAAATGTCTCAATTACTGATTAAAATGATTTTATCTGCAGATGATCACATCTAACTTCTTAAGCTGCAAAACATAATTATTATCAAATAATTTTCAGTCCATGCATTTTACTAAACACATATTATCATTTAACCCTTTAACTTACATTAGCTTCGCAGTGAAATTAAACATCCATTATTCTTTTATGCTACAATTTAAAAAACTTTTTACAATTGATTTTTTAAACATTTGTTCTTTCCCGTTTGTTAGAGATAATTTCTACGTTCGATCCCAGATACGCTCGTCGGCTTACCTGTTTAGAGTTTTTAGCGATTTCTTACAAAACTTGCGTAAATACGGGCTAGGATAATTAAAATGACCTAACGGAAGGCATACATCTAGGAACCTAGCATAGCGCATTCAATTAGCTTTAATGTCCCAACACACTTTTCGTTAGACAGCAGCATTACTCCGAAATTCGTCAAATTATGTTTCTAAGAAAGCTATACGTAGAAGTCATTTTAAATATCTTAGTAAGCGCGATAGCGACTTTCTACTTTGTTAATGAATTCGTGCCTAGCTTTTTTTACCTGATGAAGTGATGTACAATTATTTTGACTTGAAGTAACTGTTTCAAGAACTGTTTTAATAAACTGATGCCACTGATGCCATTAAAAATCATAAATTTTCAATAAATAAAAATGTCAAAATTTTGGAAGAAATACATATTGTAGTTAATTAAAATATAAATTATAAACATTAAAAAAATAAATGCAAAATCTTTCAAACAATTAATTTACTTAACCCTTTATATCCCAAATTACCTTATTTTTGGAGAAATAGTTTGAAACTGCTGCATGAGAAATATCTCATATTAAATTTACCTTAAACTATAGCTTAACTATAGGCAAAGATTAAACTATAGAGAGTTTGAAGTTCCAATGAAATCCTGCAGTAAATATAAGCTATATTGAGAATTTTTTTTTTTTTTTTTTTTTTTTTAATGGGACTTTGAAGTCCCGGTGGGATACAACGGGTTAAAATCAATTTAAATCAGGAACGTTTTAATTAATTTTATAAATGCAGAATATTTTATTAATAAGAAAAATAATCTTTATTTGATTTTTTTACAAAACAAAATGTGCAGTCTTTTGCGAATATGTTGAAATTAGTTGAAAAACAACAAAATTAATTTCCATGGACTAAAAAAATAATTTCACGCTCAATTATAAGAAATGTATTTAAAAATTTATTTCTTCTTGCCAGTTCAAATTACTAAACACTGATCTACATAAAATTTAAAACAAATTTCTTCAACTTTTACCACGTGATATTTATATAAATTCAAAACGTCTCCAAGAAAAATAGAACTGAAATTCTTTATTCTATATTGTATAACCATGTATTCGTTTATTTATTTATATTATTAGTTTCTCTCGACGTAATTTAATTCTAAATATTTAATTTATTATTAAATAGGAAGCCCGTGCGAATTTTTCGCACTTTATTTCTTTGTAACCTTTCAAATTTAAAATTATTATTATTATTATTTAATTTTAAAGCCATAAAAACGCCAATTTACATATGCATAAGCAAATTTATTATTTAACTTTTTTTTTTTTTTTTCACGTGAAAGCATATTTCATTTTATCATAGATATACTAATAAGACATAGATTGATCATCGAGGGTGAAAAAGTGATTCCTTTTCATTTGGGAAAAGTCTGTCATTTTACTTTCTTATGGATATTTTTCTCGAGTTAATATACACTGGAATACACACAGATAATTTAGCTAATAAAATTTATGTACTAAAAGAGAATGAAAAGCTCTAGATAACCACTTTTCATTCTTTTTTTTTTTTTTTAATTAACTATACTGTAGTATACTCATATCTGTACAAAACTGACTTTCTTTCGTCATTTATTATTAGGCATCTTTGAGATAAAAATCGTCTGCATTCATCATGGAAAACAATTTTAATAAATTATAATTAATAAATAATTTGTATTGCGTAAATTTGTATAAAATTAAATATAGAAGAAAGTCTTGTGGTGGCCACAACATATTAGTTATATTAAAACTTCTGCGGCTGCTAACTACGTTTAAAAGAATCTTGAAAATTTCGTATTACTTACTGACATAAAATCTTAAAATTTAAAGAGAGTATTTCATCAAATATAAAGACAGAAATTGTTTCATAATAATAACAAAGAACTGATTATAAAAATGATATTTTTCATAAATTACTTGAATATAACTTATTTATGAAAACTTATCACGTTTCTTTTCATATATTTATTACAACATTTAAAAGCCGTGCAACAGTTCTGCATTTTAAATATTCATTAACATTCTACTCGATTACTATTTCCGAGTTTTATACTCCCTACTGTCTGATGCCAAAATTTTTTTCGGCATCAAAAATCTTTGCACGATAACATGGAGATGATAGATCTATATAAAATACTATATCAATGTATTTTATGCGTGGGGGGAAAAAATAATAATTCGTAATTTTATTTTATTTTATTTATTTATTTTGGCAACAATTAAAAATTTACGTGTCCACTTTAAAAGCTTTTACCAAGTTATTATTTTCATATTTTAATTAATTTTAAAAAATCTAATCAAAATTTCGTTACGAATAAGGTACCAAATGAAAGGGGCATTTTTTCTGAATCCGTCGGTTTAATTAATTTATCGATCGGACAATTAGATTTTTTAAAATTAACTAAAGTATGAAAAGCTGGTGGAAACTTGCGTCAACACACAGACAAACAGACTCAAAAATATGTTAGCCATTTATGTAGAGAGAGATATTTTCCACGACGCATTAAAATTCCACATATTAAAGAGATTTTTCCATTAAATTATCTTCCTTCATTATTAATATATATACATATATATTTTCATTTGAAATGCATCATGAAAAAAATTTTAATTTCTTTATTCCAATACATTGTTTAAACTTTGACATACTTTTCAGTGTTGGTTACGGGAAACTTGAGCTTTTATTATTAAGAATTTTGTATCAAGTATCTTTTTTCCATTACAAAGAAAAAAAAATTTTTTTTTTATCTTTGAGGACTTTAGACATGTTACAGCTACAAGATTGATTTCAGGAAACTTTACAAGAAAATAATAATAATAACAAATAAATAAACAACTAATAATAGAAAATTACAAAATTGATATAAAAAATATTTTTTTAGTGCATATAATATGGAAAACGGTGTGACGCTTTTAAAAACGCATATAATTTATAAAATATGCAATAAACTTTTTACACAATTTTTTTCTCTTTCAACACCCTCCTCTTCCCTCCCCCCCCCCCACACACACACCACACACATCAAAATAAATAAAGAACAAAACTCTATACTTATACATACGAACGACCAATTTTAAATGTTTTTATTTTGTTTCAATCTACTTGTCTTAACTATTATATAGAGTTTATTTATTTATTTGTTTTTATAATTATCTTAACTTTTAAAGATACGTTCTTAGGGAATGTATGTAAAGACATTTGATGTTCTGTTTCTTTACCAGGAACACATAAATCTGAGGAAAATAGATGCGTTTTATTAATATTAGTATATAAATTACACTTTAAAATTTTCAGTCTTAACTGTACTTATAAATATCTATGCTCTTATTTCTTTCTGGAAAATAAAGCAGTGTTTCCTTTTTCCCTCAAAAATCAATGTAACTTCGCTGAGAGGTAAATCTGGGCAAAGGATTGCCAACTTCTATTGTGATAAGATATTTCTATTGTATTGATACACACCTCTTTCAACAAAGAGATTAGCCTGCTGCTTAACTCTGTGTGGGGGGGAAAAAATTTTTCTTCTCAACTCTAGAGCTCCTGAAGTGCAAAGCTGAATTCCAAAGACATGTTTTTATTTTGTAGTATACGATAAACTTTTCATGTATTTTTATTACAACAACAGAAAGAAACTCGTAACGTCGAAAGGGTTAATACTTATGAAGAAGAAAGGCTTAACATATTAGGATCGGATATATTCCTCTCTTGTACTGTAAGCCACGCCTTTTCACATTTTTTTTTAAAACTTTATAATATAAAACAAAATAATTTTGCATATTTGTAATTAAATCATTTAAGTTTTGCCTTCAATAATCGATGTAGTAAATACCATTGTGATTTATGCATACCAGCGTCACATATAGAGTCAAATACGAAATATGCAAATTAGTCTTTTTTTTTAAATAGTGTTTCAGCGATACCAAGGCGGGGTATTCTTTTCTTTTGAAATTCTTTCACAATCCCTCGCCTACATTGTGATAACTTTACAAAAATATGCCAATTTGTATAATAAACATCGAAATATTGCTTAGGAAACAATAAGAATAACATAAAGGTAAATTAAAATAGCTTTCCGTCAAATTATATACAAACATTTACTTATAGAGGATACAGATTATAACAAGTAACGCCCCCCCAACAGGAATAAAAAGTGAAACATCACTGTAACTCAAAAATTAATGTTAAGAACGAACTGTAAATTTGGAAATCCATGTTTTTGATGGTGCTTGTTTTATTCGTGCAAAAATTAATATAGGTCATAATTCATAATTTTTTCGAATATTAATTTATTAATAATTTTAATAATTCAAAAAATGTTTTTTTAGCAAAAATTTTCATAGAATATGTTTGGGTCAATTCATTTTAACGAATAAAAAAAACAGAATTTAAATATCATAATTACTTCGGAAGATATGATTTAATGTTTGTCACATTCATTTAACATTAGCATCCCCAAACTTTGACAGCTTATAACTCTATGAAAAATTGAGCGAAATATATAAACTATACCATTTTCCGTGATGATTTGTTCCAAAGAATTAAAATAAATTATAAAAAAAGGGGGGGGGGTTACCATTGAAAAAAATGAAGTTGATGTCAGTTTTAATATGTAGATGACCCCCTAAGTAAAATCTAACTATAACATTATAAACTAGACGTTATTACAATCTGATTGGTACCAGTCGCATGTTTCTACGATAATTTATGGTGAAATTAGGTGTGTGTGGGGGGGGGGGAGGGGCGATTTTTTTTTTTTTTTTTGGTGAATGTACATATATTTATCATTAAAAAATGTCTATATGTATTCCTTCCTTTTTTATTGACAATTGATAAGCTTATCAGTCATTGATCATATTATTTAAAGTTTTATATTGTGTCATTTCTGATATTGGGAATTTCATGAAGTGTTGGATATTGTAAGCGTAAGATACTGTGTGCTCACACAAACATGGTCTATTCTTCGTATATCTTAAAATCATCCTTTTATCCAGATTAGCAGATATTTCATTTAAAAAAAAATAAAATGATTTTCTAAATAGATTTTTCTTACTTTTAATTCTAACTTGTACAGATTAATTATAATTTTATTTTTAGAATGCATTGCAGTCCATATTTCAAAAATCTCTCCCCAAATCAAATAATTTTGTAACATATAAATTTACTAAAAACATTACATGTGGTATGCAGAATGTTTCCTAAAATTTTTAGTAAATTTTATTAATTGTCGCTTTTAAAATGCACTACAAGTAGTTGAAATAGTTACAGTTATTCCTTATATATTTTCTGCTATTTGTTTATTGGTAACATATACAACCCATTTGCTCATTTGCATATTTTATATACTATTTATATAATATCAACATCCAAATTGTTATACGTATTTGTTTTCAAAATGAATGAATTAAAAAAAAAAAAAAAAAAAACACTGAATTTTTTATTCGGATGTTGTTCGATGTTTGTTTTCTTGTTTCTTATTGGTTTATCGTTCATCGCAATAATTTATAATTGCAAGCAGACCCATAGAATAAGGAAGAATGAGCATGCCAATACTCTAATGCTTACAAACCTCTTCTAGTGAAATGCCAACGAAAGCTGCTTTAGTTGCTCTAAACCTTGAAGTAGGGCATCCATCCTTGGCGCATTTATCCCTATTTGTGGTGGATGCTGCCCCGCTGACTGATTGACAAAAAGACGAGACAATTCAAAAATCTCGTCAACCAATCAGATTGAAGCATTGTTAAGGACCCATAGAATAAAGGAAGAATGAGCATGCCAATACTCTAATGCTTACAAACCTCTTCTAGTGAAATGCCAACGAAAGCTGCTTTAGTTGCTCTGAACCTTGAAGTAGGGTATCCATCCTTGGCGCATTTATCCCTATTTGTGGTGGATGCTGCCCCGCTGACTGATTGACAAAAAGACGAGACAATTCAAAAATCTCGTCAACCAATCAGATTGAAGCATTGTTACAACCCTATACCCGGCATTCCCATAGACATAGTAATAAGACATAGATTGATCAGCGAGGGCAAAAAAGTGATGCCTTTTTTACTCGGAGAAAGACGGCCATTTTACTCTCTTACGGTATCTTTCCCCGAGTGAATATACACGGGAATACTCACAGATAATTTAGCAAATAAAATTTATGAATAATTTATGTACTAAAGATGAATGAAAAAACTCCAGATACTCATTTTTCTTTCTCTCTTTTCTCCTTCTTCTTCTTCTTTTTTTTTTTTTTTTTTTTTTTTTTTTTTTTTTTGTATGGAATAACGATATTTAAAGAAAATTATCGTTTCCATCTGCTATTTCTGTCTGTTTAGGAGTTTTTTGGGTCGAAAAAACGATTGGACTTAGCCTTATCGTTTGAAAAATTCGAGTTAACCCTTTAGCTGCAATCGCAATATAAAGTAGAAATTTATGTTTACTCGGAAATGATTATAATGATATTAATAAAAGTTTGGGATAAGTGCTGTTTAGAGACCTAAAACAATTGGAACATCTTTAGCTTCAAGAAAATTAGTGTTAACCCTTTAACTGCCAATCGCAACACGCAACATGTAGTAGAAATTGAGTTTACTCAGAAATGGATATAATGATTTTGATTAAAGTTTAAAGTTAAGTGTCTTTTTTTTTTTTTTTTTCTAACAGAACTAAAACGTTTGGACATATCTTCATCTTCAGGAAAATTTGTGTTAACCCTTCAACTGACAATCGCAACATATAATAGAAATTGGTTTTACACGAAAATGGATATAACGATTTTTATAAAAGTTTGGGGTTAAGTGTTCTTTAGAGAGCTAAAACGATTGGATATATCCTCATCTTCAGGAAAATTCGCGTTAACTCTTTAACGGCCAGTCGCAACATATAATAGAAATTACGTTTACTCGGAAATGGATATAACGATTTTTATAAAAATTTGGGATTAAGTGTTCTTTAGAGAGCTAAAACGAATGGACATATCCTCATCTTCAGTAAAATTCGCGTTAACCCTTTAACGGCCAGCCGCAACATATAATAGAAATTAGGTTTACGCGGAAATGGATATAACGATTTTTATAAAAGTTTGGGATTAAGTGTTCTTTAGAGAGCTAAAACGAATGGACGTATCGTCATCTTCAGGAAAAATCGCGTTAACCCTTTAACGGCCAGTCGCAACATATAATAGAAATTAGGTTTACTCGGAAATGGATGTATCGATTTTTATAAAAGTTTGGGGTTAAGTGTTCTTTAGAGAGCTAAAACGAATGGACATATCGTCATCTTCAGGAAAAATTGCGTTAACTCTTCAGACGCAATTTATAGCATAAAATGGGTTTACTCGGAAGTGAATGTGACGGTTTTGATTAAATTTTGGGGTTAAGAGGTTTTTTTTTTTTTTTTTTTTTTTTTTTTTTTTTTTTTTTGAGAGCTAAAACAATTGCACATATTCTCATCTTAAGGAAATTTTGCTTTAACCCATTAACTGCCAATCGCAACATATAATAGAAATTAGGTTTACTCGGAAATAAATGTAATGATTTTGATTAAATTTTGGGGTTAAATGTTTTTTTAGAGAGCTAAAACGATTGAACATATCTTCATCTTCAAGAAAATTTGCGTTAACCCTTTAACGGCCAGTCACAACATATAGCAGACATTGGGTTTACTTGGAAATGGAGCGCGGACAGGGGCAAGCAGACAGGCAGAAAAACTAATTAATGTCATAATATTTTCTTAAACCTTGATCGAAACTGTAAGAAACGCCTAACACAACTAAAAATACAATTCCAGCAATTTCGAATTATAGCCCCTATTATGAACGAAATTCGACCAAACTTGTATTCAGTTGGACCTTGACCTAAACTGATGCTGATTAGATTCGGGAATCAATCGCTCAACCGCTGGTGCTGCCATCCTATTTTTTTTTCTATGTACTTAACATGACAATATAGGACAAAATTTCATATAAATGTACATAATGTGAGTTATTTTTAACGCATGAATGTAAAATTTATATGAATTATTGATAATAGTAGTAATAAACTTGAAAAAAAAAAGTGTGCATGTAGGAGCATTGCTTTCCTCCTGGGAGGCAAGTGCCCTTCCCTCGGGGCCTGTGTAAATTTTCAATGTGGATATTTTAGAAAGAACTCGTCAATATTTCTAAAACGAACGGTTAAACCATAAATCTGTATTAATTTAAAACGAAGCTACCGATTTCTTTTATTTTTAATGTTAAATATATATATAATATATACAGTCGAACCTCGTTAACGTAAACACTGTTAACGTGAATTACTTTTAACATGAACTGTTACCACAATCCCCGTCAAAATGAAGATTACTTTAGTTATATGACGATCAGTTACTGATAGCATGAACTACTGATAACATGAACAGATTTTTGATCCCCCTTGAGATACGTTAACGAGGTTCGACTGTATATCTTTTCATGTCTGCACAAAAATGATTTTTTTCAGCATTTATTATTATACTACTTTAAGAAAAAAATCGTCTGCATTCATCATGGAAAATATCTTTAATAAATTATAACTTAATAAATAATTTGGATTGCGTAAAT
Source organism: Salticus scenicus (assembly GCA_963930645.1). Taxonomy (NCBI): domain Eukaryota; kingdom Metazoa; phylum Arthropoda; class Arachnida; order Araneae; family Salticidae; genus Salticus; species Salticus scenicus. Next base: position 51,374,873 of record OZ005657.1, read on the forward strand.
TTGTATAGGATTATATGTAGAAGAAAGTCTTGTGATAATAGTTATAATATATTAAAACAAGTGGGCTTTACCTCTGCCGCTAGAGATGCAAGACTTTGAAAACACCTGGTTTTTTCCCGGAAAAAAACCGTTTTTTTCCCCTGGGAATTTAAGACAAAATTGGAAATTTTGAAAATTCCCAAAAGCTGGGAATTTTGAAATTTTGAATATTTTTATAACTTTTGCTAAATATGTTTTGTGTATAAACAGCTTTCGATCCTTATTTCAACTTTAACTTCTGCGTAGATTTCATTTCCCTTTCCCGCTAATTCTAGCATCTTCGATGTTCCTGTTCATTCCGTAAACGAAGAACATAATTAATTATAATTAATTCTTCGCTAACACTAACGGAAAGTTTCTGTCATTATTCATTAATATTATTTTGTTATGTTCTTAAGATATCCTTTCTATTCTTGGGCATTTTTTGCCTATAAGGTGTCTTTGCAATATTTTTTATAAGATTTAATGTATATTTAATATAATAAAAATAGCTTGCTCCAACAATATAATTTGTATTGCGTAAATTTGTATAGGATTATATGTAGAAGAAAGTCTTGTGATAATAGTTATAATATATTAAAACAAGTGGGCTTTACCTCTGCCAGCCGCTGCTAACTACATTTAAAAGAATTTTGAAAATTCGATATTACTTACTAATATAAAACTTAAATTTAAAAAAAAAAGTAGTCCATTAAAAATGAAAACAGTATTTAAATCATAATAATAACAAAGCAACTGATTATAAAAAATCATATTTTTCATAAATTAGTTAAATTTAACTTACTTATGAAAACTTATTCCACTTCCTTTCATAAATGTATTTGTACAATTAAAAGTCAGCCACGCAGTATTTCGGCATTTTCAATACATATCAACATTCTATTCCATTATTGATTCCGAGTTTTATACTCTCTCATGGTTGATGCCAAAAAACTTTTCAGCATCAAAAATCTTTGCACGTTAACATGGGGATATCTATGGGCATTCCTAGATTTTTTAAACCGAAACCAAAACACATACGCTCCTTCTTCCTTTATTATTATTTATTATTCTATGAGCAGACCTCAACCTAGGAGAGAGAAATGGCAACCTCCTTGTGTGGCCAACATCATCGAGTATTGTCACGTGACAAACACTTCTCATTTTTCAAGATTTCTCATTTCTTCTGTGCCCGTGAACTACTACGGTATTGTGTTAGCCGAAAGCCGAATCATCGAGGTATTGCGCCCGCATGGTTTGTGATCTTTCCTCGTGGTCAGAGCTCTTGGCTGTTGGCGTTGGCGATGAGCCTCTTTTGCCAAGTGTATATAGAGCAGGTGCATGTTTATAAACAAGTGACGCTATTCTGATCTTCTGCGCAACTTTTGCGAATGTAGGCAAAATATCTGCCTTCCTCCAAGTGAAATGTCCGTATATTTTATACGAAAATTAATTTAAAGATAAATTTGAGAAATAGAAGTAACACTTGCTCAAATATGGCTTTGTTTAAGTTTGAATTATCGTCTGTAGTTTGTATAAATAGCATAAAGTATTCTTCGCATACAATGTGAAATTTTGCTTTTCTTAAAAAGAAAATAGTACAAAACATAGTTTTTTTTTTCTCTTAATTAAAAGTCTAAATAATAGTATTAACGGATATTTACCATTTTATTATTAAAAATATATATTTAAAAAAATTAAATATATACATTTTAAAAGTATTTTGGAAAAAAAAAAACAAAAAAAAAAAAAAAACAAAAAAAAAAAAAAAACAGCTAAAATAAAATCAAAGAATAGTGAAAAAGAAAACTCAACTAACTTAATTATTAAAAAACTCTTTTTTTTTTTTTTTAAATAATTAAAGTAATTTTCGATTAAATATTTTTCTATAATAATTAATAGGAAAAAAAACTTTTTTAAGTAAATGTCTTTAGAAATACATTTTTCGAATAATAGGCGAAAGGATAGTATTGAGAGAGCTCGGCTAATTTATTTAGTAAAATTGTATACATTTTAATGTAAAATTTTATCAATAAATTATTTAAATAATATAATTTTAATAAGTTCTTTGTTTTATAATCATGACAAAAGATATCTTTTTACATTAAAAAGTATTTTGAAATAGTTTTTCTATTAAAAGTCCAAACAGTAATATTAAGTAATTTGATCTAAATTAATTGTTAAAAAAATATTTTTGATAATTAAATTAGTTTTTAGTTATAATATATTATTATTTTTTATATAAACATTCATTAAAATAACTTTTTTATAAAAAATAATTTTGTGAAGGTAGTTTAGGTGTTAAAGCCGCTTGAGAACATGAGGGTCGATGACCATGACCTGGGATCGAACCCGGCACTTCCTGTCTACCAGTTTGGAGAGCAGAACTGCTCGGCTTATTAATTAAAAGTTCAAATAATTTTATTCAGCAATTTCAATTAACTTAATTATAATAAATTATATTTTTAATATAAATAAATTAGTTTTTTTTTAAATTGATTTTAATTAGTTTTTTTAATTTTTTTTAATAATCATTCATAGAAAATAAAATCTTTTAATATTAAAAGCGTTTTAAAATATTTTTTTCTATTGAAAGCAGAAAAAATTGTATTAAGCAATATCAGAGAAAACCATGGAAAATTCCTAATGTCTAGGTTGACAAGCGGACCTTGGATCAAACATGGCAATTCCAATCTATCAGAGCCCACCAGCGGCTGAGCGATTCTGCGTTCATAGCTGGTAGACAAAAAGTGACAGTTTCAATCCTAGGTCTCACCCATCTACCTAGGTTTTCGGTTTCCATGGTTTTCTCCGAAACTCGCGTGCATATGGGTAAAAATCACTTAGAAAGACCATTATGAAGGGCACATCACATGACATAGGTCTAGGACCCTTGTGTAGACAAACATCCTTAATTGACACCAATACCTGCCCCTCCCTTTTCTTGAAGGAGTAAATTTTTACTGTGTGTGATATAGAAAATGACATATTTCTCCCCTTTGTCGAGAAAAAGCATGGTATACATTCGCAAACAAAGTATACTTATATAGCCATGAATCCGGAAGAAGAGTTATTTTTTTAAGTGTACACGAACACGATATTCAGTCTATTACTGCTTCTTTAATGTGACTCTGTCAGTGACTCTTATATTTATATAGCAGCAAAGCACAGTGTCTCCAGTTAATTGAGAACTATGAAACATTTGAAAAGAACTTATATGTACTGGAGAATATTCTCGAGATTTTTATTGAAAGTGTGCACATGTTAAAAAAGTGGCTACTGTGTACTTTTACAGAGGCTGTTCGCACATTTTTTAGACAATTTTATTTCGCAGTAAGAAAAAATCGTTTGCATGGAGAATTTTATTTTTACAACAGTTATATTTTTGGAAGTTTTATTTATCTTCTGATATTTAGAATTTTTGTTTAGATGCAAAAATGCGCTTTTAAAGAGGCAGTGGATGGAAGGATAGGTTTCCGCTCTTTCCAAAGAGAGTTTTTAGTGAAATCTTTATGAAAAGCATTTATCAGGAGAAAAATGGAAAAATGTCGCAACAATAGATGAATCTTGGGTCTATTTAAGTGGTTGCAATAAAAAAAGATCAATTTATTATCACAAAAGTGGAGAAAAAAATTTTTGCTACATGGTTCAAAGCATCAAAAGAAAGTTTTTCTAAAGGATTTATGATTGCCTCTGGTTTTTCCTACAAGCACAAGATAAAAGCAAAAAAATGTCAAAATCAGCTCTAAATACTATCAAGAACATATTTTAATTCCAATTTTTAAAAATGAAAATCCAGATCTTTATCCACAATGCTATCAATCCGTTGAACTGTATCAAGACAAAACAAGCAGCCACACATCGCAATCCGCAATTGCTTTTCTAGAAAAAAAATGGAACAAAAAACGGGAATTAAAACCATACCCTTCACTGATATTCCTGCTAAATCTCCTGATGTATCACTGTTGGATTTTTGTGTTTTTCGACTCTTAAAATCAACATTATCCAAATACCGACTACAACGCTTTGTGGACTTTGGAAAGCCGTTCAAGAGGAGTAGAAAAATATACCTCTTCCGATATTATAAAAAGCATTATTATCATAGAAATTACGATGTAGAATGATAGTTAAAAACAAGGGCTATCAAACTGAACAATTAAAACACAAAATATGAGTGAAATTGCTTCAGTACACTACACTCTATCAAAATCGTCTAAAAAATGTGCCAACAGCCTCTGTATTCTAATATTTTCTATTATTACATATTTTTTATTATATTTTGATGCATCTATATATATATAATTTTATTACCTTTAAATGTAAAATATATCCATTCTATGTAACAGTCTATAGCAACATCATTTTTTTTGCTTGACGAAGGGGAGAAATATGTGATATAGAAAAATTACATATTCTTTCTTAAAATTTAATTGCATTTAAATTCTTAAAATTATTTATTTTCCTTGTTTAAAAGGCTTTTTCAAAACAAAAAGAAAAGAATTGGATTTATTTTCTGCAAAAGCGAACGTTACATTCTTTCAGATATTGCAGATAAAAAAAGAAATAGCCTTGAATCATCTCTTCATTCCAAAAAAAAAAAAAAGATAATAATAATAATTATACGTATACATATATATTTATATATAAATATATAAAAATGGAATGAAAATCGCAAGTACCGTTGTATGTTCCGGCTGCTTGTGATTAATTAACACATATTAAATAAGTCTAATACTTCTATCAACGGTTAATATACATTTTCAGAAATAGATTTGAAACGCAAGAAATAAAAGTTATTATTATTTTCATAATACTAAATCTGTCAATTCATCATCGAGACTCAAAGAAATATGTAATTATATCTGGCATCAGCGTGAATTATAATGTGTAATCTGACTTGATAGTCTGTAATTTCAGAATTAAATCGATTTGATTTATCACTATAATTCAACGTATCTTACGATTAACATATAAAGTATAACGTTCTTATGGCGAGAAAAATCTGAGCCACAATATTTGAAAATAATATATATGTAAATCTTCCTGACTTAAAAAACTGATGTTGCTGTGGCGGCCTAATTTGGCGAAAGTTCTCTTTGAAATGAATGTTTTTGCCAAACTTCTAGTTCACTTTTGAGCACTTTTGCACTGACTGCCAACGATGTAAGAACTGAAGAAAGATTAGGGACTGTGGCCCGGGACTTGTGTCCGCTACTGTTTCCCCACTCTCGAATGTTTTCGTTAAAAACTTATTATGTTCTTTTAATAGACTATGGTCATGTGCATTGAAAAATTTTGAATAAACTTGCAAGAGAACAAAACATGTATCTGAGTTTAATTCCGAGCCTGGACTTTAAATGGAAATTAAGTTTTAATAATGTTTTTACTTTTCAGCCATCATCATCAACGAAAATATTCTCTTTACAACTGCCAAGTTTAATCTCCTTGACACTATGAATATTAAATAATAATAATAACTCGTGTATATTTTTAAAAAGACTGGTTCAACCATGCATCAGTGTAGATTTAAAACTAAGTTATCCTTTATTAAAAAAAAAAAAAAAAAAAAAAAATTAAAAGGATGTTTTTTTAGGGAAGTGCTGGGTTCGATCCTAGGTCGCGTTCGTCAGTTTCGCTGTTTGGAGTTTTTTGTGGTTTTATCGAAAACTCGTGTAAATATGGGATAGGAACACTTAAAAGGTCCCCATATATGACACACCAACTATGCCTAGAACTCTTGTGTAGTCATTTGGGGTTCACCCTTACATCATTTGCTTCCCCACCCACTTCTTCGGAGTTGTAATTTTTTAACATGAATATCTTTTTAAAATAACTCGTCGATACCTTTGAAATGAATGTTTGAATCTTGCATCTGCAATGTTTTAAAACAAAGTTCTTTCTTTCTTTCTTCATTAGAAAAGAGAAAAAAAAATTTCTTGCCCTTTTTTTCCCCTTTAAATAATCATAGAAAAAGATAACAGATGTTGGCACTTTGACATAAATTGCTGTCTATAAACTTCTTGTGTGTATCGCCCAATAGGTGACGCTGTTGTCCCGTTCTATCATAGACTTCACGATGACAGTAAAGAATAAAATTTCATATAAATGTACACTGAGGATTATTTTCCCCCAATCAGTGTGAAAATGAAAATTTTGTTTGCAACAGTAATAGGCAATCCAGGTCTAAATTTTCGTACATGCAGGAAAATAAGTCCCCCTCTGGGGTGTAAACTTTTAATATGAGGATCTGACCAAAAAACTCTTGATGCTTGTAAATCAAAAGGGTGTATTTTAATGGAATAAAATTGAATGATTACAATACAGTGAAACTTAGCCGATATTTACTCAAGTTTCGGAGAAAAACACAGAAAACTCCAAACAGCTAGCTGACAAATGTGACCTGTACTCGAACCCGGCACCTCATGTCTTTCAGCTTTGACAGCAGAGCCCCTCGGCCACTGCAAGGCTTAGATGTACTGCACTCATACGAATTATTCTTACTTATGATGATATATATATATATATATATAAATTATTGAAAATCTACCAGATTTGATTATATGTATATATATATATGTCTTATTTTATTTTTATATAGATTTATTTTTTGTTATTTTTAGATAAAACCACTCGTGAGTGGCAAAGATTGATTGACAGAACCTTTGTTTGTAAACATGCCCTTTCCTTTGTTTGTCTTCTCTCACCCTTCGCAAGACAGGTGCACCTACAGTCGGCAGCAAAAGTGTCCGAGCACTAGCCAATAATTTCGATGTCAAAAAAGTACACTTAAAACTGTTTTCTTAAATAAATCCTTGTTGAATCATGTTCTTAGACTGACTAATAACATGACTCGATAAGGATATATTTAACAAAGCAGTATTAAGTGTACTTTTTTTAGACAGGGATTATTGCTAGTGTTAGGATACTTTTGCTGCCGACTGTAAGTTATCAGTCTCAATTTCATAGAGTTATTTCAGAAAACACCATAGATATAGTAATTTATATAGATCTATCATCTTCATGTTATCATGCAAAGATTTTTGATGCAGAAATTTTTTTTTGGCATCAGCCATTAACCGGTATTGAAACCCGGCAATTGTAATAGAATAGAATAGAATAGAATGTTGATAAATTTTTAAAATGCTGATGTGTTGCGCGGCTTTTAACTGTACTAATATTGGGTTGTTCGGAAAGTAAGTTCGATTTTTCCTTTGAAAATGAAAGACGATTTTCTTATATTGTATAATATTTTTTGAATTATATATTCTCCACTTTGATCGGTTTCTTAGCTATCTCACGAGTTATTATTTGGCAGTTTTCATAAATCAATACTTTATTTTGTCTTCATTAGCACAAACTGGTTTTCCAGAACGTAATGCATCTTAGTAAGTTCTGGGTAATTGGTTATGCAGTAAAGCACCGTTTACACATTTTTCAAGGGACTGACGTAAAAGGACGTATAAATGAAAAGACGTGTAATCGAAATTTTAATAATAACACTTTAATTACTACAAATTTAATAACACTTAAGCAAAATTTATATCAAAATTCTAATTAATAAAGTTTCTTAAATTAGTAAATGTATATTATACTTTTTTTAAAGACAACAATTAATTTAAAAAAAGAGATTTATTATAAAAAGTGAGAAAAATCATACTATTAATGCCTGACTGGGCACTAATTTTACATATTAATTATATTACATTTCTTAAGAACTATATGAACACATTTTGACTATCAATTATATATATTGTGTATCTTTAATAATAAGCATACGATTTATGTCCATACAGATAGTTATTTAATAACATTAAAAATCTTTAACATTCGTCTGATTTGCTGCTTGTCTCCGAGTGTTAAAAATTCTACAGTGAATTCAATTGATTCTTTGATCAGTATTCTTCAATCTTTCCTGTGTTCCTCCATTTAAGATGCTTTCTAGGAAAAATCCATATTATTTAGATTGGAAAATAATGACAGGTCGAAAAATTTTGCGAATTTTAGTAATGTGCCATAGACGTATAACCGATATTAGTGGCGTATAAACGAAGAATTTAAAATGAATAGGAATGAATGGGGACTTCACTCGTATTAATGAAAAAGACATATAAACGAGAAACGTATAAATGGTGCTTACTGTAATTTTATCAAATTTGAAAGAACTGAAAAGAATGCTTACAGCACTGTTGTCCGGCAGAATCTGAGCAATTTTACCCTGCGATGACAGCATCATTTCACCATCAATGATACTATTGTTTTTAGCATCTACCAGTAGATTAAATCTTTTTAAAAAATCGATGCCTATGATAGGTTGGCTAACTTTAGCGAATACGAAGGACCAAGTGAATGTTCTACGTAAGTTTAAGTTGAGAGTAAGCCGTTGAGTTCCGAAAGTTGGTATTTTTGTGCCATTTGCGGCATAAAGAATAAGCCCCTCATTTACAACTAATTGTTTGGTGATACTAACAGGGATGACATAAATATCCATGCCTGTGTCTATTAGAAATTTTAATTTAGAGGAAAGACTAGCCAAAAGGATGCGATTTACACGGCAGTCGCAATCATGGTACAGATGCGAACACCAAATTAGTTTTCTTCAGATCGAAAAGAGCATGAAGAATTACACTTCTTGGCTCTAGCGCCAAAATTAGTATGATAGAAACATTGGTTAATTGCTGGATTTTTATAGTGACTTTTGGAACAGGTACAATTTTGAGGATTATATTTGTTTCCCCGTGAACGTTCATGCCTGTTTACAACAGCAGCCAACATGCTCATTTGCTGAGTAAGCTGCTCGACTTTAACCTCTAGGGATGAATTGTGTGCTGGTGGTGTACATATATTGCTGCTAGCAGCGTTAACCTGCGGGGATGATGATAATCAAGAATTTTATCTGCAAATCTAACTTCGACAATTCATCACTCTATGCACCTGCAATGCTACGTGTAGTTTGAGGAAGACATGCTAGCCATAGAGATTTAAGGAATGGTTTCCCAACAGCATCCCCAGCTAAGCTACACATGTGTGTCTATAAATGGGATGGGCGAGAACCCCCAAGTTCAATGCCTTGCAGTAAGGTACGTAACCCGGATGATTCCCCACTCTCTGAATGAGATTCAATGAGGCGTTTTTTCAATGTTTCGTATAGGTTCTCACATGAAAGCATCATAATAAGGTTGCAAACAGATGTAATAATGTCTTCGTCGACATGATTGAATTTTGTACTTTCACATGTGATTTTAGCTAAAGAAAATTGTGCCTCCAATCTGAGAAACCATAGAGATGGGTTTGTCTTCCAAAACGGAGGTGGTTTTATCCTAACATATGCCACTTGATGGCTACTGTTTTCATCAGTCTCAGCAGGCGCGGTTTCAAGGGGGGGGTCACGGGGGTCATGACCCCCCCCAAACTGTCTTACTTTCAGGAAAATTTTTAGTTGTGTTAAAAAAACTATCGTCTGCCGGAGACACGATTTTTAATTTTTCAAAAATTTTAACATTAGAGCTCAAAAGTCTGAATGAGCGCTGTTCCAAAATATAATAAAGGGCAATTCTTATTCTTAACTTTTTTTAAAACTCTATTTGATATACTCTCATCTAGTAATTAATAAGTTATTGTAAGAAGCGCATGCGCATGCATTATTTTGGATATTTGTTACATTTTGTTTAAAGTTTCATTTTTTGCAAAACTCTATTGTCTCCTTTATGAGTGGATTTGTTTTTCTTAGGCATGCCAGTCAACAAATTCTAGTCCTGTCAAACGGGGGAGAGAAAATCGAATGATAGATAGTTTTTTTCAAAAGAAACAAAGAATTGCTCAAAATGATGAAAAAGAACACATTAGGGCATCACCAGATTCTGTAGTATCCTCGTCTGAAAATCAAGTGATGCTCATGGAGGAAAAGTCAAGTAACAACACTGAATCTGTTTCCAAGACTGCTTCGGATTTTGGGTCCGATATAGGACATTACATAGATAATACTGAAATAGATGATCTTACCAAAGCAAATCTATTAGAACATCATTGGATTCCTCCAGCAGACTACATATTCCCACATTGCATAGTTACTAAAAGAGGAAAACAGATGAAGAAATATGCCCAAAGGTCACACTTGGAGAAGTTTCACTGGCTTGTGTTCTCTCATAAAGACCAAGGGTTATACTGTAAGTTTTGTGTTCTCTTCAGTCGAGGTTATCAAAAAAAAAACACTCATTGTTTAAAACGTTTGGTTAAAGAACCACTGAAGGCCTTTGATGATCTCTTAGGCAAAAAATGGAGCACTCACAATTCATGAAAACAACCAGTATCACAAAGCTGCTGTAGAGTCGGGGAAAACTTTTTGAAAACGTACCATAAACCGGCTCTTGAAGTCATAAAACTGGTATCGAAGCGTAGACAAATCCAAATAGAGGAAAATCGTCAACGTCTGCGACCTATCATCAGCACAATCATTCTTTGTGGCCGTCAAAACTTTGCTCTGCGTGGTCATAGGGACTACGGCCCTCTTTGCACAGAAACAACAGAAAAAGAAAATACTGAGGATGAGAACGAAAGCATAGTGACTACAAATGACGGCAATTTTAGAGCTCTGTTAAGATTCAGAATCGAAGCAGGTGATATAATATTAAAAAATCATATGGATACTGCTAAATCAAACGCAACATACATTAGTAATACTACCCAAAATCAATTAATTAATGCCTGTAAAGACAAAATACAAAAATCTATCCTAGAGAGAGTGAAAGAAGCTAAACTTTTTTTCAGTCATTTTTGATGAAACCACCGATTTATCACATACATCACAATTAAGTCTATGTTTAAGATATATTTTTAATGGTTCTATAAGAGAAGATTTTGTCACATTTTGCGATGCATATGCCAATATGCGCGAAGAAGATAAAAGTAATAAAGAGTGCCGATTAACTGGAGCAGCAATAGCCCATATTGTTGCTGATCTTATGAAAAAATTCGATATGGATATGAAGTATTGTGTTGGAATAGGTGTAGATAGCTGCTCAAAGATAGCATCAGACGCCAAAGGAGCTGCAAAAGAGTTAATGAAGACAGCTGTATATGCAAAAAGATGTCCTTGTAGCAACCATGCATTGAATAATTCGTTAGCTAAGTCTTCGAAAGTTACATCATGCATGAATGCGACTGCAACAATGAAAAAAGTTATTTCCTTCGCTAATGCATCAGCAAAAAGGCAGGTAGTTTTCAAGGAGGAATTGACAGATTCTCTCCGGGGATTAAGTGAAACTCGTTGGGCAGAGCGACATGATTGACATCTTCAATTTCAAGGAGATTCTCTTATTGAAATTTGCAATGCCTTACAGAAGATTGCTGAATGGAACGACAGTAGCTCTGCATCAGAGTCTGCCTGTTTATATCAAGCTCTACGTAGCTCTGACTTCATTGTTGCTGCAATGTGCCTCTGTGATGTTCTAGGTAATTAAAGAATTTTCGTATTTTTTGATGTAATTTATTTAATCTGTATAGAATATCCACTTTTTATCTAATTGTCTATCATTTATTTTAGGTGTCACTGTTTCTCTAAGCAGATTCCTCCAATCGCCGTCGATTGATTTACAAAAAACCACACAAAATCTTACGGATACATTAAATGTCTTAAACAACAAGAGACTCAATGCGACGACTGTTTTCAATCGAATTTTCTCAGAGATTTTTGAACTAGCTGCAAAATTAGATACAGAGATAAAGATGCCTAGAATAACGTCACGGCAAACGCAGCGAGCAAATATACCTGGAGAAACCCCTGAAGAATATTTTAGAAGGGTGGTTTACATCCCACTTCTAGAAAATATGATCTCTGACATGAAAGACCGATTTCCGTCAGATGTAATGAGTCTTTTTAATTTAAACGTGTTTTTGCCTTGAAAATCTTATACAGATGATGACATCAAAATTGTACGGGAAGTTGCAGAAAATTATGAAGGACTTCTTAATAATGTTCCAGTTCCATCAGTCGTTTCAGAATATGAATTATGGATTGCGAAGTGGCAAAGAAAATCCGAAGAAACACATGGAACAGATACTTCTCATTGTCTTCTTAATACAATAGAAAAATGTGACAAAGATATGTACCCATCAATTAACATTTTGCTTCGTATCCTTGCCACTTTACCAGTAAGCGTCGCTTCATGTGAACGAAGCTTTTCAACTTTACGGCGGTTAAAAAATTGGCTTCGAGCATCCATGGGAGAAGAACGCCTCATACGACTCGCCCTTTTAAATATTCATAGAGATATTGATGTTGATGTTGAAGCAGTAATAGACAGATTTTCAAAATATTCAAAGAGAAGATTGGAATTTGTATTATAATGTCGAAAAAGGCTATTTAATAAATGATTCATGTAAATAGCATCTTATATTTGATTCATTTCTTATAATATGGATTTGCTGGTTTTCAGTCAGGAAAATTTACCTATAGAAAGTTCTGATCACAGAACTTTCTTTTCTTTTCTTTCTTTTTTCTTTTTTTTTTTTTTTTTTTTTAAGTCGTGACCCCCCCTAAACTGAGGAGCTGAAACCGCGCCTGAGTCTCAGGCATAATGAAAAAAATATATAAGCTTAAATGTAGGTAATAGATATAAAAATAAGAAATACAAAATTACTACAAAGAAAGTTATGTACAAAAATTATCCGGCAAAGGTTTCATAAGAGCAAAAATAAAGCACCCATGACAGAGAATTGAAAAATACTCTCATAAATTAGCACATTTTAGACCTTAATTTTAAGACATTTCAAAATTCATCTGTGATAATTGCTTTAAAATCTTAAAAGGTCCTGAATATGGGGATGTTAATTTACGTGTATTAGGATTAGGATAATGGAATTCTTCGTATTACTTTATCACCAAACTTACATTTAGCAGGAAGAAACCGAATATCATATCTAACTTTATTTCTCTTATGGTATTCAATTGTATGTTTTTTTGCTAACTTTATAGCTTCATCCACCTTGAGATAATAATTATTATTGGAAATCAAGGAATCATAACGTAAGTTTCCAAACAGTAAATAACTAGGTGAAAATTTTGTAACAGAATGAGGTGTGGCATTAGATTATTGGTCTACCTTTGGGGGAGGGGGGGGGGGTGTTGTGATCTTTAAATCTTCCAAAAAGTCTAGGGGTGTTAGGAGCATAGTTGTTGATTTTTGGTGGTTGGTTATTTGGCTAATGGCCATTTTTGATATGCTTTCATTCATCCTACTAATATAATCTGTTTATTAAGTATGACTATTTTACCGGCTTTGTCTGTTAAAGTACAAGTTATTTTTTCGTTATTCCTTAGGGATTTTAATGCTTTAAGATCATGTCTTTTTGAGTAGTACTTCTATTAATATTTTGATTATGATTGGGGATTTAATTTATGGTAGTTTCTAATTTTGCTTTGCTGTCCTTAATATTTATGGGCTGTTCAAATATGGTCCCATTTTTAAAATGGTGTCTTTATGCGTGTTGATTTGGTACTTTGATAAAATGATATAAGGGTGCTCCTTATTGGTTTTGAATTTATCGTTATCTTTGTTAACTAGAAACTTTAGTTTTTTATTATGCTTCCTAATATATACTACGTTTCATTTCTATAAAGGTTTTTATTTTACTTTTCATGGTTTCAAACAGTTTAGGATCAGTTTTTTCGTGAATTTTATTTTCAATTCTTTTTCATGTTCTTTGCTTTTGTAATAATCAGCTTTTTTAATATGGGTAGCTTTATCCAGAATTTCTCTTTCAAAACTTCTAACTTCACACGGGAAATTTCTTTTGATGTACATACTATTAATATGTTATTTTAAATTTAAAGATATTATATATAAACAAAATATGGGTGTCCCTATGGGCTCACCCATATCAGGGATCGTTGCAGAATTTAAATTAAGATTAATAGAAGAAAAAATTATGAATTTAATGAAAAATAAAATTAAATTTTGGGTTAAATACATAGACGATGTCTTTGCCGTAATCCAGGACAACCATGATATAAAAGAAATTCATAATGAACTAAACCATTTAGACGAGAATATAAAATTTATTTTTGAGGGTGAAAATAATAATGAAATAAACTATTTAGACATAAAAATTAAACAAGAAAATAATCACATTAAAACAACCGCATATCGTAAACCTATGGCAAGAAATGAAATAATTAACAATAAAAGTAGAACCCAATATTGTTACAAAATTAATGCTATATGCAGTTACATTAATCGCGCTATCCTCATATGTTCTGATAAATCCGATTTAAATTAAGAATTGAAATTCATTAATAAATTGACTATCGAAGCAGTATATGCTAAAAATCTTGTAGAAAAACTATTTAAAAAAAAGAATTAAACAACTAGATAAAATTCCAAATAGACAACCCCCCCCCCCCCAATTTTACCTATTCCATCCCATATAATCAAGGAACATCAAATAAAATTAAAAAAGCTGCTAGTACATTAAACATAAATATATGAATTAAACCCAATCTTACTATCTTTCAAATAATAAGAAGAGAAAAATATTCAATCCCCCCCCCCCCCACTGAAACAGCTGGTATCTATAAAATTCTGCTTAAAAACCAAAATGATGACGATTATTGTTATATAGGTGTAACTAAAATAAAAATAAAAACTCGAATAAAGGAACATCAAAATATTAAATACAATAGAAACACTACTAGAAATTATCAAGCCAGAAATTTAGCCAGAAATTATCAAGAAAATAATATCGACATTAACTTCAATAGCGTTAAAAAAATCACAAATTAGAATAACCCGAATTACGCATTTTTTTTAGAGAAACAATTGAAATAGCGCATAACCGTAACCTAATCAATGACCATGAATCAGCTGAAATTGATGTAATGTGGCTCCATCTTTTTGAAAGTAGAGATCAAGATCAAGAACTAAGTAGCCACCATCCACTGCAAGCGGGAGGCACCGAGGATGCAAAGGGCCCTCCGGCGAAAAAGCTTTCTGCCATTGGAAATGAAGCAAGATAATCAGGTTTTTACGTTTTATTAAGTAGTAATATGCTTTGTTTTAAAAAGTTTAAATTATGTGAAAACATTAATTTTAAAGAAACTGTTAAAATAGACGATTACAATAACCCAAGCTATGCGCTCTTTCAGGAAACAGTTGAAATAATTAAGAATTTTAATGCAATGGCAATGAATGAAAAGCTGGGCTAGATCTGCTCTGGCACCACCTACCGGAAGAAGAAAGGCAAAGTAAAGAAGAATGACACTTTACCAAATCACTCTCACCTCAGCACCACAGAGGAGTGGTGCTGAAGATGGTGGAGGCTCCCATCAAGGAAAGTACTCCACCAAAGGTCCAAAAAATTATGAAGCTGAAAAGTAATGTATTCAAATTTAATTTATTTATAATGGTTTAGAAATTGGTCAGAAGAAGTATCAGCACTGGATGATGTTCATAAAATAGACCTTAGATTTTTTTCTGTTATCTTTGGATATCAACTACTGCTTTCCCCCCTCCCCATAACCTGAAGGATTCTTTAAAATTCTTTTGGCTTATGAACATTTAACTAACAAAGCAATTTGGTGTTAGGCTTTTCCAGCAGCTCTGAAAGCAAAGTGGCTAACATTAGACTTTTCCAAATTCCCTGACTTACTTATGCTATTTCCTTCTCACAAAAATTTCATAAAATTAGCGAGCAATTTACAATTGCAAGCTTTTAAATATGGCTTATTTCCACAAAATTTGTCAAAATTCTCTGACTTTACATGAAATTTCCAGACAGTTCCATGACTTTTCTAGATTCACATAAGTTTCCTGACTTTGCCATGATTCGTTGACTTACCTTGCCCAGTGGACACCTTCTGAAAGATAAAATTTTACAAACTTGTGTTTTTGTGAGAACCTTTCCTTGAGACATTTAAAGTGTTGATTTTTAGTGTGCTAAGAAAGATTTGGAATTGTTAAATAAGATACATTAAAAGAGACTCAAAATAATTTTAAAAGTAATTCAAAAGTAGATGATAAGATTTTTACTAAAACTACTGAAAAAAAAATGAAAATGTGGATAAAAATCATTTATAATTATACTAATGTGAAAAATCATTTACTGAATTTTTATTTTTGATTCATATGCACAGCTGCCAAACATTCTGATTTTTAAATACCAGTATTTTTTTTTTTTTTTAAATAAGTTTTGACAGCTGTTTTCTATGTTTGAATAAGATAAATTTTATTAAAAATTGCATATATAAAAAAATCAGAACGGTTGACAGATATGCACATGATATTGTCAGACACATTTTGTGAGAAAAATTAAGAAAATAACAAACCTCAATGATTCAATTGATTAGTTTCTTATAAGATGCTTTTATTCAGACCAAAAATAACAAGTTGACCTATATATTTCAAATTATACAAAAGAAAAATGAAGGATTATTTTCTTTTGGTTCACGTGCTCAAAGATTGAAAAATAGTAGAAATTTTTGATAAATTACAAGCATAATTTTAAAATTTTCAGAAAAACAGGAGAAACGTATAACGATAAGGTGGAATGTAAGACACTTCAAGAGTAACGGAGTCTCCCTTGAAATAATGGAGAGTTAGCTGGTATGTAGTTTGTATGATGCAAAACACAATTGTGTAATGACAAAATTCGAAAGAAAATTCAAATTTATGACACAAATCTTTTATTTTACAAACAAAAAGAAGACTGAAAAATGAGATCAAATATGATGAGACACTCTCAAAACTATATCCAAATTTCTATATAATCAACATTAACAACTAAAATTTTATACAATAAAATAAAAATAACACACATATGCAAAATGCATAACATTTACAAGAGAAATTGGCAGTGTAGTTCACTTAGTGTTACTGGCAATTGCAAACCTGAGCGTTTTAATTTTCAAAAAATAAAAATAAAATACCAAAATATTTACTAGTTATCTTTTGCACATAAGTTTTCTCTGAAAACAAAATTTTTTAGAAAACTAAATTTAACCAGAATGTTCAGGTGTATAATTTATATGATGCAAATACAAATTGTGTAATGGGACATAATTGAGTATCCGTGATTGTAATGAAATGCTCGCCCTCTGGTGGGCTAAGGTGAAACTACAAATACCATGAATAGCTTTCGTTGAGATGCCATTGCTTGCTGTATATTCGATGTTTAGTTTCTCATATATTTATTGAATAAAAATGAACAAATCCAGTAAAAAAGATAACACATACTGCTGTGTGCCACAGTGTAACTCAAAAGGATCAAGAAATCCAGAATTAAGCTTCCATTTATTTCCAAATGACAAATTTAAAAGTTCAGTTGCTTCGGCTAATGGAAGTAAATACAACAATAATAAATACATGTGGCTATTATATTTACTAACAACAAAAGTTGAGAAAGTGCCATCTCTCGATCATTACAAATGCAGATTGTGACAATCAAATTAAACTTTAATTTATGATACAAATATTTTAATCTTTTATTTTACAAACAGAAAGAAGTGAAAAATGAGATAAAATAAGATGAGCCATACTTAACAGTACACCCTAATTTTAAGATAATCAGCAGTAACAACTGAAATTTTATATAATAGAATAAAACATACATACATATATAAATTCAAAACAGTTACAAAAGAAAATGGCAGTGTAGTTTATTTAGTGTTACGGCAGCTACAAAATTAGTGTTTTATTTTTCAAATAATAAAATAAAACTAAAATATCAAAATAGTTACTAGTTATCTTTTACACTAAAGTCCTCTCTAAAAGCTTGAAATTTTTTGGAAAAACTAAATTTTACCACAAGGTTTTGTTGTAAAGTATATGTGATGTAAAACTTAATTATGCAATGACAAAATTCTTCAGAAAAATAAAATCTAATTTATGATACAAATATTTTAATATTTTATTTTACAAGCAAAAAGAGGACTAAAAAATGAGATGACATATGATGTGTTAAAAATATACCCAAATTCCAACACAATCAATACTAACAATTCAGGTACAAGAGAAATTGGCAGTATAGTTTACTTACTGTTATTGACAGTTACAAACTTAGTGTTTCAGTTTAAAAAAAATAAATAATAATAAAATAAAACACCAAAAATACTGACTAGTTATCTTTTATATACATTACGAATCACAATTTAAAATATCACATTCAACTTTACACTTTGAATCTGGCATAACTACAGCAAAACACATTCATTAAAAATAAAGCAAATTTACATATCGTACTGAATACAGAACACAGAAGCCATAAAAGAAATAAATAAAAATTACTATTCATAGAAATGCTAAAAATAAATTCTCAGAAAAATCTTCGAAAAATTACTTGAGATACAAATATCTTGATTGTTGAAATAATAATGGTAACTTATAAAGCATGTTTTATATTAATAATTATAATTTAAAGAATTATGTACAATAAATAGACTTTAAAACTCTTTCACAGACCATAAAATGAAGTACTACCGGTTTCGAAAGGATGTAGCCTTTTTTCTTCAGGTGCAAAAAACATGTGCAATCTAATATAATAATATCTTATATTGCTGTGTCTTGATTTTGTCTCCAAGGTAATAAATAGCATGTGTTTTTTGCACCTGAAAAAAAAAAGACCATGTCCTTTCAAAACCGGTAGTGCTTCCCTTCATTTTACAGTGTGTGAAGAAATTTTAAAGTTTACAAATATTTTACGAGGGTTGTAAATTAAATAGTGGCAACTTAACCTTAAAACTCGCAGAAGGGCGGGCATGCGCAAATAGGATATGGGAGCGGTGAGGTGGCACTGATGTCGATGTGTAGAGTGCAAAAAACAGTCGATCTGCTAAGAAGGGTAGTTGTGTGGCGTTAAAGTGAGGAGTTTTGTTTCCATCGCTCTAAAGCACAACTCTCGCTCTATCGCTCTTTTGTTGTTGCAAATCCGCAGTCTCATTCCGACCCAAACGAAATGCTTGAACCCATCGTGCTACTGTCCAATACACTAAAGCATTTGTGCCACAGGCTTCCACTAATCCTCGATATCATTCTGTTGCATTTTTGCCACGGGCAACTTCGATTTTAAGCCATGACCGCTGATCACCTTTTGAAAAGTTGCTTTAGAGCAGGGCCCGAAATTTCAACTCGGATTACACTCGCCAAAAAAAAGATTTTACTCGCCAGAAGATAGAGCTGTCATTTTTTTCTTTTTTGAGCATTTTTTCCCCTTTTTATTGTTATTCTTCCTAACTATTTAAAATGCTTTTTCAAATATGCTTAAAATTATATATATTAAAAGTGTGTCGTTTATCATCATGTCTCATAATCATCTATAATTAAAAATCATTATAATATATTGTATTTTATATTTGAAAAAGATTAAAATGTCTAATAACATAAATGCAAAGAGTCATTACATAAAAAAGAAGAAAAAAAAAAAAAACTGTTAAACAATACCCTGTGAAAATCTTTTTATTATGAAAGATTAAGCTTGTTTATTTACCTATTTATTTAACATTTTACATCAGAAATGTTCTTTTCGTCCTCTTTATTTTTGTAATTAGACAGAATGTCGATGTACAGTCGGTAACAAAAGTGTCTGAACACTAGCAAAAATTCGTATGTAAAAAAAGTACACTTCAAAAGGTTTTGTTAAATAAATCTTTATCGAATCATGTTCTTCCACTGACTAAGAACAGGATTCGACAAGGATTTATTTAACAAAACTGTATGAAGTGTACTTATTTTACATAGGAATTTTTGCTAGTGTTCGGACACTTTGGTTACCGACTGTATATTATATAACTTGTTCATTGTTGTCATTTGAAATAGTAATTTCGAAATAACGTTTTCGATAAAATCATTGCTTACATGCCTACAAATAATTACAAGCGCAAATCCTTGGAGTTTCATTAAAAAACTGAAAAATGTCAACTGTTTTTTTTTAACATTATTCAATAAAATAAACACAGGCAGTATCTTCAAAGGGGCTCGGGTTCATTTTCATACATCAATATCGCATAGGCAAACTTTCACATTTCTCTTTTCTCGGATAGTGGGTGACGGACAAAGAGGTTCTCTGCTCTTCTATTCTCACTCTGATTGGAGACATCACAGTGGGAGAAATGAAACTACCGAAGAGATTAAAATTTTTATGCATGCACTAAGCACTTTTCCTTTCCCAGGCTGGGATTAAATATGAAGTTATAAGATGGCAAGATTTTGCCATATTTAAATCTATAAAAAGAATGCTTTCTGTCACCGTATCATGTAAAAATTCTACCTATAATTAGACCAAATTTTTACTCGCCACAGTAAAAATTCCACTCACCAATGGCGAGCTGGCGAGCAGAAATTTCATGCCCTGCTTTAGAGCGATGGAAATGAAACTCCTCACTTTAATGCCACACAACAACTACCCTTCTTAGCAGATCGACTGTTTTTTGCACTCTACACATCGACAACAGCGCCACCTCACTTCTCCCATATCCTATTTGCACATACCCGCCCTTCTGCGAGTTTTAAGGTTAAGTTGCCACTATTTAATTTACAACCCTCTTATATTAGTTTTATAATACTGCTGCAAGCAAACAAAAAAGGTCTAGCATACATTGATAAAGGGCATTAAGGAAATACAAATAACAATGATATTTAGATTTAAAAGAAAAAAAATTAAATTAAAATTAAGTTTTCCAGCCATTCAATAAACAAATGAAGCAATCTTCAATTTGGAAATGTTTTTATTAATGTGGCATAAGAATTTTATAAGCTTGTATATAACAAATGTTTCATCACATAATTTACAATGTGAACTAAAATATAAATAACTATAAAAAAAAAAAAAAACCATAAAAACAATCAATATCATCAACGCATGCACAACACAATTACAATCAATGTTCAGAACAGTTAGAAATTCGAGAAAAACTAAAACACTAAAATATTGGCAAATTATCTTTCACACATATAATATGAATCATAATTTTAAATATTATAAACAACTTTTACAGTTTTAATTGGTCATAACTTCAGCAAAAAATAAACACATTAAAAACATAGAAGCAAGTTTTTGTATTTTACTGAATACATGACATAATTTAAAAATAAATTAGAAATCATAGAAAAATAAATAATCATTACTGTTTATTGAAATGCCATAAAATTGAAAAGACCTAAAGTTTATTGAAAAGACAAAGTTCTAGAAATACCCAGTTTTTTTTTTTTTTTTTTTTTTTTTAAGATGAAAATATTTTTTGATTATTGACAAAAAAAAATAAAATAAAGTTCTATACTTTTCTACCAGCATGCAAAGAATTGATATACTTTGAATACGATTAATAATAAAGTGCTCAAATAATAATAAAATGTACATGAAATATATATGGCATGAAAAAAAAATTGTACATAAAAGTGTTAGCAGAAGTTTTGTCGTATAGTTTTAAATCTTAACTAAACATAGAAGAACTATCAAAAAACAAAATATGTGTTACAATCAATACTGAGAATAGTCATAATTTCAAAATAAACTAAAATGCTAAAATATTAGCTAGTTATCATTTACACATACAATATGAATAACAATTTTAAATATCACATGCAACTGAACATTCAGTCTGACATACTTTCAAGCAAGTAACATGCACATTAAAAAATAAAATAGTAATTGCAGGCATGGGAGTGCAGAAAATTAAAAAAAAAAGAGGAAACACGCGTGTTCATAAAATTAATTTCAAATGAAAAATAACGGACGCAGGGAAAACTATACAAATGTGTTTATAAAATTTATTTCAAATGAAAAATAATGCTCACAGGAAAAAACTATACAAAATATTTTTAAAGTGTCAAATTAAACTAAAAGAATAACATATCAACACAATAAAACATGTGCAAAAAGAAAGGAAAAAAAAAAAAAAAAAAAAAAAAACATTAGCTAGCAATCAACTTTTAATAACATTGACTGGTGGTGGAAAATGGCAAAGGGGGGGGGGGGGGGGGCGTAAAATTGTAGATCATGAGTGAGAAATATTAAACACAATTCTACTTCTTTGTGGGTTCTCGAATATCATAAAGTAAGTTTAAAATTAATATTGACATTTTTGTTGTGGATGGATAAATATTCAAAAATAAAAGGCTTCCCACAGAATGTTTGATTGGCTATGGTTAGAGATGAAAAGGGGGGGGGGGGAGGACAAAAAAATATTACATGAGTGTGAAATATTGAATAATTCTGTTCCTTTTATATGTTATAGAATCTGATAAAGCATGTTTAAAATGATTATTGACATTTATATTATGGATGGAAAAAGATTGAGAATATAAAGTTTTTCGTGGAGCGTTTGAACACTGATCGTTATTGGAGTTTGATTTTAACAAAATAAAAAACCACAAAATCAACGAAAATCACAGATCCACGGAAAATTCTCATACCTGTAATTGTTATAATTTTTCGAAAACACAAAAAAAGTTCAAAAATAAATTAGAAGCCATAAAAACACATAAAAATTACACATTACATGGAAAAAATATAGATTATTAAAAAATTATTAAGGTAACATAATACTGTATATAAATATATATATAAAGCTTTTTATTATGAGACAAAATAATAAAAATAATACACCACATTTAAAAACAACTTAAAATAGTCAAAATTCAACCAAATTTCCTTATCAGCATAAAAGCAAAAGTTTACAAAATAAAATAAGTAAAATAAAATAAAAAATAAAACAGAAATAAAAATAGCATAAAATATTTTGGTGCTATTATACATGGAGAACTGCTGTCTTTAAAGTACACTTACATTTTACAAAATATTGCTTTTGTATGAATGAGGAAATCCAACTGAATTTCAAAACATCTATTTTAACTTGTTCTTAATTATAGTGTATTATTTTAATGTCTCATAATAAAGAGTTTTTATATTTTAATTATATTGAAAAAGATAGACAACATTAATAAACTTAATACCTTATATAAATTATTTTTTAAGTACAGCAGATATATTTTGGCATACATTTGTAGCCCATTATCTGTGCACAACTGGTTTGAGTGTTTCCCTTGCCAGTTCTCCTCTTCTCTCTCTCATTACTTCTCTTCAGTTTGTTTATCATGTGTTGCAAGTCAGATGGAATACCACTATGCCCCCGGTCTTTAACTGCAGAGTTAGTTGTTAGTATTTCCAAAGATATTAAATTTAATAAACAATCCACTGCTCTTTCCAGAAAACATTTTTAACTAATCCTATTAACCTCAACACTTTAAATATAAAGAAATAACCCACTATAATTCCCATCACTACTTTCTAAAATGCAAATCTTTGGAAATAACAACTAACTCCGCAGTTAATGACCGGAAGCATATTATTCCATCTAACTGGCAATACAGGATAAATGAACTGAAGAGAAGGAATGGAAGAGAGAAAAGGGAAGAACCAGCAAGGAAAATAGAGATCAGTTGTGCACTGATGAAATACATCTGCTGCAAGTTTTTGTTTTATTTAGTTAATATTAATAGGATGCTATGGTGTTTGTATATATTAAATAATTAAAATCTGCTTAAATTATAGATCTTAATATTAAAAGACTTTCAAAAATTTGATATTCAGCATCAAGAATTGAAAATTTTAACACAGAATCTATTGTTGTTAGCATTTCTGGCTTTGAAAACAAAGGTATTAGAACATGCTTTAAAATTTACTGTTTGCATGTTACAGCATGTTCAGATGCATTGCTACTTTATGCTGTAACAGTGACTTTTTTTTTTGTCTGATGAAGGATTATGTTTGGTTATTTTGACACAAAACGAATGAATTTACAACATATAATGTTCACTTCTTCATTTGACAATTCAGCAGATTTTTTTTTTTCTTTTTTTGCTCATTTTATATTACAAAGTTTAACTTTGTTTCCAAAACAAAACAAAATATGTCTTACAATAAAAATTGATAAACTAAAACATTTATAAAATAATGTAAATAAATACTATGTATATTGACAAAATTTGTTCTGAAAGAATAAGGAACTGTAACCATGAACAATCTGTTAAAACATAATAAATGATAATATAGAAAGTTAAACAAATAAAATAAAAGCAAATGGTTAGAAACTGTGATCATATCAATATATGATTTAATGACTCAACTCTTGACATCATATATATATATATATATGAACTTTCTCTGAGTAGCAACACTAATATCTAAAAAAAAGTAAAGTTGAGAAAATAACAGGAATTATATCAGTATTTAAAATACTAGAAAGAAAGAAAGAAGAAGAAAACAATTAGCTGATAACTGTTAAATATATCTTTGACACATATCTTTAACATATAATTTTCAAACTTTAATATATGAGATTTGCTGTTTCACACAATTTTACATTTTGAATAAAATTCATTCTTTTAAAAGAAAAAAAAAAAAAAAAAAAAACAATAATAAACATAAGACTTAATTTTTATAGATGCTATAAGGATGCATTTTTAGCATATACAGCATTACAGTCTCATTTTTTTGTCAATTTGACCAAAGTATGATGTGATAACAGTTTGATTACCATTAGTACTATACTTATTTCCTTTTTGTTTATTAACAATGTTTTTAGCTTTTGTTTTATAAATAATTTTCACAATCTTTGTTTTTGGACATTGAGGAATATTTTGTTCAGCTCTAAAACTTGATGCTTGATCATTTAAATCAAAAGAGTTAATTGAAGATATTGCAGTTTTTTTTCTTTTAAGATTATTTGATATATTAGTACTAGGGCTTGTAATAATAGATATTTCAGAAGAAAGATTCAGTTTATTTTCTTTTTCAGAAATTTGAAACATCCCAGCAGAATTATAAAATTTTACTGTTTCAAAAGTATTACAGTTCCCATTAGAAGATATTTGATGTGTGCTTTCTTCACAAAAGATGTTGTCAGAATTCAATAAAGTACCACTGGAAACTAAACAATTTTCACGAACCACTTTAGGTGACAGGCACAAATTATTGCTATCAGTTTTTTTTTCTATAGGAAAAATAGCTTTGTTTTTAGCAACTAAAGAACAATTAATTGCAGGCATGGTAAAATTTTTTCTTTCTAGGTTATCTAGGTCATCTGATCTAGTGCTAGGGCCTGCAATAACAGATATTTCAGAAGAAACATTCAATTTATTTTCTTTTTTAGGAATTTCACACATCTCATCAGAATTATCAAAATCTACTGTTTCAAAAGTATTAGAGCTCTTATTAGACGATATTTTATGCGCTTTTTCTTCACAAAAGATATTGTCAGAACTCAATAAATTATTACCAGAAACTAAACAATTTTCAAGAACTGTAGGTGATAAGCACAAATTATTGCTACCAATTTTGTTTTCTATAGGAAGAATGGTTTTGCTTTCAGCAGCTAGAGAACAGTTAATTACAGGCATGAGCGAATTTCTTCTTTCTGGGTTATCTGATCTGTTAGTGCTAGGGCCTGCAATAACAGATATTTCAGAAGTCAGATTTAATTCATTTTCTTTTCCAGAAATTTTAAGCAGATCAACAGAATTATCAATTTCTACAGCTTTAAAAGTATTAGAGCTCTTATTAGAAGATGTTTGATGTGTTTTTTCTTCACACAAGTCCTCATCAGAACCCAATAAAGTATCATCAAAAACTAAATTTTCAGGAACAACTTCAGGTGATAGGCACAAAGTACTGCTATCAGATTTGTTTTCTATAGGAAGAATGGTTTTGTTTTCTGCAACTAGAGAGGAAGAGAAAAAAAAAAACACACATAAATTTGCAGTAAAGAATTCATACAAACAAGATGTATAACATTAGGAACATATTTAAAGCAAAAAAAAAAGTTGAGATGAAAATATTAATGCGTTATTGCAGTAACATATTACTTTAATAATTAAAACCGTTTAAAAATTATTATATTATACACACATATAAATCCTACCCTTATAGGCGCCAACTATAGCTTCGAATTTTCAAGGAAGACTTCATACCAGAATTTTTTTATGATTATTCTCGGTTTATTTAAACATCGAAAAAATATATATTAACAGATTTCTTTTTAAAAATAGTGGTGATAAATCTGATTTAAAATTTCGAAAGGTTGGTAGCTATGCACCCTTCATATACCTATATATTAGTTGGAAGGAGGTTACAGCCATGATCTTTGAAAATTTTCAATTCTATTCACAACTGTTTATGTCATCTGTTCTAGTTTCTAAACCATTATAATATTAAAATTGAAGAAAAAATCAAAAAGATAAAATTTTATTTTGCTAAAAAAAAGGACAAAAATTTCAAGAGTTTAATCAGTAACATATAAGGTGTGCTCAAAATGGAGACTACAGTTATATGTAAAGAAGTTTTAATAACTATAATAACAGTTCATGTGGAACAGTAGAATATTGTTGCGTACTTGGGGGTTTGTGAGTTGTCCGAGAATGAAAGGCAAAACTTACAAAAATTCAGTAATTTATTCACAGACAGTTCCAGAAAAATACAGGTCTATAAACCAAGTATCAGCTTCAATTCAACCAGTAAACACAGCTTAAACAACAGCTGTCAATAGCAAATCCACAGTACAAACTGTATAGCAATAACACTTAAAGCAAATCTCTTTCAAAGAGGCTCAAAGCAATGCAAGCATTAGCGAAGCTGGCTGAGAACTGAACTGAACTGACCTAGCCTTGGCGAAAAAACAGCTCTTATATACCCCTGTAGAAAAGTGTGGAAAGTTCCAGAAATTTCCGTATCTCATCAGCCAATGAGATTAGAGCTTCCATATTTGGTATATCCCTAATAAAGATTTTCTTGCCAAGGTTGCCAAAAAAATCGCCAAGGTGGGAAAAGTCACCAAATTTGGCGCCAAATCCATTACCTGTCTTATTGGGGATTTTTAATGCGTTTTTAAGGGAAAATAAGGCTATTTTAACGCTAAAACGACTAGAAATGCACAGAATTAGCACTTTATCAACTTATTAAGCCTCTTAGAAAGAATCTATACAAAAATAAACACAATTATGTACAATTTTGTAACACTGCCCCCTTCCAAGGACTGCATGTCCCGGGCAGTGCAACCCATGGTCAAGAGGCGAAACTAAACAAATTTACACAATCTAAAATTCAAAAACTAAGTTGCATATAATGATAAAATAGAAATATAAATCAAGTGAGAAATATTTACAAAATTCACAAATATTTATATACAAATATTTACATTACGCATGCACAAATTTTACCAGTATTTACATTTAAAATTTTAATATTACCGTTAAGTGTGGTACTTGGCTAGCCTGTTATAGTGCACCACCTTCGATTTTGATGAAGGTGTTTTAGTGATCTGCACTACTACATCATTCAGACTTTTTAAGACTGTGTACGGTCCATCCCAGTTACACTGTAACTTGGGAGAGAGTCCTTTGCATCGAACAGGATTCCACAACCAGACCTTGTCTCCTTTCTGGAACTCATGTTGTGTAGTCTTTAGATCGTACCTTGTCTTCATTTTCTCTGTTGCCATGTGAATCCGCTTCCGAGCAAAGTTGTGTACGTCCTCAAATCGTGCCTGGAGATCTTGGATGTACTCCTCGGGCGAGGAACAGTGGCGGATTTAGCATCCCCCCAAAAGTCAAGTTCTGGATCCGCCACTGGCGATGAAGGCACATCGGGTGGACAACCAAACAGGAGATCACATGGGAGAGGAAGTTCACGTCCAAACAGCATCTGGGCTGGAGTATAGCCAGTGGTTTCATGGACAGCACTTCGATAAGCTAGCACGAACAATGACAACTTCAAGTCCCAATCTTGCTGGTTCCTTGATACTAGAAGAGAGAGGTTATTCAGGATGGTACGGTTGAACCTCTCGACCATGCCATCCGACTGGGGATATAAGGGTGTTGTCTGGGTTCTGTCTATGCCAAGTAGTTGACACAGTCCTTTGAAAACAGCAGAGGTAAAGTTCGTACCTTGGTCAGTATGAAGTTGTAGGGGCGTGCCATACCTTGACACCCATTGCTGCACTAGGACCTCTGCGACTGTGCATGCCTCTTGATCGGGAATGGGATATGCCTCAGGCCACTTGGTGAAATAGTTCATCACAATGAGGATGTATTTATTTCCACTGGAGGTCCGTGGCAAAGAACCCAAGATGTCAAGTGCAATCCGTTCAAATGGTGCTCCCACGTTATACCGATGCAGTCTTCCTCGACTTCGTTTCTGCGGTGCCTCACAAGCATCACAGGTTTTACACCATTTCTCCACATCCTCCCTTGTCTTGCACCAGTAGAAGCGTTCCTGAACTTTCTGCAGAGTCTTCATTACCCCAAAATGACCTCCGGTAGAGCTACTATGCAGTTGTCCTAAAACATCTGGAATTTTTTATCTTGGTAATACAATCTGCCATCTGAAGCTTTTCCCATCATCAGATTCCCACTTTCTGTATAATACACCGTTTCTGATATGATGAGAGTCCCAAAGTGCTCAATAACTTTTTTGTAATGGGACTAAATCTGGAAAGGTAGGTCTGTTGCTGGTCGTCTCCTTCAGCTGCAATATTGGCTTTATGTCAGGATCTTCCAACTGGGCTTGTCTAAGTTCTTTGTCACTCCATGGATCGGGATCTTGTTCTGATGGTGTTGAGACAGTAACTTGGCAGGCAACCGGATTTATCGGTAGGTATTTCTGTTCGGCTCTAGATAAGTACTTGCAGCTTTCCGAGCAGGGCTTCCGTGACAAGCCATCTGTATTACCATGTAGAATCTCTTTACGATGACGTATCTCAAAGTCATATTCCTGGAGGCGTTGTATCCACCTGGCAATCTGTCCTTCTGGGTTCTTGAACTGGAGCAAGCACGTTAACGATGCATGGTCAGTCCGGAGCAGGAATCTTCTGCCATAGAGGTAATGATGGAAATGTTCTATGGCTTTTATGATGGCGAGTAGCTCTTTCCTGGTGGTACAATAATTTCGCTATGGTTTAGACAGGCATTTACTCCAATAGGCAATGACACGTTCTTGACCATCAACTTCCTGCAACAGAACAGCACTGACACTCTCATGGCTGGCATCTGTATCAAGTATGAACTGTCTGTCGGGCTGTGGATACATCAAGATAGGCGATGATGTAAAGGCCTCTAAGTTGTTTGAATGCTTTTTCACATTCATCTGTCCACAGGCAGGGTGTCTACTGACTTGACAGAAAAAAAATTCATGATCTGAAAAAAGTTTTCATGACCTTTTTTATCGACATATCCACCTTTCTTTTTAAATTAACATATTCATTTTCTTTCTTTTTTTTTTTTACCGATATATCACCTTGCTTTATTTTTAGAATTATTGTTTAACAACAGTATTAGCTGTTAAAAAAAAAAAAAAAACCTGAAAACATTTTTTTTTTTATCAACAATCTAAGTAAATGTGCAATGTTATAATACTGTAACTATTAGTTTTTTCGGGAATTTGAAAATTGTCATTTATTTTTCTTGCATTAAGGAGAGGAATATATGTATTAAATTCTTTTCAAATCTACAAACATTTTTTTTTTTTTTTTCGTGAAAAGACTAAGAATAGAAGGATAGAATTATTAAACTAAAAAAGTATATAACTATACATTTCGATATCTTTCCTATACTTCAAAATAGAAAACATTCTAAATTAGAAAAAAGTAGTTCATTCATTTATACATTAATACTGTTTTGATTAAAAAAATATTTTGAGCATACATATATTTTAGAAAATTTAAATTCTAACAAGGAAACATTCAAAAAGGTGTCGTCTTGCATTTTTGGCGATTTAGTGCTGTTAGGCAATAAGTTTGATAGCACTGAGATTGCCGTGTATGAACAGAACCATGCTTTACTTCTCCACCAAGTACTCAAAATCAATCGCCTAACAGTGTGAAATTGCCAAATATGCTTAATTTTGATAATTTTTTGTGGTCGCATTAATTCATTTCAGCTGATAATTTTTTCACTTTCTGGTGTTTTATGAAGAGTAGAATCACATATATATTTTTCAATATTATTTGAAGATGACAACTTTTGAATGTTTCCTTGCAAGTAAAAAAAAATTCAAAGATTTTTATTTTTAGGAACGCACATATTAGGAACATATTTTATAATAATATTTTTTTTGCAACAAAACTTAGAATGCTTGTAGATTTTCATAGAAGACAATTTGAAATTAAAGATATAATTGACTATACTAGGTTTATAATCATGCTTATATATTTACGCTACTAAATAATAGTAACGAGAAAATTGACCTCTCAATAGAGAATTTTAATGACCCACACCCAACTCAAAACCTAACATTAAAATTAATAATTCATCTAAAAATCTTGTAATTTAAGTTATAAAGTAAATTTTTATTGCTATACAACTGGTAAATAATTTAAAATGTAATTACTAATGCACAAAGTTAAAAGTTTTAAAATCTGAAACATGAATAAATAATAATTTTTAACCATTTAGGTGTGTTGTGTACTTCAAGTGTACAAAATGTGCTTCAAGTTTAGTAATAAGTACAAAATTTTGAATAAACACCATAAAATGCAATAAACTCGCAACAATTGTTTCAGGTTGAAAGAAAACGACCATTCATCAGGCGAACAAATTGGGCACAAGTGCTACAGAGCAAAGCGACAATTCACCAAAGGGTACATTGTCAAATTATGTTTCTGCCCGCTAAAGAAATTATTTTGAAAGATATTCTCAAGTCAACCCGATTCGTAGAAAAAAAAAATTCAATCAACTCAACCCAAACTGCAAGAGAAAAAAATTGTTTTACCTGACCAGTGAAATTGGGTTACCTGAACCAATACGTGACTCAAACCGACGATCGAATTTCATGACCTGTTCTTGACTTTCATGACCAATTGCTGAATTTCATGACCCATTGTTGATTTTCATGACTTTAATGACTTTCATGACCTAGTAGACACCCTGACAGGAACTTCTGTTTGGCTTCCGTCAGCTTGTGGAGTGGTCTGGCAATATTTGAGAAACCCTTGACAAACTTCCTGTAGTAAGGAAACTTCGTAGTTGGTGTACATTTTCAGGGCGACTCCAGTTCTCGACTGCAGAGATCTTTTCAGGATCAGTTCTCACACCTTCGGCAGCGATGATATGGCCGAGGTAGCTCACTTCATGACGGAACAAGTTACACTTGTCTGGATTCAATTTGAGGTTAGCCATTCTGAGTTTCTCCAGCACCTTTCGGATATTTCATAGATGGTCTTCAAAGGTGCGCCCCACAATGATAATATCATCCAAATGCACCAGACAGGTTTCATAGGAAAGTCCTTTTAGCACTGTCTCCTTCATACAATACATTTTTTTTTTTTTTATCCTGATGGTTACTTTCACAAGAATGTAGTTATAAAATAGCCTTCTAAGCAATTGTTGTACAGTAAACACCAATAATCGAACTATTTCATCGAACTCTCTCAAAAACAAAATTAGACTGTCTACTCTATTCTTTAGTTACCAAATTATTGTAACTAGGAACTTTTAAATTTCCATTTTATAGTATTTGAGTACTTAATATCTCATATGCTATCTGTAGTTTTTTTTTTTTTTTTTTTTAAAGTTATTGTGGATGATTTTTTTTTTTTTTTCAGATTAATACATAAAAAATTAGATTACTTTTCTTCTTTTCTATAATGACACTCTGGGCTGCAATGTTACATAACATGAATCAATTTTTGTTTTTCTACATTACCCAATTGTACAATAGTTATACATTGAGATTGTTAATTTTGTCTTTATTTTTGGTACATAATTGCTAAATAACATATGCACCTTTTTTTTAGAAAAATATGTTTTTGTACTCTCTCTCTCTATATATATATATTCCACACATGTTTATGTTATTTTTTAATTTTTTAATTTCATTTTTACCATGCAGTTATAATTTGTGCTAACAGTTCACGAGTTGTGAACGTAACTATATTTATGTTTCATACATTTTTTTACTTATGCTTTATATATATCTAAATATTAATTTAAATTACATCATTGCATTATTATTATGTGTATAGGAACACACATCTACATATCTATTATATGCTTATTTCAAGTATATACAGACTAGATTAGATTTGTTTGTTTTAATAGTAGTATTACCTTGCACATTATGATTCAACTGCGGCGTTATACATAAATCCTACTTACATGTTAACATTTTTTTTTCACTGATTGATACCTACATTATTATTTGATTTTTTTTTTTTTTTTTTTTTTTTACTTTCTTATTCTTTTGTTGTAGCGCTCTATTTCAGGGGTTGGACAACATGAATTGTTTATATAGATATGTGTTGTTTCATGTTTTCATTTTATGTTTTATTTATCTTTATACTATTTTTGTGCATATATCATACACATTTTTATTCATAACACATTCACATTCTATTTTCTTGTATGGCTCAATAGATTTTTTTCCTTAAGCTTTATATGTATGAAGCTATTAATCATTAGGTTGTCAGCACACACACACATTGCTACATAAGATTTTTTTTTTTTTTTTTTTTTGGTTGTTTTGTTTAGATTCCCATAACTTCAAAAATTGTAATTAAAAATTTTTTTACATCTCCAATTCACCAACAAATTTTGGTAGTTTTTTTTAGGAGAAAATTTTTGTTGGGTGTTGTTTCACAATTACATGCATATTTTTACATAGAAATTTATTTTACTACTTTGTGTTTTAATGCACATTTCAGGCTTACACGAATTAAGGGCTGTGTTAAAATTTTTTCACACTCACACACAATCTTGGACAGCGTTTATTTTTAAGGGTGGTAAACGTCTGTCTCACGCACCACATTTATTTTTGGAGGATCAACAAATGGCTGTGATCTTACATAAGATGTTTACAGGTTAAATTTTTCTCAGTGCTCTTGGTTTGCTTTTGTTTGCCTTTACCCAATAGTTGTTTTACATTTTTTTTTTCTTACACAATTTCCATTGTAAATGCTTTTTGTTTTTTTTGTTCACACATTACAATAGGAATTTTGTTTAATATGCTACATATACTGACACACTCTCTTGTTAGATTCATATGTGAAATGCAGTGTTCAACTTTGCTTTTTTTTCCCCACACACACATTTTCAATTACACATTGAAAGTGTGTGTGTGGGGTAAGTGTGTAAGTGTGTGTAATTTCAATTACACATTGCAGTTTTGACCGTTGGGCAGGGTAGATGTTAGTCAGCATAATTTTTTTATTTTATTGTATTGTTTATTATGTATCACATTTTTATATACTTACTCTACATTTGTTGTTCATTTGCACATTCACATTTGGGTCAACTCTCATAAAAATTCATTTTTGTTTTGTTTAGTGTTTATGTGCTATGTCATTTAGTCATGCTATTTGCCTTAATATTCCCATTCCCATTTACACACTTTTCACTTTAGTTTAATTTTCTATTGTATTTATAGAGGTGCCAAGTTTCAATAAGAGCTACCAATAATCAGAGTTATATATTTATGAAACATGAACCGCCTCACGGAATAATTTTTACACACAAACTCACATATAATAATGAATTGCACAGTTGTTGTAAACAAATATATAATATATTAATTAAAAAATTAGAAAAATTTCTAAACAAAAGTAAATAAATACGTATTTCTTTACCTTCTTACAAAATGAAAGATTAAAAAAAAAAAAAAAAAAAAAAAAAAAAAACCTGCTTTGGTGGGGGAAAAAAAATTTTGGATTTTTTTTTTGCCGGGGTGGGGGTGTTACAAAAATTTATTTTATTTATTATTATCTTTTAATGGTCACTTTTTTTTATAGACAACTGTTTTTATGGCATTAAAACATTTTTCTTTTCTTTACATATCTAGCATATTTTTTGTTTGATGATGCAGTATGTATTTTAAATTTATTAAGGAAAGACAAATAGATTCATCAAGTTCAATAATAAAGCCTAAAAATAATTGTATTTGTGAGAAATTTTGAGCACTTCTATCACTTTTTTGGTTCTAGAAGTAAGCCTTGGTCACTAGCTGGGAAGAGGGAGGGGCAGTCAAAATATAAATAATTAGATGAATGAGAAATGAAACAATTCTACTTCTTTATAGGTTCCAGACTCTAATAAAGCAAGTTTAAAATGAATATTGATATTTATGTTGCTGATGGAGAAAAATTGAGAAACTAAAGACTTCTGCAGAGCTTTTAATCGTCGATGGCTAGTTGGAGATAAGGGGGGGGGGGTTAAAAAATTGCATCAGCATGAAATATTGTATAATTCTATTTCTTTATAGTTTCTAGAATTTAATAAAGCAAATTTAAAATGAATATTGACATTTATGTTGTGGATGGAGAAAGATTGAGAATTGGAAGGCTTCTGTTGTGCGTTTTATCGTCGATCGTTAGTGAGGATTATTATTATTTTTTTTTAAACAATCGATATCCGCGATTTTATTTAAAAGCGTATAATCCGTAATTTTTTATATGTTGTCCATAATGCCGTAAATCTGTAACAATTACGGACAAATTGTAATAATTGGCACCTCTATATTTATGTGATTTACACAAAGTACTACTCAATTTTATTTGGTCTTACTCAATAGTTACAATTATTTTCTTTGTGTGACATCTCTTCATTACAATTATTATTCACATGTACATAATTTTTTTATATATGTTTACATTTTTGTTTACTAATACATATGTTTACATTTTGTTTACTAATACACAATTTTCATTTACTTTTTGAACCATCTTAAATTATGTGTCTTTATTTATGTTTATCAAGATTCATATATAATAGGTATTTTTTTTAGTACTTTTCGTCAACGAGGGAATCCTAACTTACATATATATATTTTACCTTGACAAGTTTTTTTTTTTGTGTGTTAATTTCAAATTGAATTGATATAATATATTACAAAATTTATGTTATTTTTTAATTGAATATATGTAGATTGCATTTTTTTTTTTATTTTATTGCGTCCAAGTATATCATTAGTACAATATATCCAACAAAATAAGTGTAATATCCATATACCATACAAGCTTCATTATATTATGTGTATCACTAAAGACTAATTTTTTATTCGAGTGATCACAACCAAAGTGATAATATCGGACTCTATTTTTTAAGAGACTTTCAGATTTATCAATAATTATGTAATACAAAGGGTTATTTTCTTATTTATTTTACTGCCAATGTATAACACAATGAAGGCTCATGTTTATACTGTTATATTCAATGGTGGAAAACTAAATTTTGCATGCGTCATTAGTATATGTGTTAAAACAATAGACAATTTTATTTATGGTTAATACATGTACTATGAATGAGACTAGCTTAAAATCACATGTCATGATGAACAAATCATATTTTATGAAATCAGTGTATTCATAGTTTATGTTTTTTAGTAATTGTTTACATTCTTTTCAATAGTTATTTTGTTATTTATTTTTCTGGCAGTTGATGCCTTCCATAATGTAACATAGTGAAATTTTTTTTTTTTTTTTTTTTTTACAGCATTATACACAATTCCATATTTATGTTCTTACTGATAAAGATACTTACTATGTACAATTGTTTACAGAATTAGGTAACACTGTATTGTTATGTGTAAGATTGAAAAGAAAACATGACACATTTGCAACAAGAAAAATAACTTTATTGAATTTTTGACAAATAATGTAATTATCGAGTATATACTTATCTATGGATGTAGACACACATTCCTCTGTCATGTTAAACATTGTCCAATTTTGAGAGACATGCTGTGTGTCTGTTTGTAACCCTTTGTAGTTGACTGGTCTATGGCTGGCTGATCCACCTTCTCAGTTGCTCATGTTCTTTTTCACCCATTACAAATTTTTTTGGTACTCCATTTTCGGGGAGAGTGTCGTGAAGCACAACATTGTGGTTTGACACTTTTAGCGAAATTAATTTAAAATTTTCACATTTAATCAAATTTACTTAAGTTTTTAATGCTTTTCTGTTTCAAGTTGTAAGTTTGCTCAGAACTTCAAAATTCCCTCTCTGGTTCTTTAATTCGAGGACCCCGCTTTTTTAACATTATTGTGCACGATGGATGTGACGCACTTCATCCATCACCCCTCTCTTCCGGGAGCGGTCGTTCCTGATTGGACGCAGCATGTGGAATCACCGCTTGCTGATAGTTCCTAAAGTAGTGAGCGATTTACTACATAAAATAGATTTAATTTTTAGGTGATAATTTAATATTTCAATTCAACAAAGCTTAGTATATATTAATTGAATGTGTATTTTTCAATATTGGAAATAATCTCAAGGATTAAATTGGATTAAAAATGCATCTCCCTTCTAAGACACGTGTGTAGCTGAGATTGATTTGGATCAGCCAACAAATAATTCAAGTCAATTTCTCTCTAATGGAGCTCAAAATAAAAATGGTGGTATTCAAGTTGGTCTTTTGTTATTTATTCTCACCTACATGGTAAGCCATTTCTTATTTATCTTATTTCATCACAATCACGGGGCATTACTAGCGATCTATATACAAGAACCTGGATAATTACAATATTATACTATTCCACTTATATCCTTCATAGAAACTTTAAGATAGTTACCATGCTAAGAATAATAGACTCTCTTACTTATTTTAACATGATCACATTTAATATAATTTATCCATCTGAAATAGTTAGACTTCGGAATTTACCTACATTTAACTTCAGACTTTATATATCCAATATATAATCCTATAATTCCTTATTCTTCTACCCCAGCACAGTGTGGATTTGTGACTCTCTACTGCATTATATTTGGCATGAAATCGTTGTCATTTTATGGTTGATCTAATAAATCAAATAAATATAGAAAATAATGTGAAAGAAAATATTATGTACACCAGGGGCAACGGAACTGCCCGGGCATTAGTTTTGCCTTTTTTTTTTTTTTTTTTGTACTGTATCTTTTCTGACCTGACTTGATAATAAAAGAAGGTGAAGAGTTACATAGCAGGATAACTCTCTGGTTGCCGCTTATAACACGTCTAATAGCCGTTGCAATCTATTTCCCTACAGATACAACATTTCTGAAAGGATAACAGTGTGTGTGCGGGGGGGGGGGGGGCTGGTGATGGCAGAAAAAGGATTAGTAAGCCAGTTTTCTTTACTCTCTGGAAAGCAGGGATTGCTAACAAGTTTCCCGGAATCCCCATTCATCTGTGTGTTGTATTATATTCCTTGTTCTATATGAATTTTCAGGTGAGAAGTGCAATACCCATTACTACAGCCTCAGTCACTCGTGCCTCGGGGGATGAGGTAAAGTAGAATTTAGCCGCTGAATGTGCTCCCGCCCCCTCCCTTTTCTCCCTTTTTCATTCCCTTTTCTCCTATTCTTATGTCTGTATTTTTGGGGTGACAAGTCCCCTCTCTCCTTTAGTGGCTTCTATGGTCTCAGTCACAAATCTAGGGAGAGAACGAGGAAGACGCTTTTCCTGTGCTCCATCTAAAAACGCATTTTGGTTAATTAAACTACATATTTATTTTTTTCACCTATAAAAATGAGTTCCAGAAAACGGCAAAAAATCGAGTCATATTTTAAAGTGTCTTCAAACTCCCCGATTCCAAGTTTAGAAAAAGAAACTGTACTTGATAAAAACAATGATGATACTCGTAGAGATGAAGATAACACTAATTTTACAAAAACTGCAAATGCTGAACCTTGTATGTGCCCATTATGCAACGAACAAGAGAAATCGGTACGAAGTGTCGCCAAATTTTTTCTGTTTTACAAAGTTAAAAATAAAATTTTGGTAATACAGCTTTTATAAAATATTATTCTTATGTGTCGTTTTGGTCTGGGGTGCTCGATCCCCCTTAGCCCCCCCCCCCCCCCAGTGGTGCACCATTGATCATGCTTCAATATTCCAGGCCCGGTCAATAAAATTCACGTTCCGCCGCCCCTGATGTACACCACGTATAGTGTTGTTAATATGTAAGTGGGATTCAAATATAAAATTGCTACTTCAATTTTTTGGATACTGTCTGTTTTGAAACTGTCATCTGATAAGCACCCAAATGGAAGCCCACTGGTAAGTTATTGTCACAGGCAATAGGGACAGGCACCCGAGAGTCCGAGAATGAGTGGGTTGCTGCCGAAGGCAGTGGGGATCCAAAGGGGGCTTTTGAGCAATTTCATGATTTTTTTTCTTTTTTTTAAATTTTATTTTTGTTTATAAAGCGATATAGAAAAGAGTTTCATTTAAATATAGTGACCACTGAAGCAAGCAAAGCCTTCGCTAATTCACTGCCTTGATTGATTTTATGAATTTAAAAATTGTTTTGTTAAGAAACTTTGATCTATTGGCACGCAAACGGCATCAGGCCAAGTTTTGTACATTTTGAATTTGATTTTGAAATTTTTCCCACATTCGGAATTCGGTTTGTTCCCGAACTGGGTCTTTTCTAGCATTTAATAAATGCTGAGGTACAGTCATCTTTATAATCTTATTTCATGAATAAAAGCAACTTTTGTCATCCGATAAATACACAAATTGAAGTTACCAGAAAAGATGCTACGGTAAGCCGCAAGTATGCAAATTGAGGTTAAGAATGATTTTAAAGGATTTTTTTTCGTTTAAATAAAATTATATATATATATATATATATAAATAGTGATTCAAAATTTTTATAGAATGATTTGATTATAGTGACCAGGAAAGCAGGCGAAGGCTGCTAGTATTAAATAAATGGAAACTTCTGACAGAAATACCCTTACTGAATGGCACAAGCTTTTTTTTATTTTACTTATAGTGCTGCAGATTATTTTCTAATGCCTAAACAGGTGTCGCAGATTGACAGAAAAAATTCTGCTACTGGGTATGTCAAGTGCAGTCGCAAATCAGTATTATTTGCACCAGAGCTAGAATCTAAAGTAAATCAACACCTTTAGCTCAAACTAATATTTCACAGTCTTCAAATTAATCTAAGATTCCACAGTGGAGAGATTTGGTTATATTGCCAACTACTAAATTGTCTGATAAGCCTACAGTTATTTCAATATCAGTTTCCAATTCCAGCAGTGCTAATCCAATATTAAGATATCTGACAAGAAATTGACAACCTCCGGCATACCTGCAAAATTATCTCAACTTTGTTAAGCTGGCTATGAACTACTCAACTCTACTCAATGTTGTTGTTCCAGTCTCCAGTATATTTGATGTT
Organism: Salticus scenicus; assembly: GCA_963930645.1. Classification (NCBI taxonomy): domain Eukaryota; kingdom Metazoa; phylum Arthropoda; class Arachnida; order Araneae; family Salticidae; genus Salticus; species Salticus scenicus. The sequence goes on from OZ005657.1 coordinate 51,414,027, forward strand.
TGATCATGATAATGGATCACTAGTCTGTTATTCTTCAATGTTACGTGTAATGTAAATTGTCTTGTGATGTATCATGTCTTGTTAATATACAATATGTCTTATCGTACAAGACTTTTATGTCATTGGCTAACTATTTCTTACATCATAACTATGGATATTGTTGGTGGCTGTGAACAGTGATAACAGCAACAACTGTGACCTGTGCTTTAGGTCATTACCTGATCACTTGTTTACAAATTGAGCCACTTGAAGCTGTGGGTTAAACTTGAACATGAAGAAAAATAATTGTAGTCACGAGTGCAATAAAAAAAATACTGTAAGTCATATTAGAATGATTTTATTTAATTTAATTTATAATTGATTAGATACTTTAACAATTTAACTTTATTATTTTATTTTTATTAAAACTTTACAAATATAGATTTGACTTCTAATATGGCTACTGTAAGGCAATAAAGATCAAAACTAGGAGTAATTTTTCAGGATAGAAAACAGTTATTTCCAAGAAAGAAGAGGATGATTTCTTCTACTTCTGGTTATACAAATTTTCTTCAGAACAGGTGATAGAAAATGACCTTGCATCTTTGTTCAAAAGATTAATATATTTTCAAGCAAGCTAAAGAATTTTAATGTAGTGAATTTTAAGAAGTATAAATTTAATCAAAATTTCTAACTTTATTTGGTTTTCTCAGCAACTTAATCTAAATTTGAAGGGGCAAAATGTGGCACAAACCATATCTCCCCCTTTTCTAGCTCCAGCACCATTGTTTATATGAATGCATTTACAGACTTTATAAAACTGTTTCTTAAAGATTTTTAAAGCTTATTTCATATTATTTCATCTTCTAATACAATTAATACTCTTATACATAATTTCATGCATCATTTGAAAATTGGATAATAACACTCAACAAATACGTACTATAAAAAATGTAATCTGTATTACAAACTTGTTTTTGATTACATAAATTCATCTGGAAAGAAACAATTAATAATGCAATGTACTTACTTTTAGTAGTCATAGCTGCACATTCTCCACAAAGCCATGTTTTCCCATCTTGTATGCTATCATCACATTTATTATGCCTTGCATGAGAGCCACAGTAACAGCATGTAATTAATTTCC